>CAIIXF020000010.1:14443180-15043180 GCA_903813345.2 Owenia fusiformis
ATAGATGGATGGATGGATGGATTGATGGATAGATGGATGGATTGATGGATAGATGGATGGATGGATGGATGGATAGATAGATAGATGGATGGATGGATGGATGGATAGATGGATGAATAGATGGATGAATGGATGGATAGATGGATGGATGGATTGATGGATAGATGGATTGATGGATGGATGGATGAATGGATGGATGGATGGATGGATGGATGGATGGATGGATGGATGGACAGATGGACGGATTGATGGATAGATGGATGGATGAGTGGGTGTTACCAAAAATGCAATCTATTTTTATCTCAAATTATGCCATGTATCAAATAGGCATCTATATCTCAAAATTTCAAACTTAGGAATTTATCATTTTATGATTAAAGTGATATGAAACTGCAATAAATCAAATAACCTAGACATCTATCAACTCCTTCAGTGGTTCACCAATCAGAACATAATAAGAAGCAGTATTCAGTGTGAAAGGACACATGGCCGGGAATTGACAGCTCATGAATATGGAAAGAATGAGGATTCAATACCTCCAGCATGACATGTCAGATTAGGTTTTGCATTGGAAAGTAGTGAGATGAAAGCTACTTATCTGAAAGGAAAAGGTTTCCATTTAAACCTTTATAAAGCGAGTTTATTAGTTTATTTAAATTGAAAATGTTTTAGTTTTTACAGTTTAGACAACATGATTAATTGCAATATGCATAAAATTTTGACTTTTGAACTACTTTGTCTTGCTCTACTGATCAAAATAAAAAAGAAGATAACCTATTAAGTTGACATAATTCTTAAAATCTATGATACCAAAATTTTTTGGTTCTGATCACTTTTCTCTAATTTTTCTCTATTTTTAAGGTTTTTCAATTTGATGCTTTTGCATAGTGTAGTCAACATGTTAAACCTCTTCAACTATATACAATTAAAAAGTTCTGTTTAATCAGAATTGATTCCTTGTATTCTTTCAATTCCCTATTTTTAAGAGTAGAGCATGATTCAAAGTTGATATTGAAACCTTATAAAGATGCCATATAGCAGCCAAGCATTCAAACCACATGAATATTCCACCCTCATTAATGTCGTTAAAAATGCATTCACCTACCTCTCAAATTGGCGTACCTTCCCGTCATAATGTAAATATAACAATCTTTAAAAATTCACTCCTTTCGTACAAATTGGTAATATTGTTCAAATGTAGGCTCTATAAGACTGATTTGATTGCATCCCTTGAAGTTGATATTAACACTTATTGTAGCCTGTAGGTTCCCTGCTGCATAAATATGTAAATTTCAAGTCATGTATATTTATACATTCTATACCATTACCATAGTAATAACACCACTGTATATGCTGCCTGCATACAAATTGCTTAATTCATATGTATGAAGCTACTCTCTATATGCTTCGATGCTTTTTTTCATGAATACCACATCCAAAATCATAAGGTACCCCCTTACCGATCCATATAAAACATATTAAGATGAAACCAAAAGAAACTGACTTTATAGAATAAATAACAGAAATCAGGTATTTTAATAATTTTGTAAATGTGCGAAATAATAAATGGGAAACTGTGTATTCCAAGAAAGGGTAATATGAAAAATCCATATGACTGTGATATAGCGCAGGTTACTGGCTCATATGCAAATACAACCAACATGAATATTCATCAGGAATAGCAAATTTGCATTTACATGAAACAGAAAAGCTATCTAGCCTGTCTGTGGATTTAATTTGCATTAATCTCCTATTGAATTTACTGAATGCTAAGAGCTTCAGCTGAATAAATGTTACGGATAACATAGGAAATGAGTTAGCATATATTTTAGTTGAAGCTCATATCAACCAGTTTGCACATGGAGGTACTCAGAATAATGATGGTCATGTATGATAAAAAATCATGAAAAGAAACAGACATACTGAAATATCACATCACTTGATATTTAGAAAATAAAAAAATAGAATTTGTAGACATGACATGCATGATCATAGCAAATATGCATCACACTCTTGAAAGTCGAGCATTATTTTCTACCTCTATTACAATTTCAAAGAAGACATTTATAACCTGTTAACATGACAAAATGTCACCACCTACCAGTAGTTGCTCACAATATTATGATTTCAATCAAAGTCAGATTTAAACTTCTGAGAAATTGTAGATGATTTTGAAAAAAATGGTCAATTTGAAGCAAGTTGAATAAATACCTTTTTGACTTTATTTCCCTTGAGAAGGTCATTCTGAGAACTTGTGAATAGTTTGAAAAAATGGTCAATTTGAGACCTTTTGACCTTCTTTGACCTTGAGAAGGACACTGATGGTCAAATCTCATGACAGATTTGAACTTCTGAGAACTTGTAGATGATTTTTAAAAAATTGGTCAATTTGAAGCAAGGTGACAAAAGGACTTTTTGACCTTTGACTTTGAGAAGGTCAAATCTCAAATCTAAAGTCAGATTTGATCTTCTGAGAACTTGCAGATAATTTTGAAAAAACATTCGTCAATTTGAAGCAAGTTGAAAAAATACCATTTTGACCTTTTATGAACTTGAGCAGATATTTAAAGGTCAAATCTAAAGTCAAATTTGGACTTTGGAGAACTTTTGAAAAAACAATTGGTCATTTTGAAAAAATACCTTTTTAACCCTGAGAAAGTCAAATTTCAAATCTAAAGTAAGATTTGAACTTCTGAGCATTTGCAGATGATTTTGTAAAAAAAATGGTCAATTTGAAGCAAGGTTACCTTTTTGACCTTTTTTGACCATGAGAAGATTTGAACTTCTGTACGTAGATAATATGAAAAAAATTGAAGTCAGCCTAAACAGTTTTTGGAAGTTGTAAGGATTTGTTACAGACGCTGGACGCTGAAATCCATCTGTTCAAAACACAATATTCCAAAACGTAATACTCCAAAAATTAGGCTATATAAACCACAAATATTGCCCAAAAAATCTGATCGCTGCCCCAAACATAATAACCTTATAAACATAATGACAGTAACATTACTTGATCTTAATCCTATTTAACACATCTCGATCAGGTATTTCATTAAACCTATATTACTCACAATCCAGGCATATCTTATTCACCAGATTCATATTCAGATATTACAGTTAAATATAGT
The DNA here is from genome assembly GCA_903813345.2 of Owenia fusiformis. Lineage (NCBI taxonomy): Eukaryota > Metazoa > Annelida > Polychaeta > Sabellida > Oweniidae > Owenia > Owenia fusiformis. The sequence continues at coordinate 14,446,309 of CAIIXF020000010.1, forward strand.
ATCTTGTTATAACCCCCAAGTCACACTGTCCTACACTACTACAGCTATCCAATTGTAAAACGGGATGTTGTTGGAGTGAAATGTCCCAAAATATGATGCTATAAGTAAGTTCAGGAACAGACTTCAATTCACAAACCAACTTAAAGGAATATTCCTTGCCAAACCATCTCTCTCCTAATATGGTAGCTATAACCATATATATGCTTGCCATGTTTAGCAAAACACACAAAAATGTTTTGATATGGTCAAATTTGATCACTTAGAAATGTGATGCTCAATTCCAGTAAGCTGCCATCTTTTAAAATTTCACACAGGAAGTGATGTCATCGACTCTCAACTTTGCATATAGCATTAGATGAGGAGCTATTAAGAATTACAAAACCAGCTAAATATTCTTTTTCAACTTTGTATCTTATTTAATCCTTCTGAAAATCTCTTCTTTTATTCTAAGTTGACAAGCCCTGAAAATATTTTTGCACAGAAAGTAATGATCACTTGTGTAGTAGTGATTTTGTGCTACTTTCCTATACTGTTATGGGCAAGGTTATAGAAGTTGAGAGTTGATGACATCACTTCCTGCAAGAAATCTTAAAAGATGGCAGCTCACTGGAAATAAGCACTAGATTTTTAAATGATCAATATTGACCATATTAAAACATTTTCCCATGTTTTGCTAAATATGGAAACTATATATATGATTATAGCTACCATATCAAGAGAGAAAGGGTCTGGCAAGGAATATTCCTTTAAATAAGTAGAATTTCATAAGAAACAATCAAACTTTTAATCGATTCAATACATTCAGACAGAGTTTTTTCAGATTTGAACAATGTGGAAATATGCGATTGTCGCCATAATCTAACTAAGCAAGTTAATTGGAAATTCATGAAAAAATAAAAACATGTCTTTAGTTTTCTGCTTTTACCTTTGTTTTACTATAATTTACATTTTTATGTGTGAAAAAATAATAATTATTCATGTCAACATTAGCATAAACAACGTCTGCACAATGCATCCTGGTTTCGATCTAATAATACCATTATCTCTGATAAACGCACAGTGAGGCTCCCATATTCTCCCGGAGGATATGTCTCGAATGACAAAATGCCCAGGGATATTTGAAAGATTTTCCTCTTTAAAAGTGGACTCACTCAGACTAGATAACATAATGTCATACCTCAATGTTTTCCTCATGCATTTATCATTCTAATGACGCACTGCGAGTGTCAAATGGTTACCGTTATGCTTCGGTCAGATTTAATGTTTATTATAGCTTTTAACTTATCACTAGGGTTATCATGAACATTATACTGTATAGGCCTAGTTCTAAAGATTCTGGAGAAATTATGTATAGAAATGGCTGAATCGATAGCGGTAAGTGAATCAATAGAATTTAACCTGTTATTGCTCAATTATTTTTTTTCTTGATTTTTGTTCCTCAAGTTGCCAGTCTTTTATGAAAAAGTTGGGTGTGCGTTTATTGGAGTATGTGCGCCTATTAGATAGAATACGGTATCTAAAGTAACATGCCAATGATTTACAAATTACAATGACACAATTACTCAGATGCGAGTAGGACACTTAGTAGGTAGTTACCAGTTTCGCCACCAGGTGGCTGATTCGGGGGAAATAACATGGCAGGGTATTACAAATTTCCCTTAAACTTGAATATTCATCATGTATCTGATAGTTATACAAATTAAAATATGTCTAGTAAAGGAAAATGTTATCTGCCCAACACAAGAAAAGAAATTAAATTTTCAAAGTTGATAAACTCTTTTCAAAACCACATTTTTAGATGTAATTTTCCATGTGTATATTCCAAATATGACATCAGTTTGACTGAATTTTTAAAGACGTAAATCAAGATTATTTCTACTCGCACCTAGTCTATTAAAGATATATCTGACTCTTCAGTATGGTGTCATACCAACCCATACCTGCATTAGAGAAATACAAATATGTCTGTAAGCATGTTTTAATAATAAAAAATTCTTTAATTAGAATTTTTTATTTTTTGTCACAATAATTGTGATGTGGGCAAACATCATAAATAATATGTATGTGCAAATTTTATTACTGTAGCCCCCGTTAACATAATTTTAAGATTATTGTCATGAACGTATATCACCACTCCTTTCAAACCTTTTAATTGATTTAAAATGTTCTTACTTATGAAAATAAATACACAAAATCAACTACCCAAATTAGATTCGGACCAATGGGATTTGGATGATTGAGATTCAGACCATTTGGATTTGGACCAATGTGATTCAGACTGTGGTTGGGATTCAGACCAATGGAGTATCCTGAAGATTGTCTGGTCATACCCCTATTGCTCATAAGTCAGTGATTTAAGTGCTGAGAATTAGTGTTCACTAGACACAAGTGTTCATCAGACACAGGTTTTCACTAGACACAGGTGTTCACATGAGAAAGGTGCTCACTAGATACAGGTTTTACAGCATTGCAATAAGTTCATTATGTGCTGACAATTGGAATTCTGGAATTCACAAGACAAACTAGACACAGGTGTTCAGTAGACATGTATTCACTACAACTAGACACGGGTGTTCAGTAGAATGTATTCACTACAACTGGACACAGGTGTTCAGTAGACATGTATTCACTACAACTAGACATAGGTGTTCAGTAGAATGTATTCACTACAACTAGACACAGGTGTTCAGTAGACATATATACTCTGGGGCACGCCCTCCGACCCGCTAGATTGCACATTCTAAAGAGTCAAAAATGCAAGTTGAGATTTACTTGTGACATCACTGCTTTATGAACATCAACAAAATAGCAACAGATACATTTTGCGGCCGGCATCCATGCGCATTGTAAAGAGGGGGAAAGTCCCAGAGTGCAAAGTCCCAGAGTGCAAAGTCCCAGTCACCCGCTCACTTAAGATATCAATTATATTCCTGCATGTTATTTACATAAAATAACATTGACAATTCGGTGTCACATCGTATACTATTTTTCGGTACAATGCGCTTCGGTACAATGCGTGTCGATATAATGCGCGTCGGTGTAATGGGTTTCGCGTGTTGGTATAATGGGTTTCAGTATAATGCGCTTCGGTATAATGAGGTGATCCCCTATACTAGTCATTGGATTCCCAGTTTTAGTTTTAGTTTCTTCTAATTTTGCATCTTTTCATCTTTATGTAAAAGACTGACAGCCGACCATGTGTACCTAACTGTGGAGAATGACTGGTCGGTGGTCGGCCATCAGTGTTTTTCGTAAACCCTTTATTTTTAGCTACTGATATGGTAGGATTTGGTAGATTCTCCTCCCAAGGCTGATCTTCAACTGGGAGTCTCACAAAAGAATATTGTTCAACATTTGAAATTGAAGTCTGAAACTAGAATTCCAAGGTCAAGAATGGAGAGATATAATGTCACTGCCTGACTCCGATCGAGAACTGTATACAATAGCTCAGTCTCTTTACAAGTAGACCTATACAAGTGTCGCTAAAACTTGCAAGACGAGAAAAATCTTAGTTTTTCAACATTTCAATCGTCATTGTTGCTTGTTTCTTCAAGATTCAGCAGGATAATTGCATGCAAAATAAATAAAGTACATGTAAACAACAAAAGGACACATGTATCAACACCAGAAATGGAATATATTATGATAAGCCGAAGTTATGAATATGTAAAACGTCTATTATTTACCTGGATTTTCATTCGGGGACGACGCTTCATCCTCCATTTTGAATAATAAAATCAAGTAATTAAATTCCGTAAGAATCCGGCAAACAACGGAGCTGTGTTACGAACATGGCAAGCACACAAAGGACCATGTTCGGTAAGAGATTATTTTTGCAGTCAAATTACTCTCAAATCTCAATGAGCACGTGACTATATAATCCAATAGGTAATATGCACAGAGATGAATTAAAGACAGAAGCAGATCTACTCTGTCATCTAACAAGATCATGTTCAAAGAGTAATCAAATATCCATGGATGGATTGTAAGTTTGTTTCAATTGTACTATTTCGGGCTCATGATATTATTCCTTAGTCATGTCTACTTTCTAAAAATCCCCGAAAGTGTATGCTGTAATTGATGAAAACTAAAGATTTTTAAAATAATGCATTCATTTTTCCATAAATTTGTTTTTATTTTTGGGAGAATTTACACTAACACCTCCCCCCATTTTGGCACTTTGAATCCTTGATAATTTCACATACCATAACATTGATCTTTTTGATATATTTGAGATTGTAATATTGGTAGGTTGAAAATAGTTTAAATTCGGAAATAACCGAAGCACTCATTATCTTTACGCTCCAAAGATTTACAGCGCCAATATCAATAATGGATATCATGCAACCATTCAAACTAATACACAAAGAAGAGATTACAGGGTAAATATTGATCAATCAATGTCTGACAGATGGAAAAAATAAAGGTCAGTACAAGGGTCATATTTTTGGGTGGACATTTTTTTGATGTGACATTTTTGGCTTGTGTCTTATCTCCCCATTTATCCTTTGAGTCTACTACCAATAGAGGCTGGACCTGGCTCCGGATCTGTGTAAAGACATGGTAAAAGTTTTGAGTGATATAAATCAAGAAATGGAATTGCGTAAAATGATCGGGGAGAGCATCTTATATATTCAATCGAGGTTGGGCCATGCCCGGGGGGCTATGCAGCCGAAGGTAAGCCATACAGCCGAATTTGCCGATTCAATCTGATAAACAATGCCGAGCCTCTTTTTTTGACCAATTAGAGACGTCCTCGTCACATTCGTGGTACACTCGGCCAAGTTTGTTTGCAAAGAAAATCTTCGGCAGTCTCCGGCTTTTCTTGAGGTATCTTCGGTTGCAAGCCAAAAGTCGACACCCAAAATGATCGTGGTCCTTTAATTCTTATTAATCCCGCGAGATTACACGAGAAGTAGATATTTGAAGACCTCTTCTCTACATAACTATAACTAAGTGACAGTCAATTTTAAACAAAATGATGGCATATTTAAATGCATAAAACAATAAAATACATACGACTGTCATTTATTTTAGGTATAGATAATATGAAGACTATATTTCCCTTTTTATTTTACACACCTAGGGGTCTTCATTTGCAAGGATACAAAAATGGCGGAAGCTGCTGTTGAACAGCCTCAAATACGTTTTTACTGTCATCAATGCTCTACTGAAATTCGACCAAACTTACCAGTAGGTACAATTTAGGTTGAAATATTTTCCTTCAAATGTGTATAGTCTCCCTCTTCAGAGCTTTTATGATAACGTATAAATACTAGTTTTCAAATGGCAATTTGACGGGTTGGCAAATAAATTTTTGGCCAAACTTCAATCTGAGATTGAATCTCCAAAAATGTGCAAACTGTCCATTTACGGTGTCTGAACTTGATCGAGATAACAGCGAATGAAATCTATGTCAAGTAGACAGTCCAGTTTCACTTTTCCCTCCATCACAAATCTCAAAAATAATTTTGAAAATGAATGCGACCGTCACTTACAGCCCCTTTTTCTGCTTTATTGCGTCAGTAGACTAGAACCCCAAAAATCAGGAGACGATTGTGCAATGCAGTAACATATGGCAAAGTATAGTCTGTTCATGTTGTACATAAATGACATATGTTTATTTCAGATTATTTAGTTTTTTGTGCAATAAGCCTGTTTGTTTGTTTGTATCCTTTATAGCGTTATAATGCCGCTTGTAATGAATTTCAGCCATGTTGAGGTGTGGTGGTATTTAACAGGAAATGACAAAAAAAGACAAAACCATGCTGGATTTTCAAAATTTTTTGAACCAAGATACACTAGTGATCCACTCGATTACGCTGGTTACCAAAATGAACCGTTTTGGTAACAAAATGTCGGAGCGTCGAAGGCACGATTTTTCTTTTTTCCTTATTTCACGCATTTTAGGCAGAATCCCCACGACGTTTTTTCTCACAATGTACATCAGTATCATATGTTTTAGAAAATGTACATGTTTGCGAAAAAATAGCTCAGAGGACAACAGAATCGTCGATTTACATCCTCACTTAAGTTACATAAACGGTTTTTTCGAAAAACAGTTAAGATCTGCACTTTTAACCCAAACCATTTATGTAACTTAAGTGAGGAAGTAAATCGACGATTCTGTTGTCTTCTGAACTATTTGTTCGCAAATATGTACTCTTTCCTAAACATGATACTGATACACGTTTGTGTTAAAAAATGTCGTGGGAATTCTGCCTGCAACGTGTAAAATAAGGAAACAAGAAAAATCGTACCTTCCGGATGTTCTGACATTTTGTTACCAAAACGGTTCGTTTTGGTAACCAGCGTAATCGAGTGGATCACCAGTGAAGATAACAGAGTTCTGTTTTGACCTCCAGTCAGTTTAACTAGTTCCACATATCATTTACATGAGGGAACACAATGGAAATGGTCAAAATGACCCTAAACATGATATGATAACCTTTTCAGCGCTCTGAAATTGTGATTGAAAAATAGCTAGAAGTAGGTGCTCAGGAAACGTCACTGAACAGGATATTTTGATTTTTTCAGAAAATGTGCCCAATATATTGCTCTTGCTCTTAATTTAATGCAGGAATTATCGATTATCAGCTAAGACATTGATAATTCATGACTATAAACTGCGTTTGTATGAAAGGGACCAAAGTCACCACCAAAAACTTTGGCAAAATCTAAACTCAGTCACAGAAATGAACGAATTTGTGAACGTAGACCCAAAATCACGGTATTCGGTAATGGTAAGGTATTGAATTGCGGTAATACCGGCACCAGTTTTCACTACCATTTGGAACACTGTTTCAGAGGGCTGAAAAGGCTATTTCATCATGTTTAGGGTCATTCTGACTATTTCCATTGTGTTCCCCATCATGTAAATGATATGTGGAACTAGTTAAACTGACTGGAGGTCAAAACAGAACTCTGTTATCTTTGTTGAAATAATTTTTAAAATCCAGCATGGTTTTGTCACTTTTTGTTTTGTCCTGTTAACTACCACCGCACCTTAACCTTTTTGAAAATACTATGGCAGAGAAGCATCAAAATATAACATACATACATCATAGAGCATAAGATCCAAGAGAAAATAAATTAATGTAAAAACTGATTATTTCCTGGTGGTTAAATTCTGGAAGTTATAACAAGAAAAATCATTGTACATTTGTGAAAGCTCGATTGGTTTGTTGATATTACATTTTATGGTTAGGTGTTATCTTTTTTTGATATATTGGTCTGAATATTAGAGCATTATTAACTGGTCTTCCAGAATCAGTAGACTAGTCTACTAGTTTTACTACAGCAGATGACTCATTAATTTGGGGATTTGCTAAGTAGATGCATGTTCCTCCATTCCTCTACCCCCTCGTCACCAGACCCTTCATAATGCACTACACAGTCTTTTAAACCAATTCCTGTATACTGTAGTTTACTACTGTAGATTGCTTTTGTTGTTAAAATATTCAGAATCATGTAATCTATTTATGATTAGGATTCCCATTCAGGATTCCTTTTTTACTTCATCAGAGGGTACAATTTTTGACAATTGTAAACATTAGCAATTGTGGTCAAACAGAAAAAAGTCTGTTTCTGCTCCTTCTGGGGAATTGTTTCATTTTAAAAATTGCACTCATAATTTTGTAGGCTAGGTTACTAAATACTAGTCAGAACATTTAGATCTATACTAGAACTATATAAAATATGATATAAACATATTGTTATAACTGCTAGATTATGTAGTACCACGCTCCAAGCTTTTATTATCCCAACGAACAGGGCTTTCTGCACAGTATGATTCACTGTTGAACATTTCTGGCGCCTGCTTGAAACATTTCTTCAGCCTTAATGATTGATAATTAATGTTGATCGGGCAGTCTTACAATTGTCACTTTTGGGACCTGATTTCAAGTCTAAAAATTCACGTTATACAATAAGATTATGTTCGGAACTCAACAAATATAGCAATCGCTACCTCATCTAATTACACTTCGATTTATTCAAATAGAAACCAGGAAGTGTTTTGTTATATTGAGACTTCTTAATCAATTAATGTTGATCAATATAATAAAATCTTGATTCGATAAAATGAAGGGCTGGCTAACCTCTCCAACGACATCTCAGGTGCTGCAGACAATACTACAATTAATAAAGATCTTAATAATATCAACTGAAACCCACATTCAAGTGTAATACATGCATTAACTACAAAAATAGCTTTTGATTGAAAAATAAAAAAATTGATGTTCAATGATTAGTAAGAAAAAAGAAAGAATAAGTATTGCTATTGATTGAGATGATTTGATTTCAGATGGTGTTATTAGTATCAAAGGGATATTTTGTTAATGTTTATATTTTGATGCCTTATACTACTGTACTGTTTAAGTCCGCATGTTTATAGGTGGTAATATTGCGAGTAAAGTGAGTGGCAAATTTTTAGGCCAACAAAATTTTGCACCCAGTTGGGAAAAAATCCTGGGGAGAACCCTGGATAGAGTGAAGCCCTCTGCAAGTCCGTCCATCCATCCGTCTGTCTGTCCAGAAGATAACTCAAATACTAGTTGACCCATTTTCTTCATATTTAATAGAAAGATGTATATTAGTAAATAATTTTCACTGGCGGATACGGGGGGGGGCAGAAAAAAAATTGGGCCCTAGAAAAATGTTGGGCCAAAAAAAGCCCCAAAAGTGGGCCTTTTTGGTCATTACATAACCAATTGCTGTTACTTAGTTTACCATACCCTGAACTTAATCATTTAGTGATATTAAAAAACTCTTTAATGAGAGATAAATCTTGGGGATTTGTTGAATTTGCTTGCAAAAATTGCATGTCCCCTCATTTTAAAGGTTTTTACTGTGCAGTGCCTTATTAACATGTGTTATATCTATTTTCAGGATTATACATGTCCAAACTGCCAAAGTGGTTTCATTGAAGAAATAGCATCGAGGTAAGTTTAAAAATACATTCTAATTCCAATGATTGGCTTCGTACTAAAGAGGTACTGTTAGTTAGACTTTGGTACCCACCCATTTGACAATTTGATTGATTCCCTTTAATATCTGAAAGGGGAAAGCTTAAACAGTAGATATGATAACAGTCAAGTCAAAACTTGATTTATTTATAAAAACAAAGGGGCTCTTATTTTTGCAGTCAAAACTGTAGATGGCTTTTAATAAAAACAGGGTCTTGAACAACATATCAGAGCAATAGATGGCGCTGTTTAGTGTGAAAAGGAGTTAAAACAAAATCTTAACTTGGTTAGCAGCTACATTATTTTGACTGCCCCAGCTATATACTACAAAGTATATTGTTGTATTGCTATAAGTGTATTGTATTAAGTATGCTGAATGTGTTTTAGGGAGACTGGTCCTGTGCTATATGTTACAAAGTATATTGTTGTATTGCCATTAGCAGGCCCGTAAGACACTTTTCTCCAAGGGGGGTGCGGTTTTTAGCTTACTAAAGAGAATAAAAAATTGTCAATTTTTTTGCCGCGTAAATCAAATCGCGTAAGACAGAGGGGGGGGGTCAGTTACTCCCTATATTGGTTTGGAATTAACAAATGCAACTTCCAAACGTTCCAATTGTTTTGTGGGGGGTGTGAGGAGTGGTCCACTTCCCCCTAGAAAATTTTACAGTTTTGAGATGCTATTTGGTGCGATCTGGGCACTTTCAAAGTGTAAGTTTCTAAGTTAGTAGTACGCCACCACCACAAGAATAAGAGTTGAGTGAATAAAAAAGTGAGCATTCAGGGGGGTCTGGGGGTTCTCCCCCAGTAAAATTTAGAAATTTGCTTGTATTTGGAGCGAATTTGGAACCATCTGGTACGCCTGTGCGTTATGAGTCAATAAGAAAAATGTGAATTTTTTTCAAATTCTTTTGGGGGTGTCAAAGAGGATGAGAGGGTGAAGTTGGGTGGGGTGCCAGTAGGGGAGCAAGGGGTTGTCCCCCAGAAACATTGACCATATCAAGGTGCTATTTGATGATGTCTGGGCACTTAAAAAATGTCTGAGACAATACATGAAATTCAGAATATTTATTTTGTTTTGTGGGGGAAGTGAGGGATAGCTAACTCTCCTAGAAAATTTTACAATTTAAAGATGATATTTGGTGCTTCTTGGCACTTTTAAAGGTATAAAAAGTCAATAAAAACATTGAAAAACAATATCAATTTTTTTCAAATTTTTGGGGTGTCAAAGAGGGGGGAGAGGGGTGCCAGAGGGGGAGGTGGGGCTGGGGTGCCAGAGGGGGAGCAAGTGTTTGTCCCCCATATCAAAACTTACAATATCAAGGTGCTTAATTCCATTAGAAGTTTGGGCACTTTAAAAGTGTATGTGCCTAAAAGCGCATATTTCCCAAGAAAATTTTACAATTTTAAGATGCTATTTGGTGCTTTCTGGGCACTTTCACTTTGGGGGGGGGGTGTTAAGGGGAGGGGGCTGCCAAAGGGGGAGGTGGAGTCGGGATGCAAGAGGGCGAGTAGGTGTTAGTCTTCCAGAATCATTAACTTTATCAAGGAGCTATTTGATGATGTCTGGGCAATTTAAAAGTGTCTGAGACAATACATAAAACAAATTCAGAACTTTTCCATTGTTTTGTTTGGGGGGTGAGGGGTGGCCCACTCCCCCTAGAAAATTTTACAATTTTACGACGCTATTTGGTGCTTTCTGGGCATTTTCAAATTGTATGAGTCAATTAAAGAATTTGAGAAAATCACAATTTTTTTTTTTGGGGGGGGGGGTCAAGAGGGGGGGGGGGGGCGCCAGAGGGGGGGGGGGTCAAGGGGGGGGGGGGGCGCCAGAGGGGGGGTTATGCAAGTGCAAGAGGAGGGCAAGTCCCCCAGAAACACAAACTATATCAAGGAGCTATTTGATGATGTCTGGGCACTTTAAAAGTGTCTGAGACAAAACACTAAAATAAAGGACGATTCTCGGTTTGGAGAACGAAGTTCATCAATCTAAATGAGCATTATCCCTGCTTCGGACAAATTTGATTTTTTTACATAATAAAGATTTGAATGTCTTCTTTTGAATAGTCATAATTTAATTTGGGTAATATTTCTAGATTTTTCGCAAACAAATATTTGCTCAGTACACTGATGGACTTCTTTCCCCGAATCGAGACTTGTATTTATATTGAATCGGTCTATTTGAGCATTATCCCTGCTTCAGACCAATTTGTTATCTTTACATCTTGTAGATTTAAATGTCCTCTTTTGAATATTCAAAGTTTAATTTGGGTAATATTTCTATATTTTTCATGAAAAAAATTATTAGCCCAGGAGACTGTTCTCCAAACCGAGAATCGTCCTTTAGAACTTTTCCATTGTTTTGTGGGGGGTGTGAGGGGTGGCCAATACCCCTAGAAAATTTTACAATTTTAAGATGCTATTTGGTGCTTTCTGGGTACTTTCAAAGTGTATGAGTCAATGAAAAAAAATTACAAAAAAATATTTTTCAAAAAAAAAAATTTTTCAAATTTTTTTTTTTCAAATTTATTTTGGGGGGTAACAAAGGGGGGTGCGGTCGCACCCATCGCACCCCCCCATCTGACGGCCCTGATTAGGGTATTGTTGTGTTGCCATAAATGTATTTATTATGATGAATATTTTGTAAGGAAGCTGTAGTATTGCCATGAATGTATTTAATATGATGATTATGTTGTAGGGAGACTGGTACAGAGGAAAGCCAGGAAGAGTCCATTGATCCAGCTGCACAGTTTGCTGAGGTACTTTTCAATTAGTCTCAAAATGCTTTGAATAATAGAATATCAGTTAATAATAGAATATCAGTTTCCACAAGGAGAATCATTCTATTTAGCTTTCAATTCTTGAATGCTATATTTGTTTTAAATCACACTGCGTCATGTTGAAAGAAATAACATAAACTGCACTGGAATTTAAATTAAAATAAACCACTTTTCACAAACCATTTTTCATCCAGTCCAGTATCGTCTACTTTTTGGGATGGATAAATCGAGACATGTATTCCATGTACTATCATTTGGACATTTATTTCAGCTGTGGGGTAGAACATTTTTAGAAAGTTTTCGCCTACATTCTGGTCAAGAATCAGGGGGAGGGAGTGCAGACAACAGAACAGCAGAGGATGGTCCAGAGGAAAGTAACGGCCCAAGTAGTAACACAAGGAATGCTCAGTCAAGGCAAGTAATGTTCCCCCCTGCCAGAGTCCAGTTGCGCAGGACCAGAGGACATATGGACAGGCAACCACCTGGCATTGAAAAGTAAGTAACAATTTTAGTTTTTTTTTTTTTTTAGTTAGTTACATACCATTTGTACTTTATTGTCAAACTATGATACATAAATTATACATCAACTGACACTTTAACAAGTGTATGAAGTTGTTTTAGTGACAAAAAAGAGAATTCAATAATAACTATACATATTGGTTGCATATGTATGCATCTAACTTATGGCTAGTGGTGGTGGGTTAATTTGATTATGTCTTAAATACACTGAATATGACACATGGAATGATCCCTTGGGGATGTACTGGGGTCAAGAAAATATGAATGGAAAGTGTGCTTAACCCTTATCCTCCTTGACGTGCTTAAAAACGCGGCTCTATAAATCCCTATAGAGATATACTGATTATTTGGTGATACCATTATGGCAGTGTTAATATACAAACTGGATATTTCATCAAATCGAAAAGAATTATATTAAAACTACAGGGTAGGCCAATAAAAATTGGAACATTTTTCTATTTATTCAATTGCCTTCACTTCAATCCACAAAAATTCAGATTATGGTAAATTGATAATCTGTGAAAATGTTAAAGTTAAAAATATGTTCGTTTTCTCTTCTTGAGACATTACTGCTGAAAATACAGTATTTTTCCTAACAAACAATGTACCCTTCAAATGGTCTCAAAACAATTTCCATCAATAAAAACATATGTAGTTATCTCTAGGAGAGAACCAAGACATGCCTCCCTTGGATAATATAGCTTACTGACTTCAGCTTTTTTCAAAACTGGTATAATATGTCTCAAAACCCATCATTCAAGCCATGTATGACTGTCAAATACAGCTGAGACTGATTGTTCAGGGGGTTGGAGGACATGTTAAGGAAACCCTTGTGTTGAGTAATTAAATGATGAACTTGTATATGCATATTGAAGTTGACTAACAAAAAAGTTACAATGGATGGAAAAATGTTCCAATTTTTTTTGTTCACCCTGTATACCACAAATATCAAGAAAAATGGTGAACTAGAAGAATTATTAGCATCATTGCAGATTCTGATAGCGAAGAAGAAAGGTGAAATTTAAGTTTATGTTAGTCTTCTCAATCAATATTACTTTTCAAAAATAGTTATTTTATTCCTGATTTTATGCCGTCAGATAGTAGTGGTTGGAAGACTGACTCGTGTACTCGAGTTTTACTCTCATTTGTCCTAAAAATCAATTGATCGAGTTGAAAACTTGAACTCGCGATTTGAAATGTTTACCAAAAATTATTATTCACTCGTTTTCACCTTACCTTGACTCGCGATTCGTCTCTCCTATTCGCAATTTCCATGCTTATAGTTGTAATGTTCTGCTTATAATCTGTATAGAAAACAACTTATTTTCTATTTAATGCCATGTGCGGAAGACAAACATACTCGGATTTTATTCTGCGTTCGTTATTTTTATGCAAAAGTTTCATTTCCGGTTTGATGCATTCTGGGAATATCCAACAGCCGGGAATTTTAAAATATTTGTCTACCGCGGTGCATCCTGGAACTTTCTGGATTGACGAAGTTTGTTTTCACTATTTATTCTGTAAGTTTTACTATCTATAGGGGACTAGGGGTGAACTTTAGCGATCTATAGGGATGTGCAATACGATTTAGACAATAAAAAGTATAGAGGCACTTGAAAGACTTGATCAAATTGATGAATTCTGCCGCTACTTCGGAAACTGAAACCGGAAGTAACTCAACTAAGTCAAATCGCGATTATAATCGTGGTTTTTCATGGCCCACTCGAGTGGAGATTTTCAGGCGAGTCCGACCACTATCAGATAGTCATAAAACTGAACTTTTCCGCCATTTTAAATCAGGAGAATAAGGAAGAGGATAATAGTAAATTGAAAACGCCTCTGAAAATATTAAATGATCAACTCAAGGTAGTGGGGTTTTGCATTGATGTTGAAATGATATCATTATACTTGTAGTACTTATTAAAGCAATTTGAGAGTACTGTAGATTGCACATATTCTTCCCTCTATATGATTTCTGTCTTGAGGAAAAATGATCAAAATTGGCCACCTGAATGTAAGAATCTCTTCAAAGTGAACTTTTGTCCTAAATAAATATATTTTGAAATAGCTTACAATTATTTTTCATCTTTTAGATTCAATAAAATTCAATTGAGGGAAATCATAATTTGTTTGTTGGTATTTGTTTCATTGTGGAGTAGCTGTTTTCTAGTTGCTCATGAACATCATTGTCATGTTATACCCATTGGACATGATTTGTATATTTCAGTATAATCCAGCAATTACTAGGGGGCCTGGCGCAAGGGGCTGTATTCCATACAGTGCCAAGTGGTTTCCCTGGGGGTGGATTTGGAATGTGAGTACTGTTTATACATACATACAAGATATCCCATATTAAAAGTGCAAGTGATATGTTTTTTGTATCAACCATTTTTTTTATTTCACCTGAATTCAGATTTTAGTTTAGATAGATAGTCAGTGTTCAGAGTAATTTTTATAACCAATTAACTTACCAGGTGCTGACATTTGTATTGTTAATGCCTCGTTTTACACCTGTCAAAACTTGGTGAATTTGAATTACAATCAGAAATATTTGCTTTGTTTGATTGAATCTTTGTAAAATTTTGAGTAGTGTAAAACCTAACCCTTATATACATGTATTAGTCTCTTTACATCTCTGTTAATTATCAGTGATTTGTAGTAAAATACTCGAGACACTTTTATAGACTATTGCTTGGTTTTGCCCCGACCACTTTTACTTTACCTTTACTCATTGGGTTCATTGTCCATATTATTTTGAAATCACTGTAGGTAGGTAGCTCACACATATTTTTACAATATGTCCAATGTCTACTATCAACTTGAAATCACCAGGTAGCTCACACATATTTTTACAATATGTCCAATGTCTACTATCAACTTGAAATCACCAGGTAGCTCACACATATTTTTACAATATGTCCAATGTCTACTATCAACTTGAAATCACCAGGTAGCTCACACATATTTTTACAATATGTCCAATGTCTACTATCAACTTGAAATCACCAAGTAGCTCACACATATTTTTACAATATGTCCAATGTCTACTATCAACTTGAAATCACCAGGTAGCTCACACATATTTTTACAATATGTCCAATGTCTACTATCAACTTGAAATCACCAGGTAGCTCACACATATTTTTACAATATGTCCAATGTCTACTATCAACTTGAAATCACCAGGTAGCTCACACATATTTTTACAATATGTCCAATGTCTACTATCAACTTGAAATCACCAGGTAGCTCACACATATTTTTACAATATGTCCAATGTCTACTATCAACTTGAAATCACCAGGTAGCTCACACATATTTTTACAATATGTCCAATGTCTACTATCAACTTGAAATCACCAGGTAGCTCACACATATTTTTACAATATGTCCAATGTCTACTATCAACTTGAAATCACCAGGTAGCTCACACATATTTTTACAATATGTCCAATGTCTACTATCAACTTGAAATCACCAGGTAGCTCACACATATTTTTACAATATGTCCAATGTCTACTATCAACTTGAAATCACCAGGTAGCTCACACATATTTTTACAATATGTCCAATGTCTACTATCAACTTGAAATCACCAAGTAGCTCACACACATTTTTACAATATGTCCAATGTCTACTATCAACTTGAAATCACCAGGTAGCTCACACATATTTTTACAATATGTCCAATGTCTACTATCAACTTGAAATCACCAAGTAGCTCACACACATTTTTACAATATGTCCAATGTCTACTATCAACTTGAAATCACCAGGTAGCTCACACATATTTTTACAATATGTCCAATGTCTACTATCAACTTGAAATCACCAGGTAGCTCACACATATTTTTACAATATGTCCAATGTCTACTATCAACTTGAAATCACCAAGTAGCTCACACACATTTTTACAATATGTCCAATGTCTACTATCAACTTGAAATCACCAAGTAGCTCACACATATTTTTACAATATGTCCAATGTCTACTATCAACTTGAAATCACCAGGTAGCTCACACATATTTTTACAATATGTCCAATGTCTACTATCAACTTGAAATCACCAGGTAGCTCACACACATTTTTACAATATGTCCAATGTCTACTATCAACTTGAAATCACTAAGTAGCTTACACACATTTTTACAATATGTCCAATGTCTACTATCAACTTGAAATCACTAAGTAGCTTACACACATTTTTACAATATGTCCAATGTCTACTATCAACTTGAAATCACTAAGTAGCTCACACATATTTTTACAATATGTCCAATGTCTACTATCAACTTGAAATCACTAAGTAGCTCACACATATTTTTACAATATGTCCAATGTCTACTATCAACTTGAAATCACTAAGTAGCTCAAACACATTTT
Organism: Owenia fusiformis; assembly: GCA_903813345.2. NCBI lineage: Eukaryota > Metazoa > Annelida > Polychaeta > Sabellida > Oweniidae > Owenia > Owenia fusiformis. The sequence continues at coordinate 14,462,955 of CAIIXF020000010.1, forward strand.
TACAATATGTCCAATGTCTACTATCAACTTGAAATCACTAAGTAGCTCAAACACATTTTTACAATATGTCCAATGTCAACTATCAGCTGAAATTCTAGCCCAAAATGAGTGAATCCAACAGCGCATCACCTGCGTCGGAGTTCCATTTAGGAGGCTGCAGTTTCTCATGATCCATATCTAAGTTGCTCACACATATTGTACTGATGTTCATTTGCAGGCCTACTATGTTCAACCTTCATGGAAACCCAGGAGACTATGCCTGGGGGGCAGGAGGTCTAGATGCCATCATAACACAGGTAAGTGAAGGTTAATTGACATTTTACTACAATTTATAAACACTAAGATATGATTGCAGTTTTAAAAGATTTCTCTTTGAATTTTGAATTAATCTTAAAATAATATGGATGTATTTCAGCTCCTCAACCAACTAGATGGCTCTGGGGCGCCACCTGCTGACAAAGAGAAAATAGACAGCTTACCAACCATAGAGATTTCTAATAAAGATATAGGTAAGGATTATTGTAATTTTTAGAAGAGATGCAAAGTTGAATATAAAACACATATGGGATATCAATTGACATAAACACACTGTCCAAAACCATGGGATAACGTATATGAACCTGGATTGGACTTTTAATCAGGTACAACATTACATTTACATAAAACAGGAGATGGTGTACTATGCAAGCCTCCAATTTAGATTTGATTGACTTATAAATGCAAAAATATAATAAATGGTACATAATTGTATTTCTATTCCAGACAATAGAGTAGAATGTTCAGTGTGTATGGAAGAATTCCATCTTTCTGAGAAAGTCAGGGTTCTACCTTGTCAGCATAAATATCACACTGACTGCATAGTTCCCTGGTTAGAATTGGTGAGTAAATTGCCCAGTTGCAACATAAATATTCTCCTATTTCCCCCATTTCTTGTAAGCTTACTTACTAAATTGTTCTTGTACTTATCTATAATTATGATGATCTGCTTTACCCTTTAACTGAGACTTAAGGGGTGTTTACACTGGCAGGCAAAATGCTTGAAATGGAGCGAAAAGGCCGAACTGCTTGAATTGTTTAAAACGAAAATGAAAGTAGATTAGTTGAAATGATTGAAATGCTTGAAATGAATCTAGCATTGAAACGGAGGAAATGATGCATGTATTGATGCGATTGAACTGATTGATACAATTTTCAGTGTATACACTTATACATACAGAGCTTTAAGATAACTAATTGCAACCATATCCCTCTATGAATTGAATGCAAATAAGATCCTACTACACTTATTCAAAAATGGACTTTAAAATGGTCCTCATGGTAAAATACATACTCCTTAGTTCTGAAGAATGATAACGACAATTGATTTGATTTCTCTAGTATTATAAATTCTTCTCTCCAAAATTATTTACGAATTAGATAAGAACAAACCATGCAATTAAAAGTAAATTAATTGTTTATTTCTAGCATGGCACATGCCCTGTGTGCAGGAAGGACCTCAATGGGGAGGACACTAGTACAGATGAATTTATTCCTGAAATGGACTTAAATGACATGGACACTTCAGCCACCAATTCAGACTCTACCTCTAATAGACCGCCAAACTATGAGGATTATGAGCATGATTAGGCCTGAGTGAGGAATGTGGCAGTGTATTTTGGATTCCTGTAAGCTTGATGATGCTATATACATTGGGCCCAGGAGACAATTTCAGAATTTTACAGAATGTTCATCAATTTATTTGAATGACAATTTTTGAGATCTCAGTCTTGGTTTACAGTTTACACCCAAGAGCGATCCTGATAACTGTAACTGTGTAATGAAATAATTGATTGTATGCTGTATTATTGCCAAGCTGGTTCTTTAGCTCTTTATTTGTCAACATAAAATGTCAAGAATTTAAAATATTGACCTAACTTTCGATTTTGCCATTTTTTGACAAATCCAATGTATTTTATAGCTTAACAATTCTAAATTCTTTTCTCTCTACTGTATCAGCAAACAATTTTTCAAAGATATTTGTTATTAATTGGACTATTGAATTTATTGCTCCAGTTTGAATGCAAAAATCCACAAATCAATATAGTCAAAGATCAAATAATCCCATGGTTTTAAAGAGCTGTTCATAAGTCGCGTGTGAAAATTTGGAGCTTTCTATCTTTGGCATATTTCGAATGATTCTGAAATATTTTTTTGAAATTATCATCGGGGTCTTATTGTATATAAAACGTTTGTAAATAGACTAAGTCTGATTTGTTTAAAATCATCACCAACATCAGTGCAGTTACAATGCCCTTTATATTCCATGGGCTTTATATATATTGGGAGCAGAAAAGAAGTTCATATATGCAAGTTCATTTATGCAGATCATTCTTGCTTCAAATATATACTCCTGTATCACATAAAGGAAAGCATAGGACAGAAGAAAAACTTTTAGTTGTCAGTGTCCTAATTTTTCTCAAATAAAAAGAAGATATCTGCATACAAAATGAGTGGAGGTTATTAGTTTCACATTTCACACAATATTTTAAACATTACATGAATGATAAGACTTTCTGGAAGGTAACTCAACATTCACAACTATACATTGCATATGCTTATTCTGTCCAGTCAATATATACTAAGCTGAGTTTAACAAATCACATGTTTTGAGTGAATAAGTGGTTGTGGTATTTGGCACTAGGGCTGATTGTCTCAAGAATGTAATCTTATTTTTGCTTGCTTTGAAAATTGAAATTGCCAAGAAATAACTTCGATTTTGTTATATTTACTTTAATGCATACTTTTTAGAATTGTCAGAACTCTATTCTTCCCAGTAGATATCAGTGCACCAAAAAGTCTCTAGGTAGGCAGAGTAAGATGAATTTTGAAGTTGTTGTTAGAGCTTAAATCAGTGTGACCTACCCTAAAATAGTAACATCAATTTCATGAAACAGATAATAATGCATACAGTAATGGATGTTTTAGATTAAGGGATTTGTGTCTGCTAACAAGAACAAGGTATACATTAACAATACACTTGCTTTTACTACTTTAAGAATGAGGTATTCTGAGGGTTAGGCCTGTTTAAGTGGAATGTCTTTTTAGAGTCAAGTCTCTTGAGAATTTTGAATTATAGAGAATGGGGAATTGGTCCCCTTCCTTCAAAATATCCTGTTCACTAGGCAATTAGCCTAAACAAATGCATCTAACTCTTTATGTCATAAGAGAGATTGTATTGGTAACTAGTTTACAGCAATCGTTGAAAACTGTCATATAAGTTTACATGGAAGTCTCTTTAATGAGTGAGATATAGCACTTATAGGATATCAGAAAAACAGACTAATGAACTATTCAATAGTACATGTACACATATTCTGTCTTTATATACTTGCTTAGGACTTGGGACACATTAAACACAAATATACAGAAATCTAAGAGCAAACGTATGTTCATGTATACATAAAATTTGAACAACAAACATTTTATGAGAGAGGTATAAAGAACATGAGTCGTCACAGTATGGGAAAGGTACCACAAATACTATTGTGGTATTAAGATGTACTTCGGCCATGAGCAATTGTATTCCTATCCTGGGATGGGAGATATCTAAGTATGGCATGAAATATTACCTAAAGTTTATGTCATGTAAATGAAATAGTAATAAATCTTTTTGTAATAAATAAAACACAAAAAGTGACTTATTATTTCAACAATGTTTATTATTTAATAAATAATTTATACAAAATTTTTGTACAGTTTCTTAGTTATATTTCATAAAGTGGATATAATATGGTTTACTGCAAGTTTTCATTTAACAAATATCAAGAAGACAATGATGTTTATGAACATCATCCAGTGGGATTCTGGCATTTTGTCTAATTTAAACTTCCATTGGCAGTGTAATTCAAATGAAGGTATTCTGCAATTTTAAAAGCTCTACTATAACTTAAAAATAACCTCAGCTTCAAAGAGATTGCAACTTATGGCACTCTTTATTAGTGTTTGTTTTCATTGGAAGTTGAATTTGAAGTTCAAAGAGGGAAAAACTCGTTAACTTGTCTTGGGCGTGACTAGAATAGAATATAACAAAATGTGAATGAATTTAAAATTAAATAGTAATTAAACATCAGATACATTCACATTCCCATTGTGTTACTTGATATCCCATCAAAAACAGACATCATTTGGTAAAATTGTACATACAGTAAAACCTGTGATTGAACATTTTTTGTCAAGAAGAACTTTCAGTGTTGGTAGGTGTTCGCTACAGAGAGATTAATTTATGCATAAGTCAGTAGGGTATGTGTGGAGGAAGAGTGTCCACTAGACACAGGTGCTCACTAGAAAGGTGTTCACTAAGACAGGTTTTACTGTATACGAGTATCCAATATCTATACAATTATTATTCACTACTGACACCAATACAGTGTTCCATTAATGAATTATTGAAAGCTTCATATTCAAATACAAACTAAAACAAGACAACAGCAATATAGCACTTTCATAAAAACTGAATGTAGACTCATAGCTGGCATAATACTGTACCAAAATAAGTATCAAAACCTTTACATCTTCCTTCATACTGTTATAAAGATGATAATATAGTACATGAATGTCCGATACTGCATCCTATGAGCAAAATATTTGTACAATGAACCCCTAAAAGGTCTGAAGGTGAACACTTTATTACGGGGTACATAACCCCTAAAGAATATCAGTGTACTAGTATACTACTGTGGGAGTCAATGAAGATTTACCAGATATATCTTGAAAGTTGTTCAGTATAGAAACTGATTCGATTATACTATGGAGAAATTTTGAAATAATATTTATGTCTAGCTTGATAAAGGTGGTGTTCATAGATACAAGTGTTTGATGATACAAGAGTTTGATGATACAAGTTGATCATATTTATGGCAAGTATTCATCATCAGATTCAACTCCTGTCTCAATGTTCCTTGTAAGCATATAATTGTCCATGTCAATTGAGCGGCAGTTATTGATGGCATAGCGCATACGGTCAGCCATCTTGGATTTACTGGAATATGGAGGGAGACGGAGCTGGAAGAAGCAGGTCTGTGATGTAGGGAGACTGTCTATTGCCTGGAAATATCAATGGAACTATGGTTATTTGTTAATATAATTCATATATTGTTCATTATTCAGTTATTTGCACAGCTGAGACAATGTAATGAGCAATCTACTGTACAATGTGAAGTATGAAACACATGTTATTATAGTTGTTATATTATTGTTAACCAAGTGACAGAGTGGGACAAATGTCCTCCACCATGAAGTATTCTTCCACTTCATAATATCATAAAGTTTTATCATGGAAATTCAACCATTCATAGTGCCCAACTTGAAAATGGGATTTGGGTGAATTCTGGACACCACTGGATCTATTGGGAAGTACAGTTCCACTTTGTTCCACTCATACAGTTCCACTTTGTGCTGGTTTGTGTGCCCCAATGCTTCATCCCTTATGCAAGTAATAACTACCTTATCAACTCTCATGATCTGGAATCTCTGGGCTATATCTGATGGGTTGACAGGAAGGCGAGATCTCCCAGAAACAAAGCGCATGAAGAGAACCTTCTCCTCTGAGGTGAATGCCTCTAGATTCTCCCAGAACCACTGTATCAATGGGTGGCCCTCATCCACCTCACGGTATCTACAATCATTAGAGGAATTCTATACTATTTCAATATATATATTCAAATTCTGTTATTCTACCAAAGCCTGCGCCATATGTTTTAATATCAACGACATTTAATGTGTGCTACCAAATGCCACCATCATCCATTATATCACAAGAGCCCATTTTTGAAGCTTGACATAGAACGACAATGGAACCAACCTTAGTACCTTCTGTAAGTTCCTACCATGGAATATTTTTAGTTCAATTATTAAATACAAAACACTGAATTGTGGAGGATCAACCTAGAGGATAAAAGCATTATTAAGACTCCCTCAAATGTGTTAAGAATGTACCTGACAACTTTCTTGAGTATGTGTGTTTGTATCTCAGGTATGCCACAGACCAGCTGTTCTAAATACCTAGCAGTGAGAAGAGATAACAGAGGCACTGGAATAACACATGCCATACCCTCCCTTATAGCAGCAACCTGAAAAAACAATAGTTGTATCATATTATAAAGGAGTCATTAGGGGTTTCATTAGCAGCAGCACTAGCAGATCTAGATGGTTATGGATTGTCAATAACGCATTGCATATACTGAAATCAGATGTGAATCGAATCTATGCCCTGAAATTGGTCAGAATGCACCAAATGATGTTCAATTATCATCTAATTTACAATTAACTGAATGTATTATTTGTCTAGGTAATACCCACCTGCAAATCTGTTTCATGGGCTCGACAATAGATGGCTCTCTCAACATAAACATGTCTATTACTGAAGGTCAGTGGGATACTGTTCCCTCCGGGCACAATAGGTATGGTCCTTCCATCTGCACTGTGGCCCTCAAATGTGTCAAGTGGGATCATCTCATTGAAACTGCACTCATTTATCCCACTCAGGTGGATGTCATTGATGCCTTGTAAGCTTTGGATGTACAGGAGGTCCACCTGCAATTGGTATAAATTATCATCATGCTTAGAATTCCATGTAATTGCAATTCTGATATGAAATTATTTAAAGCTCAGTGTTTTCATACTGTTTTCATACCTAAAACCCAGTACTCATAATTTATCCATAACCCAAAATGAAAGTTTGTAGATGAGATGAATCCTTACCTCCTCCAAATCCTCCTTGTTAAGTGGCATTCCAGCCAGTTGTTTCCAGACTACTGGGGCAAGGTGCAGATGTAGAGGTTTCTTAGTTCTTATAGCAACAGCAAATAGGATCCCTAGGAACTTTAACATGGACAGATGCTCATCTGATGTCATTGCAGGGTTTAGTATAAACCTGGAATAAAATAAGTTTAATTCTAAAAATTAAGTTAAGAAATCAACAAAGTACATCTAGTGGATAATATAAGGGGCTTTATAGGCAATATCTGAGGATGGTATGGATATCTATTTTTAGATCTCCATACTGGTATGGTAATTCATTTTGAAAGCAAGATGCTTCATACCTGACCTTGTGCCTGGTTTGACAAATATCTTATATGGATCAACATTACCATTACAGGAGTAAAACAATGATTAATTTAGCAAAAATGAATGAAGCTGATTAAACATAGGCTGTGAATTATATCTGCACCTGTCTCTGTTGTAGCCAGTCTCATTCTGTCCATTGGGAGTAGGAATCAGCAATGGCACTACTCCAGTCTCTAACTCCTAAAATATGAGAATTCAAAAATGAAACAATAAATACATACAAACCACATATGAATTTTCTAATATTCTGGTCATAAGGGTTTCACTGTAATTTCTGAACAATTGTCTGAATAAATAAATGCAAAAATTACATGGTTACAACTTACAATGTACAAGTACAGCCAACTGTTTTTACATTTTATGGATTCAATTATAGGCTTATCAAACCGGGAGGGCTTTCATAATCCAATGGGTGAGTTACTTAAAAACATAGCTTGGCAGACAAACCTGACACATTTCAGTGATAGTATCATCAAAGACTCCCCCTGCGTCATCGGCCCCCTCTCCTATAAGCTTCACCTTCCAGGCTCTAGCTGGGAGTCGCAGCTCTGCAGGCTTCAACTTCACAACCTGTCGCGCAATCTGAGTAAATATTGGCTTGCATTTCTTTCCCCTGAAATAAGACAATTCACATACATTATATGGTCATGTCTTGCATGTTTCTTCCTTCTAGTTTGTTTAAGTTTTAATTTGATGACATTTCAAAGTACATTGTGTGTCCTCCATCATTAAATGGTTTTGATAGTATTCATTGTGACCCTCTTAAAACACTTTGCCCTTTGTGCTGGAATTTGAAATTGATCTTTATGACCTCATTACAAGTTTCCCAAGAGCTCCCACAGGCAGACCAAAAATGCTTTCAAAGATGAAAGATAAATTCCAGAGGCTAGTTTAAATACAATATATAATTGCACTGATACTGTGATACATCCATTAACATTCCAGAATATTTATTGAAATAAATAAGCATAAGTTATATATGAGGAGTTAGATCAATATATGTGATATATATATATTAAGCAATGGTAGACATTAACCATCTGAACTTGCACTTTATATTGAGAAACTCACCTTGTAGAGAGCCTCTTGACTGTAATCTGGGGACCATAGTTCTTCCCCTGCACCATTGTCTTTCCTATTGACCTCACCATGGCCAATGTGTAAACCCGTGGTGCTAAGATATTGCGTATCCGTCCGTTAATCAACCCCTCAGTGCCTGAATTTTTCATTAGGAGATCATCTTGATTGGGTGCGAGATTCAGAAGCCTCCAAGATGAGTAGATGAGATCAGAGAAATGATGCAACACACGAAGCCTTGATTTTATTGCCTCAATGTTACAGCTTTGGAGGTGGGAATACTGGGCAGGGATCTCTGAGGGTGTGCCTAGCTGGGACCAGGCTGAGGACACCCTGGATCTGTTTGGTAAGGGAGGTGCACTCCAGGCTGCAGAGTGGGTCCTCCCAGCACTGATCTGACGCACATTCTCTCCGGAGAGGCTGGGGATAAGAGTGGGTTCCCTCACAGCACCTAAACAATATGAATGAAGTTATATCAATCCAAGTCCACCTGCTCTAACCGAAATTACTCAATTTTGGAACTGTTGCCATATTAATTTTTGTGCCGAAATCTGCTGGCTCAGATATACAGACTCAAGGTGTCTGGGCCACAATTATGTTGCACCCTGTAGGTTGTACTGACCTGTATGGGAGAGGCCAAGCTGACCATCACCATTACTGCCCCAAGCCCATACATCTCCAGAGCTGGTTAGGGCCAGGGTGTGTTCAGAGCCCACTGCAATGTCCTCTATGAAATAACCAGACAGTGCTGCCACCTCCTGGGGCCGACTGAAGTTATGAGCAGATGGCTCAGTCTGCCCAATCAGTCGATCTACAGAAGAATAGATACACATGCTGAATAATCAACAAAGTGTCATTTATTCGTAAAAGTGGATATAATCTAACCAAGTCACCTAGCATTGGGTCTCAAAATTTTCTCAATGGGCCTTTTAGCAAAAATGAAAAATTGGCATCAATTTAGTTTAAATGGTGATTTCCCATCTCCTCTTTTTTAGAATTTGCTTGAAAGTCAAATCATCATTCAAATATCCAATATTTCTATTCCTCATGATCATTCAAAAGAAGAACTTGGAAAACACATAAAAGAAAGCAATCCTATTTCAACTACATGTATATGTAAATATATGTAAACTATACGACATACCTTGTCCCCAAGTGAGCACCCTTCCATCTTTAGTCAAAGCTACACTGAACTGTGTACCACATGCTACTTTTTTAATCCCAATACCACTCAAGCTCTCAATCTTGGTTGGCATAGCTTTAGATGTGGAGTTACCATGCCCCAGTTTGCTATAATCACCATCCCCGAATGACCAGACTGTGTTCCCATCTGTGGACACACACAGAGTGTGGTTGAGACCACAGGCAACCTGGAAACATTTGAGATATTTCTTTGACTAAACTGTACATGAAATTTTAGAGTACATTTAGAGATAACATCAAAGCATGAATAGTGAATACAAATCATGGATTAATTTAATATGTCCTTTGAAAATTAGCAGATGAGGTTTATCTGACTGGTTTAAGTTACGAGTACAAATCAGAAAAGTTCAACTACATAATATAAAGGAACTATGTTTTAACATACAGTGGTTATATTTACACGCATTCCATAGTAACTTCAGAGAACAAAGCAGGCTATAATGGTTAAAGCCTAAACCCTCCAAAATTAATGAATTGATATAAATGAGTTACAGGCCCATAGCCAGGATTTGCCAAGGGGGGTTCACTTTTTGAACCCCCAACCCCCCCTGGCTACAGGCCTGAGTTATGCAAATAAAAACCATAGCCTATTCAAAAAACATTGAAAACAGCTCACCATTCTAATCTGATACGATTCAAGGCCTGTGACCCTCTCAGGCACTTTCTTGTTGGATGTAGACCCCAGGCCAAGTCTACCATAATCACCATTACCAAAGGTATACAGCTTGCCATCTGCTGATACTACTGCACTGTGCTTGAACCCACAAGCAAGCTGCAACATAATGAGGGGATGAATATTGAAAATCAAGTTGTTCTACTTGTATTTTACAATTCTACTGTAAACCAATTCACTTCATTTTATGGAATGCTTTGATCAATTTTTCAAATATGAGTTAACATTTACCTTTAAATGTTTCACGACTAATAATTTTTGAAAAATAACAATGGAAATGTTTATGTTTTTTGCAAATACACTTGCATAACATACATGTATAATGTCCTCTCCTTGTAAAGCTTCGATTTGTCTTGGACGTCTCTGACGGTCACTGTTGCCGTGTCCCAGCTTACCATAGTCCCCGTCCCCCCAGCTGAACACCTCCCCGCTTTCTGTCAAAGCGAGGCTGTGGCCATCTGAGCCAACAGATGTCACTAGCTGAGTCACGATAAACCCTGATGAGTAAAGAAAGCACAAATAGTAATAGGATGCATTAGAAAAAATAAAAAAATAGGCTCGTTGTATGAGCCAAACAACTCAATCTAGTCGCCAGCTAAATACCACCCATTTGAAATTTACAGAAAACACTAATCCCATATACAATACATACCATTTTCTTCCTATTTCGAAGAGCGTGACACATATAAGTTCTTTGAGCCTTAAGATTAGAATATTTTTACCCCATGAATGTTGTTCTGTATTTTAACTGAAGTAATGCTGCCTGTTAAGATCAGACATGTAATCAATATAACTTTTCCCTAAAAAGCATAGGAAAGTTGCATATATCATTATCATCCAGCTATATACCTTGAAGGGCTGAGACAATGGTTAGAGAGTGGAGGTCATCTGAGTTGCCTTGCCCTAGCCTGCCATAACTGCCCTCCCCACATCCTAGCACACTCCCATTTGACTGGATCACAAATGTGCAGTTCTGGCCACATATAATCTGAAATGGCAGGGAAAAGTTAGAAAAAATAATGCTTTATCAAACACAATAATATAAAGATAGTATTCACACTACCCAGCACTTCTGCAACCTTGTAATAATCAGATGGATGATTTCTCAACTCACTACTTCAACAATAAAACATGAACCATCTTTCTTCTCAATTATACAAATTTGAACACATTAGCATTAACATATCCTACCTAAAATATTACCATCTGGTAAATAATTGTAAATGGTTACAATGGTGTCACAGTTTGTTACAAATGTCCATTCTTGATGATATTGACATAAATAATTTGAATTCAAATATTGTAGTATAATATAACAGCATTGTGAAAAATATACAGTGCATACACTATTAAGTTTCAATCAAAAATAGTTAAGGAAACAGACACACGATTGATGGAATCAAGGAAGATCACACAAAACTTGCCTGTTGAGCAGAAGAGAAAGAAGCAGCCCGGGTTGGAACCACAGCATTACGTCCAAGTTCACATAACTGACCATGTCTCCCTCCTCCCCAAAGGAAGGCATCACACTTGCCACCAAGCTGCCAGTCCTCTGGTCTTTGTGTTGCCCAGCTCATTATTTGTTCATCATGGTTCCAGTCCCACTTGGTGTTGTCCTGTCAGAAATATTTATCTATTTAATTGTTTTTTGGAACAGAGTCCTAAGAAAAATGCATAATACCAAGATTTTGAAGTGTGATAAACTTGAGGACTTCAGTTTCTGTTTTTTTCCTTTGACTTCCTAGTATAACCAAGCTCTTATTCTTTAAAGAGAAAATCTGTTATCAACTTTGTTTAACTAGCAATGATTAAACAAGCAGTGATACAAAATAAAGATGGCATTATGGTCATTCCTCCTATTAAAATGTAAATAACCATAGAACTGGGCAACAACCTACCAAAGCAATCACATCAGATTTCTTCACTCCATCAGATCCCGTGACAGCATTGATGAATGCACTGGGGAATGTTCTCTTCCTGTATATAGCATCTGATGCCTTTATGGCACTACAATAGTTGTATAACCACATCCATTCTGATATCATAGACTGGGACACTGAAATCAACATGAAGTGTATATAGCATCTGATGCCTTTGTGGCACTACAATACAGTAAAACCTGTCCGATGGAATACCTCTCTGTAGGGAAAACCTATGAACAAGGAATGCTTTTCAAAAGAACCGAATATTTTTCCATTGACTTACATGTTAACGGACCCTCTCTGTAGGGAAAACCTGTGAACAGGGAATAAGGAACACTATTTTGGGGCAAATTATGAAAATTCACCTGTGAACAAGGAATATTGGTGACACTGTTTATTCCATTATTTTTCAGAGGTGTGAAAGTCTTAAGCCAATATCTGAATATAAAAAGCTTGGATTAATATGATTGAGATAAAGATATGCCAATTGTTTACATGATGGAGCATCCCACCCACTGTTAATTAACCTGATTTATTTTAAAACTAATACTAATCTGTTTGTTACTTAATATCATGACACTAATTCTTCCTTTCAAAAACCTAATTGCATCAAATCAGTTGTGATAATCTTGGGACTGACACAATTGTTTTATGGAGATAACAGATAGTAAGTAAATGGACATGTTGAGCCAAATCTCTTTAAATCTTTTACTGATCCAACTTCTAGATGAAACTTGAAATTCAGTTCTTAGCAATATATCTCTACACATCATATCAATAATTACATCAACTAGACATCATCAGACGCTAGCAGCAGCTAAAATCAAAATGGGGAGAATGTAACCAAGTATGGAGCCAGCATTTGTAAAATCAGTCAATATATATACAAATATGCTTATTCGGCAAGTTTGAGTTTGCTGAAAGTGCGGCCCCTCTCTATAGGGAAAACCTCTGAACAAGGAAACTTTCCCCCAGTCCCAAGAGCATTCCCTGTTCGCAGGTTTTACTGTAGTTCTATAACCACATCCATTCTGATATCATAGACTGGGACACTGAAATCAACATGAAGTGTACGTATATAGCATCTGATGCCTTTATGGCACTACAATAGTTGTATAGCCACATCCATTCTGATATCATAGACTGGGACACTGAAATCAACATGAAGTGTACGTATATAGCATCTGATGCTTTTATGGCACTACAATAGTTGTATAGCCACATCCATTCTGATATCATAGACTGGGACACTGAAATCAACATGAAGTGTATATAGCATCTGATGCCTTTATGGCACTACAATAGTTGTATAGCCACATCCATTCAGATATCATAGACTGTGACACTGAAATCAACATGAAGTCAAGTTGGTTATGATGTATTATCATCGTGAAACATGCAAAACAAGTATGTTTTTAAGACTGGCAAAACGCTTTCAGCATTCAATATATCCATATAGTTCCAAAGAGGTAACAAGGTATAATGATGAATTTAGGTGACTTTTTGAAAAATTGCCACGCTTTTACAACATTTTTTGTTCGCAGCACTTTTTTCTGAAGAATCCAATAGTAAAATAATATCAATTGGACAATTATGCATCTTATATCATTAAAGACCTCATGATTAGATATTTCAAATTGGAAAAGTTTCTTTTGTTGCAACCTATTACAAGAGAATAACAAAAATTGTGAATCATTTGCAGAAAATTGACTGTATTGTGTTCTAAGTTGAGATGGAAACATTGTCCATTCATTAAATCTAAACTTTCAGCAGTAAAATAATTCATGAGTCCTACCATCCTGAGCTTTCATATGAGGCGGACAGGGCATAAAGCAGAGAACCTCATCTAAGCGTAGGCCTACAGTGAGAGAGGCCAGGCATTGCAGATAGCTGCTGTGTGTCAGTTGGTCCCCACTGTGAACAAGACTCTGTAAAGCAACAGCAAAATAATACACTACAAAGGAGCAATAAAGAAAGAGCTTGTATGCAAGAAATTGATGCAAACAACCAATACAAGTTTACACCTGGTCTAGTACAATGTTTCCAAACAGTACTATTATCTATAAATGTATCATCGTTTTTTATTTGATAATCACAAAACAAGCATTTCTTGTTTTATTTACATGTTATCCAAGACACAGGAACTAGAAGATTTGATCTGCCCTCTATAAAGTCATTGAGTGCATTATTCTAAATTTATAGAACACATATTATATGATACCATAATTCAATTAAAAATATGTAAGTGCTAACCTTTTCATAGAGATATTGTTCCATTAGTATGAGTGGGAGACGATGGAGTAAGTTCTTAAGACAAGACGCTTGGCTTAATCCTACAATTCCTTGCAGTTTAAGTGACTTCCTGCACAAAGCTAGTACTTTATACCTACTATAGATGTCAGGACTGTAGTGAATAACCATCACATCCTGAAAAAGATGAGTTAAGAATGTGAATGTTCCAACATACTCATTTCCAGAGGTGTACGAGTACATGTTTTGTTATATAAACAGGTGCTTATTTATATTCAGAGTTTTCTTACATGTATATTTTTTCATTTGATAAACATGAACAATGTTCAACAAAGCCCAAATGTCCAATATAAGTCGTATCCTGCTTATGTCAAGGTTGTTCTAAAAATGCATAAGAGAATACGATTAAAGGGTCTTGTCACTCTTAAACTGTTTTTGCATTGAAAATGGGACCCTTTCAATATTTCTAAAATATGACATAATGGGTAAGCCAATTCTTCAGGCAAAACAATCAAGACTCCTAAATCCCAAAATTTAAAAGAAACACTACTATTCACACACTACAAAGAGATGATATTGTACCTTAGATCTACTGTAGCATGCTGCTAGACCATGGTCACCATACCAACACAGACTCTGGACTCCTCCATCACCTGTCACAGTTTGCAGTAAGGCACTTTCCTGATCATAACAAAACACACATATACAATATAGTACCCCACACACAATTTTGTCGCCTACTTTGATGTATTGTAGAAAAATATCCAAAAAGAGTTTGCTTATAAAATTTGGCACACTTAAACTTGAAACATTTTGTGACACTCAAATTTTTTTATTTGGAAATTTAAGTAATATTGACGAAAAACAACCAATTTTAAAATATTCATGTTTTAACAAAATTCGACGAAAATTTCCAGTTTTGCAGTTTTAGAGAGAGTTTAAATCATTTTGATAACATTTTGATTACAAACTTATTGCATTACATATGGTTTGTCTGTTCTCTTAAGATATTGTTACTATGTGTTGGAGATGTTTAACTCCTAAACAGAAATATTGTAAGTGTGGTTTTATCATTGTTTAAGAGTGAAGACCCCTTTTAATACTTTCAATACATGGACAGGTGCATGTATCATATGATTTGTTGGCTTAAAGTCTAAAAAGGTTTATCAGGGCACCAAAACACATCCCTGCTTGGATTTCTATCCCATCCTACCACTACAGCATTTCCTACTGTCTCACTCGATTAAAGAGTAGCTCGCATCTCATAAAATCTCAAGAAAATTGTTGTATTTTGTTTAAGACAATTAAGGCATTATTAACAGTGAGCTTGCACTCAATTTTTCATTGGCCTACGATCGGGAGGCCTTATTCACCCAATACCTCATATGTGGCCACCGACGGCTTACCTTTTGTTGGAAATGATTCACTTGGATTTAACATGTGAACTTTCAGGGGTAACATCATAACATTGTAACATTATAACAGTCACTCCTGCTTGGTTCAGTTTTGCTTTTACCAGTGGATTATAATGGTGTTTAATAGGAAAGGATTGACCAGAATATTCAAATTGTTTTGTAATCAATTTGTTACAAATTGTTTCAAAATCTACCTTAATTTAGGTCAAATCTGTAAATGCGTAGCAATTTAGAAACCGAAGTCAAATTGTGGTGAAGTCATATTACCCCAAATAAAAAAATTCGAGTGTCACAAATTGTTTCAATTTAGTGTATGCCAAATTTCATGAGAAAACTCTTATTGGATATTTTTCTACAACACATCAAAGTAGGCGACAAAATTGTGTGTGGGGTACTAAGCATGTAACACAGTGGCGTAGTGTGGATATTTTGTTAGTGTACGCCACGAGTGAGTGCATCGAACTAGCTTTGAGGGTTGGGCTTGGGGGTTCTCCCCCAAGAAAATTTGAAAATGATATTGCATTTAAGGCATTCCGGGGCGTTTTAAAACACGAAAGTCCAACTAATGGGGACTAATAACATGCAAATTATTAGCTGTTTTATCCATTTTTAAAGTGTAGCACAATTCAATATAAAAAAACAACCTTTCTCTTAATTTTGAGAGTAGGGTAGAGTCACATGGCTTTTAATGCGTATATGACGCTACACACCATGTATTTTAATCATGACTACACTGGATTTAAACATAATATGTGAGTGCAATTCTTCATGGAAGAAGAATTTAGGTCAATGGTAAAATGCTAAGAATCAGAGACTGACATGATTTTAAGTTCCTTTTTGAGATGGCATAATTGAAGAATATTTGTTGGTTCCTTGTGAATATTTCTTGCAATTATATTACTCTTCTATGACAGATTCTACATTTTTATTATATTTCCTCTAAGTTCATGGAATTGATGTTTGGTTTTTGTGATGAAATATTATAGATATCCATTTTATCAACTTCTTAAAATACAATATTGATGTATTCACACTACTATACCTAACCCCTAGAAATGAATAAGATACTTTGTTTGTCTAATTGTATTGTTTAGTATATTTTTGAAAGTGCCTTATTAACATCTAACATTCAACCGATAAACCATTAATAAGGAACAGACAAATAAAAACAAATACATAATCATTACTAATAAGCCAAATGGGTTGCTCATGAACACCAAATGCAAGGTATAGTTGAGTGGTATTACCTGAAGTGAGAATATATTGGTCCACCCTTTGGTACAGCCAGTGGCCAGTAGCAGGGCATTAGGGCTGAACTTAAGGCTGGTAATGGGGGTCATGTGACCAAGTAAGACACAGATGTTCCTATATTGCACTGAGGCTTCGGGGGTGGAAGCTGGACTTGGACTAGTGCCACTCCTTGGGGAGTTGGTGTCCTGGAATATATGAAAGGTTGTCAATGTTGGTATGTATTGTATCAATAGACTGTAAAAAATTTAAGTTTTTAAAATTTCATTTTACTCATCAAAAAGTAAATACAATTATTATATCATTCTGGTGCTGGCACAATAAAAAAATGTTCCAGTATCCGTATTCTACATTTCTATGTAATTGACAATAAACTTACCTGTGTGTGGATCTGGCTTGTCTCACTAATGGGTGAGGTGTCTCTTGTAGACATGAGAGACTGGGGGGTAGACACATGAGCCCCTGGCTGTGGAATAGTCCAAACATGTACCCTACCATCTGTGCAACCACTGGAATATAAACGTACATGTATATATGTAAGAAACATGAGCCCCTGGCTGGGGAATAGTCCAAACATGTACCCTACCATCTGTGCAACCACTGGAATATAAACGTACATGTATATGTAAGAAACATGTACCCCTGGCTGTGGAATAGTCCAAACATGTACCCTACCATCTGTGCAACCACTGGAATATACACATTTATTATATCATTGAAATGTTTCTTGCTTTCTCATTGGATAAGAACAGATGATTAAAAATATTAGGGTGTATTTCATTGTTTCCTGCAGTCTCCAGCTGCAGCCTCGTTTTCAACTGTATATACCACGGTGTACCAGGGAGTATATACCACGGTAGTAGGTCCCGTATGTTATGACGTCACAACAATATAATAGAAAATTCTTGGACACGCATGGCAACCAAGCTTCATTGTTATGACGTCAAAGCTTATATTTTTAGTATGAGCATTGGTACTCATAGTAATTGTGCATCCATTGCCATGTTCTTGATGTTTATAAACCAGTGATGTCACAAGACATCTTGCACGTGCGACTTTTGAGGGTGAAAGATGGCAATATCTTGCATCAGATTAAGAGTGATTGTATCTTGGTTATTAATATGTGACACATGTATTCAAATCTAATAATGTATAATAATGTATTAAATGGTTTAAAGACGCCTAATTTGTAGAAGATTCAAATGATATAATAAATCAAATATTCCATTCTATTCTATGTTCATCTTTCCCTCAGTATATTTCCCGCAGCCCGAAAGGCAAGGTATATATATCATGTAAGAAACATGTCCACTGTATTTGTATTTGCAGACTAGCAGTAAGTCTGTTGTGTATTATATACAGTACAGTATAATGGACATTCTAAATAGGGTGCACCCAAAATAATGACAAGCAAATCCATCACATTGGTTGGAAAACTTATTGTTTGAAAAAAATTTCCATCATTTTCAATGTTTCAATTTTTCACCAATATAGATCATTCCATCAAATATGAACAAAATTATTCTATTGGTACTTGGATCATTTGCCAGACAGACAGACTGATGGACAAAAAATGTGTATATAACTATGTATTGTACTCAGCAAGTGTATTAAATCATGGAACAAATTACGTAAGAAATAAACTTTAAATAAACTTAAAAAAGAATTATTTTAAGTAACCAGAAAGGGTTATTCTACACCCACAAATAAAAGATATATTCAGTTCTTTCATTATAAAAGGTCATGATGTCCTTTAACACAGCGAGTCAATACTCTCTATACAGGCCTCTACATCTGTTATTCAAGTGGTTTCTGATAACAATGTGTTTAATATTTAAACGAGTTCTGAGAACTGTTTAACATAAAGTATACATTATTGATTCATAGTTAATAAGGGAAGGCGTAACATTCAAGATAAGTTTTAAAAAGAAACAAGACGATATTCTACCAAATGAACCATTGGAATTTATCATAGCTTCACTTTTAAGGACATAAACAGTAGACAATACTTGTATATATCAGGGTTAAAGCCTTGAAGAACAGTTCAAGACAGTATTATTACAGTATTATTAAGTTTTGTGTCACAATTTTACACTTAGTTGGAATATGGCAACCCTTAAAGATGATCTTAATAAAGCTGCTCTTACTTGTGGAATATGCAAAGATATTCTGACAGATCCAAGGACATTGCCATGTATGCACATATATTGCCTCAATTGTCTAGAAAGTCTTACAGAAAAGAGCAAACCTCAAGAAGGTACGTTCAACTGTCCAGAATGCAGACAGGTGTGCACCGTGCCACATGAAGGGGCGGGAGAGTTCAAGGTGAGCCCTACAGTTGCATTTTTGGTTGATGCCTTTAAGGACAGTCAGCAGACCAAAGCGCCAGAATGTGATTCATGTAGTGAATCATTTGAAAATCATACCCCAGCTAGAATTCGTTGCTTGGACTGCAATAAGAAGTTCTGCACTTCATGCTGCAAGATTCATGACACACTGTTGAAGGACCACAAACTGCTTGAAATTACGGGTGATGGTGCACAAGATTTGAAAACAGCGGTCAAGTCTATTAAAGAACGCATGGTCTACTGCCAGGAACATCCCACCAAACCTATAGAATTGTACTGTAAGGTTGATAAGGCAGTGATTTGTCAGTTGTGTTACCCCATTAGCCACTCTGGCCATGCTTGTGAGGACATTAAATCTATGTTTCCTAAAAGCTTGAAACCCATTGGTGCAGTTATAACTCAGGGCAATGAACTCATGCAGATCTATAAACAGGCCATTCAAGACACACAAGCCTATAAAAATGAGCTGGAGCAGAATGCTGACAACCTAGCAGCTGAAATAAACAATGATATGAACACTTTGATCCAAACTGTTCGCAAGGAATACAAGTCTCTCACAGAGAATGTGATGAAGGAAAAGGAATCCAATGTGAAGCAAGTCATGTCCCACCTGGGCCACCTAGAGCTACAAAACGCCATCATTGAGGGTCAAGTGAACAAGTTCTGTACCTTGGTAGAGCATGGCCATCCTGTAGAAATAGCTGGGCTTGAGGAGCAAGTGAATAGGAAGTCTGAGGAATGGTCCAAGAAACCAAATACAACCTTCAATGATAAGATTGAAATTGGATTCACTGAAGGGAAATACGATGATGGTGGGGTTCAGTTTGGAACAATTGAGGTGAAGAAAATGCCAAATGCAGAGAGTAACATCCTCACACCATTATGTGATCCTACTGTTACTAGCATGACGCTGCATCATGGTTGCATAGAAGATCTGGCTGTCACATCAGCAGGTGATTATGTTGCAACAGGGTACACCTCTAGTACTACATGTATATACGATAGCAGCCACAATCTTAAAAAGGATTTGAAACAAGCATTCAATAATGTAACACAAATGAATGATGGCGATCTAGCATTCACTGATCGTAAGTCCAACAGAATCAGCATATATAATGAAAATGGTAGTCACAAACGTGA
The DNA here is from genome assembly GCA_903813345.2 of Owenia fusiformis. Classification (NCBI taxonomy): domain Eukaryota; kingdom Metazoa; phylum Annelida; class Polychaeta; order Sabellida; family Oweniidae; genus Owenia; species Owenia fusiformis. Next base: position 14,483,335 of record CAIIXF020000010.1, read on the forward strand.
TGTTGTATGTACAAGATTAATAACACTGGAAGGCATCACCATGAACACAGAAGGTGAACTAATGGTGACTGATACAAAGAGTAAACAGGTGTACCATGTTGATGTAATCACTGGGGATGTCACTGAGCAACCTGGCAAATTTCAGTATCCACATTATATCACAAGTAACAGTAAACAAGTCAACATAATAAGTGACCATTCAGGACACTGTATTAAGGGAGTAGCAAGGGATGGCACAGAAGTCTTTACATATGGAAGCAAAGGCTCTGTTGATGGACAACTCTATAATCCCTATGGTGTCTGCACAGACAAAGGAGATTACATATTTGTAGCAGACCACATCAATCATAGGGTTGTTCTCCTAACACCTGAAGGTAAATTCCTCAGAAATGTACTCACAAAGGCAGATGGTGTTTACTATCCAAATGCAGTTGCAATCAGCCATGATGGCAAGCTTCTTGTAGGAGACGGTAATGGAAACCTATTCAGCATCAAGTACAGGGAATAAGGTAAAATAAACCTACTTTTATTTGACAACATTTTACAAATGTCAATGTAGTTTAAAACACAATCTCATTTAATGTACAATGCACAATTAATGTTTTATGGAAATCCTCATAATAGTTTATTGACTTTTATTGACTACAAGCTCTTCTCTTCACTATTATACTTTCATATAAAGAAGTTAATCTTTTATTTTGAGTAGTATAGTAAGTGGTAATTATGTTGACAATACACGTATGTTTGCTATGTGCTATATAATGTCAAATGATTCAATCTGACAGACCAGCACTGGGTTAATTAAGCATAACTAGAATTTACTGTAATAATGGGTTATTCTATACAGAGTTCTCCACAGGATTTTTTCTGAAGTGGGTACAAAATTCTCATTTTCACAATTCAGTTCAATTCAGTTTTTTTCACGATTTTTCTCAATTTCAAGTGGGTCTAAATGGATTATCAGGTGAGTGCAAGCCTATTTTCAAAATCCCAGGTGGGTGCTTCACCTACTTACTTTAATGCAGGGGAGATCACTGCTATATGTAAAAATGAAAAATAAATATAAGAGAAATATTATGAGGACTTTATGATCAACCCTTGTATCATAACATATGAATGTTTTATATTGCAGCCCACCAGTTCCATGCTGCAAAGGACCAATGTCATGACAACATACTATATGCTGTCTACAATATAAGCTGATGAGAAAACTGGGACTTCAGCCAAAAACTCAGATATGCTCATCTCAAACATTCTGCTGATATAGTATGCACTGTGTATACTGTATACAATGTATAGACATACTGATAAATGAATGCAATACATTTCCTATCATGAAAAAAAAGATACTGAACATAACATTAATTGGACCCTGGACTCATATAAATTTCAATTCATCATAAATATTCTAATCACAGAATGAGTAACATAAGAGTGAGATAAAAAAAAATGCTAATATATACCTATACAGTACTTAGTCTATTTAGTTACAGTTTGTTAGTAGTTATGAATAATGAAACCATGTACTATAGTTATCCAAGGACTTTAGAAAGAAACTGGATGACCAGAATGAGCTAAAACCAATAGAAAGCATGAGTAATATGTAACATTTGTAGCATTAATCTTTAATGTATTCAACTTCCCTTTAAAAACAAATTGATACATCAAAATAAAATATAGTCAGACATATAACTTTCTAAAAATGATTGCCTTTAAAGTGAAAATGAAGTTATGTTATGGGAAAGGAATGATGGTGGGTTAATTAATTATCAGAGAGTCCTCTTTATTTATTCATCATCATATACATATTTCCTGACCGGAGATAATAAATGCATGAAATGGCTTATTCTTTGGGTCTCTAGAAAAGTTATATGCTAAGTGTATTTGTGAAAGTTGTAAATACCTCAAAAATCATGTTAGAAAAGAATATGAGATTACCTGGCTAGCATAATAAGCGCATCATCCATCTTTCCCAGTACATTGCACCACTCCATAACAGTCACCTGGCCTGGGTGTTGTATCTTGTGGAGGCAGTACCACACCTGTTCTCTGCTACCCCAGATCTTTAACACATCTTCTGTAGCACATGTGCCCAGTAGATAACCTGTACTGTCCCATTGTAGACATGTGATTGAATGCTGAAATTGAAAATATAAATATATTTCATTGTAGACATGTGATTGAATGCTGAAATTGAAAATATATTTCATTGTAGACATGTGATTGAATGCTGAAATTGAAAATATATTTCATTGTAGACATGTGATTGAATGCTGAAATTGAAAATATATTTCATTGTAGACATGTGATTGAATGCTGAAATTGAAAATATATTTCATTGTAGACATGTAATTGAATGCTGAAATTGAAAATATATTTCTTATTGAATATGTGCTTAATCCTGCAATATTGTTCACTTGGTATTTGGTGTTTAATCATTCAGCACCTTAAAAACACACAAGGGGTTATTCAAAGAAATGGACCTAAAAATGAATGAATTCACTTTGCCTATAAAATGCTGTCCATTACTTTTGAATCACCACTCATATTTGAAGAATACGTATTTAATAAATAAAAAATGTGATGAGAAACAACAAAATGAAACAACATCAATGAAATAAACAAATTTGATTGAAGACTAACCTCATGAGCATCTATCATCTGTGGTTCTCCGAATGCAGACTTGTTGCTGAGGCACAGAATACCATCAGAGAATCCAATAGCAAACTTCTTATCCTCGTCAAACCATGCAATATGGCAGACAGACACTGAAACATATGCACATCATAGGGTATACATGTAACACTCTGCTTTTTTTCCAAATTGATATGACATTAAGTGAATTAATCAATGTTTTCATTATAATCATGACTTTATTTTCTGGAAAATGAAATTGACATAGTTGATCAAATACAGAAATGTTGGAATTTTTAGAAACTAGGACATGGAATGAATGAGCAAAAAATATTGGAAAAGTGTGACTTTTTTCAAAACTCACTCTCGGCTCACCTCTAGCCCATCGTCTCTTTATCCTTTTAACTACCTAATGTAATATTGATCTCTTTGACCCTTGACCTTCAGTGTGTGATTAACCTGAACAAAAGATAAATAAAACTTACCATCTGGTCTACTACAGTGTTCCAGTTCATGCCTTGTAAAGGATGTATTATCTAGGACCTCTATAATAGCCACTGAGCCATCTAGTCTCCCCACTAGGAGACTGTCTGTAGAAAGACCCATTCTGCCTTCAAACATCCCTTTGTTTTGAGGCCAAGCAAGGGCTGTCACATAGTGAGGCTGAATATCTAAGTGACCTCGACCACCTTGAAAGCATAACATGAAACTTCATACTTGGTCTCTCAATAGATCCTGTCAATCATTACCATCTTGGGCAAAACATATTTATTAAGATCATACCAATTGCTACTGAATTTCTGGAAAAGTTTTTCTATTTTAATTTTGGTAATACATAGTTAGTTCCTAAAACATTGTTTCAAGATAAAGGGAGTTATTTTCCTAATTGTGCAGGAAACAAATGATTTAATTTAACATTTTGTTCAAATAAATGCAATTTCTTCTGTGGACTTATTGTGATGATATTATTCCTTCAAGTTATTAAATAATATTGCTTCAAAATGTAGTAATAAATTGACAACTTTACTCTGGCCTAGTATGTTAACATACCTGCCAAAGCCCAGATATTGACCATGTTATCTATTGATCCACAGATAAGTTTTCCAGAGGAGTTCCACATAACATTAGCCAATAGGAGGCCATCTAGGTCTTCAGCCCCAGAATTCTGTCCCTTATTGAAGACACACGTCTGCTGAAGAAACTGGTGAGTTCTGTTAGGGAGGGACCAGATGCGTATCGTGCCATCATGGGCGCTGGAATAGTGTGAATTAAACAATTTGAGACATGTACTGGTCTCTCTGCAGTCATTGGTTAGTCTCTGGAGAAAAGTTATGATTTTATTAATTTCCCAGTGAATTTTATGTTAAACTATACTCGGCTATTGATATTTGACTATGTTCAGTTAATAGACCCACCATGGAAAAGATTTTGCTGTTAAGAGATACCTAGTAGTCATCTTTAAATGTAAAACCAAAATCAAGATTTATAATTCTCAGAGTACCTAAATTGTTTTTCTACAATAATGTACTGTACTGGATTGTATTGTGTTGTACTGAATGTACTGTACTACTGTACCTTGTAGCTAAGAGATTTTTCTTGTTGTTATATGTACACCCAGCCATTCTGTTCTGGTGAGCCTCAAGTTTTGAGACTGCACACTCAGGCATGTCTCCTGATAGATCCACCTGTATACTGCTGATTGATGTGCTGGAAACACAGAGAATTGAATATAATTGGTGGTTAAGTTAAATCAACTCCAAAATAAGTGAAGAGAAGTTCAATTTCTATCAAATATTTATACAGGTCTCAAAGTGTTTATTATTTCTAAATTGTTGACTTAATGAATGAAACAAATGAAAAACAGAGAGATGCCGACTCATAGCAGGATGGCAAAGATATTTCCCCCTTTGAGCCTTTTTTAATTCAACTTTCACAAACAGATAATGGATGAGAAAATTAGCAGTTTCAAATATCTGTGTCCCTCAATTAAATCAAATCATTAAATCTTTCTAATAATTTACATTAGGATGCAAATGTCCTTGGTTGGGAAGGACAATCATCAAACCTGTTCTTGGCCTGAGCTGCCAGGGTGCGTACTAGCTGTTGGGCTGCCCACTGTCTGTGTGAGGGCAAGAGACGACATGACATCACACAGGCAGCTAGGGAGTTAGCCAAGTGAAGGGGGCCTACAGGAGTCATCTCTTTTGCTGTGGCTGAACTTGGCGAATGCAGATCTTAAAAAAAATAAATAAAAGCATGACAATAACAACATACCCTTAGGATCCTATCCATGATGTCTCTCTAAGTTCAATTCATAACCAGACAATTTACCACATCCTCCTAAGCAGGTGTCCAGAATCCGTACCTCCTTCTTCTTCTGCTGCTTATGGCAGGAAAAAGAAAGAAGATATTCTGGATTTTGGAGCCCTCCACTTGGAGGATGATTTATCAAAGGCCTTAGGAATGTTAAAATGTATGAAGCATCTGCTGGAGTGAATTCTATTTAAAACTGCTGAAGACAACTTACTTTTTAGAAGATCCTGTCCATTACGCTGGCCAAGCTGTCTCCCAGTGCCATTCTTAGCTAATAAACTGACCAGGGCTTTGGTAACAGTGAAGCTAGGAGTGGCCAATGTTGAATCTCCTAAGTCAGCCTGCTTGCTGGGTCGTTTCTTCACCTTGGGATCATCTATTGCTGACATGTTTACTCCCATGGCTGCCGACATCAACTCCTGGAGTGAATTAATAGTATTGTATACCACTGAATCTGTTATTTTTGTTATTAGACTAGCAAGTCAATATTTGTACACCCAATACTGTTCATGTCCCTCCAATAAAATTTCAGGATCATGCCAATTAACAATTTGGTGGCCAAAGGAGTAACTATTCATAACATCTAAATGATATGTCTGAGGACCTATGACATCAAAATATATAATAAATAAAAATAGTGTGAATTTAACTGGTTGAATAAGAATCAATCAATCCATCAACCAATTAATCATATTAATCTAAAATAACCTATTATTACCTGTGTGCAAAGTTTGACCAGCAGCTGGGACGCGGCATAATTATCCTGGACCAGCGATCCAATGGCAGTGCACAGATAAGTCAAACTATTTCCCATAGATCCAGCATTTTCAAAATGGCTATCTTCTGATGAGAAATGGTTTATAGGTGGCACTTCAATTCTCCCAGATGAACAGAGACACATTAGTCGCACAATGATCCGGATGTCTGAGAGGCCTATAGATTCCAATCCTGCTGACAGGCTGCATGTTGATCCACTGTAAATGCAAAGTAAATATAGATTTATCTGTAAGATCATTTCAGGTTATATAAGTTCATGTAGTTTTCTTTATTGACAACAACATTTCTAGAGTAAATAAGTTTCTAGAGAAATAAGTAGTTCTATATTTTAATCTTATTTTACAACATGAAAAATATTGTGATATGTTTTTCAGCATTGCCAAAGTTGTGATTTTTATTCTTAATTTTTAAACAGGGTCGAAATTACTTTAATGAAGGCCCAGCCCTACCCCTCTTCCTCATGATACATCTTACCCAGAACTGCGAAACCTGTGTTTTTGGAATACTACTTGTACATACAGGTGCTCCTAACAGAGATATTTAATTTGAATGTAAGTAAATTGGGCTTTTCTTTTGAAAACCGTTCCATATATAGAGGTGTTCCTTACATAAAAGTGTCTAATCTGACAGGTTTTACTTTTGTGTTTGCAAAAAAGTCCCTCACCTAACAGCCATTAGAGAGATGATTTTCATCACAATAGTTCTAGCCAGGAGTATCTGCATTGAGGCTGTACTGCGCTTCAGACCAACTAAACGATCAAATGGTGTCTGTAGTAACATTGCTTGCTCACCAAGGAGACGCCTTTTAGAATCTCTCAATCGCTTGTTGGCCCCACCTTAAATAGGCAAAATATTGATATACCCGATATATGAGTATGTATATAATTCACAAAATAAACATATTATTTACACTAGATGCTACTCCATTTAATAAGGAAATATCAAAGAAAAATTTTCCTTTTGGAGCATCCTGAATTTACATAAATATTTTCCCTTAGATTGTGATTTCATCAATATTAACTGAATACATATTCTCATGATAATACCAATCTGCATTTTTCCCCTTAAGGAGAGTCATCATTTATATACTGCTTCATTGCTTTGACTTAATTACAATAGAGATCTTCATTAGAATTACCGAATGAATGTCTCCTTAAGGTAGATACATGGGCTAAATCATTTTTTACTTCAAAATTTAAGGAAAGTACATAAAAATTAAATCCTGTTGCGTAAAATTGTAAAAACATTCCGAAACAGTCATTACATCTCATTCAAAAGGTTCTGTATTAATGTACACAGTACATACCCAAGGTGGTTACAATATCATCAGAGTTGTCATAATTGACCATGTTTGACCCTAGGGGATCAGATTCCTGGAAAGTAACAGCATCAGGGATTGGTTTACGCTCACTCAGACCCAGTGTTGTCATAATAGCGTCAAAACATTGGAAGTCCCCCTGCGATTTACTCTCCATGTCAACTGGTAGGAAGTCAGTCTCATCTGTGAAAAACAAATAAAGTTAAATTTTTCTGATGGAACATATTTTCTGAGATTAAACATGAAATAAAATGTAAAAAATGTGCATATTTGCACATATTGGTTTGCTAAGCTATGCACTTTGAACTACATGTACATAGAAATTAATGCTTCAGCAATGCATCCAATATTGTTAGAAATCATACTGAAACTGCTGCTTTTAAAGTTTCAGTTCATTCAAAAGAGTTAAATACTCTATTAATACCTGAGTTACAAACATCTCCTCCAAGAAGATCTGGAGCATATGACATCATCCTAGGGTCAGATCTATCCCCACCGTCAATATCAGATGAAAACCTCTGTGGCTTCTTGTTCTTACACAGGTATTTCTCTCTACATTCACTACACAGCAAATAATAGGGATTGCCTAAAATGGTGTAATCTTGGAGATATTAACCATGAAAAAAAGAATTTGTTTTACTTTTCTTGATTTAGATATCTGACCACACAAAAAAGGATCTTGTATCAAATTGACCAAAGTAAAATATCATTGAACTAAATAGCATCAAAGTACATGTATGGCATATCAAAACTCAGAAATTATAATGGATTAAGAATTTATAATGAAGTCTATGGGGACAAACCTGTGCCACATGCTCCTCCAAACCATCCATCCACATAAGACCCATTGCTTCTGTATCCCTGCTTCCCACTGCTTCCCCCGCACCCAGGGTGATTCAGCCTCATATGGCGGTTAAAGTTGGATGTATGGGTCTGGCATAAGTCACATGCAACGAGACGATCCTCTTCCATATCTGGCCACTGAAATACATGGGATCCAATACATTCAATAAATGCCTGAATGACAAATTGAAAATACAAGTAAATACGGCCACAAGATTTGTTTAAAATTTCTAGGTATTGACTTGTTTTTTGATTAGCATGTTAAATGTTAAAAATTTAGAAAACATGGAATAAATGTACATAAATTAGAGGAATGGAGGCTATCTTATTCTCTCTAATGAGTGCACAGTGCAGTTTTTCAAAATTTGTATTTCTTTCTCTGTATTAAATATAATCAATCAATATCTTGTTGGGTAAATAATCAAAACTAATACATTAAACTTTTTCTGGAGATCATGTTCCACATGAAAGTTGCATGTAGGCTGATTGGAACCGAGCACTCATTAGAGAGAATATGGTATATGTTAAAATGAACAAAACATATTAACTCTCTTACGCTAGAGTAAATAAATAAAATGTTGAGCATATTCTCACACTATATATTACTGAATAATTGAGGCCCACAATAAAATGGAAACAAAACCCTGATTCCAGCGTATTTCATGTACTTAGACATAAATCTGATTTTTTTAACTGGACATGCGTATAATTAGGCAAACTTTTGAAGATACAAAAGAAGTCTAATCCTTTACAAAAACCAAGTAATGATCAACATAGAATTTAATTACTCTAGCCCCATATGTCTTACATATGGATCAAATAATCCAACCATTTCTCTCTCTGGAGGATCCACACCAAATATGTCCTCTTCCATGCCAACATCATCCAGGAGGTCATCTTCAAGGTCAATGAGGTCATCATATAGAGGGCGTGCCTCACCACGCTGGTCTGAGCCTCTATCTCGAATCTCCTCATTTCGTGTGTTAAACCCTAAAAATGTGAGCAATTATAAAAGGGGCAGCCCGTCTATGACATTATTTGGAAAATGGATACAATTAAGCCATGGCCATTTTCTTATATAACAAGTGGAAAGTTTTTGCTTTTTACTTAGCAATAGTAATGGCCAACGAGGACAAAAATGGGTTATATTAACAATATCTGCTATAGAGGTCTGAATGTAACATTTATCTAATACTGAACAAATATTTCACTCTATTGAGGTGAATACCTGTACATCTTTCACAAGTGATATTCCACGAAGCCCGAAGGGCAAGTGGAATATCACCTTGTGAAAGTGCTACAGGTATTCACCGAAAATAGAGTGAAATATTTGTTTTATTATATCACTCTCTAGCTTAACATCCCTTATATTATTAATTCATTAAGTCTTCAGATATTTTTACGAATCCACTCGGTTCGTCTGCCATTTTGACTTACACTGAACTAAATTATTTACACTGAAAGAAAACAAATTCTTTGAAAATTCCCGGGAGCGTGGGATATCGCTAGATATCTCACGGTTGTCTTATCTGATTAGCATTGCCATTGAATATCGCCAGATATCCCACGACATGTGACACGGTTTTGACCAATCATACTGTCGCTAGCTAGATAGTGATATAATAATATCAGTTATTACACATTTCAGCATGTGATACGGGAAATATTCCACGAAAGTAAAAATAGTATCACCACGAAAGCGCAGCTTTCACTGAGTGGAATATTTCCCGTATCACATACGCTGAAACATGTGATGACGATTTTAACACATACTATGTAGAAGAAATCTAGTGATTTGATTGGAGCTTTCTTTGACGTTCTAACTTCTAGTTCCCCAAATGACGAATTCATAATTTCTAAGAAATAATAACATAGCCTATATGTGACGTCACTTTGAATTAGGAAAAAATAGAATGAAGTTGTATGATGTCATTTGTTACCATAGACAACGTGTGGTATGTGTGCTCGTATCATATGAAATTTATGTGATACGGGAAATACGTCATAGAAAGCAACCAATCAAATCAGTAGATTTCTACATAGTATGTGATAATTATACATATTGTATAAGTAGACTAAACCATACCAAGACTTGGTCTCCCAACACTGACAAAGTTGCGTATGTCGCCAAGACGGAACCTTTCACCACGTCTGCTAGGGGGTCTGTTGCTTGTCTCCTGTAACCTGGTGATCATCTCAGACTCTCTGAACTCTGCCTCCTCTGGATTCACCATGGTTTCTGGCTGCTCAGGTCTGCTGGGTGTAAAATAGTGCTTTATCTTTCAAAGACAATTAATAGGGTGTCTGTCTGTTTCAATATACTACTAGTATGTTCTAGTACTTTGTTGAAATATAATATTGAATTAAAATGTTCATAAAGCAGTCGAGGTTTGGTCATATTAGTCTGAGTATACTGAAAGTGTATACAGTTTATATGTAATAATGTATGCGATTTGCAAGCTTTCTGTATTCTCTCTTGTATGGTCTATTCTGTCTATCCTGGAATAAATGGCATTCTCATCTGGTCTAGTCTCTGAGGGGTGATAAACAGAGCTAAACACATTAAGAACCTCACTTACCTTTCTCGATCTAACATGGTATGGTCCATTCTGTCTATCCTGGGATAAAGGGCAGCCTCATCTGGGCTCTGAGGGGTGATTGATTCACTGACAACCTCCTCCTCAGCCAACTCTGGTTCCTCAGAAGGGTTCTCCAACATCCATGTGGCCAAGTTGTTGATTGAGGCAGCTCGAATTTCCCCAGAGTTACCTATAATGAGTGAAGGATATGATGTTACGATTTTAGCCAAATAAATACTACTACCCTATCTCAAATGTAACATGTTACATGAAATGTAACATGTTACATGAAATGCAAGATGTGAACAAAATATTTAAATTTTTGAAGAGTAAATGATATAATACTATTATATATATATTACCTGTAGCCTCAATGGCCCTCTGCACCTGTTTCAGTGTGAAGCCCATCTCTAGGAGAGGTCCAGCAACTGGGGGTGGGGGTCTCTCTGGGGATATAGCCCTGATCGGTCTTGGGGCAACTGAATATCATACAAGTGCAAGTTTATACATGTAATTAATTATTGCAATAAAGGCCCCTTGCAAAGGTTAATAACAAAAAATATTGTCAAATCAGCCATCTGATAATTATTACATTTCACATAAACTAAATCTGAATTTGAGTAATTTATGTAAATGCGTTATGAACTGAAGGACATAGATAAATACTTTTTAAGATGATATACTGAAAGTCAGGGGTTTTCAACCGACCTGGTGGCTTCGCTGCCTTTTGGCTGGGCTCAGCCTCGGCTTGGGTAGGGGTGGAGGCCATGGGGCTGGTGCTACGTGACATCCTGTCTCTATTGAACAGGGAGAGAAACCTACGTGCTGCAGCCTCATTCCTAAATAGCGAATCAAGGCATGAATATCATGTATAGTACACATTGTATACAGCAGTCAGTACAACTCTCAATGGGTATTTGTTGACTAAAGTTATTATTTTAATTAACATTGTCCAGATTGGTATGAAACTTTGAAGTGGATGTAATTTTATTTTCAAATCCTTTTGGCACATTTTAAAACCCATGTACAAACTTGACAAAACTGATCACAATACTATAGCACTCCAGGGTACGATAACAAGGGTGTCTTTACAAGCCTCAAAATGCTCATATAAGGAAATGTATGTAACCATATGAGGAAAACAACAGTACCTGCTGACACCAGCGTGTCTAATCTGAGGGACCGGAGGAATAAGATGGTGTAATATAGATTCTCTCTGGTGACGCCTACGCCGTGGTAGCTCAAAATCATCCTCCAACAAACATTGAGGTCGTTCCAAGCGTCGTTGTTCCATATCTAAAACTGGTTGGTTGCGCTCTTGCTGCCCTCTGGTGAGTTCCTCAAGTGACATTGCCGACTCAGTTTTTGAGACTTCATTGGATGTGTTACTTGCACTGCTTGTAGGTTTATGCTGCATATATAGTTCTTCCAATTTGTCTGTAATACAATGATAGAAACATCAATAACAAGGCATTGACATGCAAAATGTCTTCACCTGCCATTTGTTACAGATGCCAAACTCCTAACACCGAACATCAACCACCCAACACCGTTCACAAAAAAATTGGGAGCAAATGTCACCACTTGTGGTGGTGACATAATAATTATAAGAAAGGATACAATGTACATTGTTATCAAAACATCAAAAATTGTACAAATACTGATATGATTTATACGAATGAATTGTTACATTTTGTTTTTTGGAAAGTCAAAATTTTGCCCATTTACTGAGTAATCACCTCTGATAGTATGTAGCTCCATGTTTTCCTCAGCACTGGCCTTTAATAACAAGTTATGCAGAACACTGTGTGCTCTTTCTATCTCTGCAGCAGTCACTATACTCTTTATGGGAGATGGCAGCACTGCATGCACTACTAACTGTTTCATGATACCCTTCAGTGTATCTTTAAGCTCATTGGCTGATGCAGACACTCCATCAGAAACTGCTTCATCAAGTTTACTTTGATTGGTCAATGATGATTTAGGAACAAGAAGCATTTCAGCATATTTACTGCAACTCATTATGGTAGAGATGCATTTAAGGCCACTCAGTTTTAAAGCTGTTACACAAAATGAGTCCATTTCTGGTACTTGCTTGCCTTTATCGAATGATTTATTTTGAGCACCTCGGAATGATTCTTTCATATTTTTAGCTTTAGTTTTCTTTTCAGTAGCTTCCTTTTTCACAGTATCTTTAATGATTTTAGCAGTAGAGGCAAGAGTGGGTTCAGACTGGGAGCCAATTACTGGGGTATGTTCACCGGAACTACTTTCAAATATGGTAGATGTGATTGGTTGATCAGATGTAGTGATATGGTCTTGATGAAGCTGGGAAGAAGCTGTTTCCATGCCAGAAGTGATGATATCTGAGACCATTTGGCTGGTAAGACACTGGACTGTTTGCACTTCTGCCTCCACCTGGTCAAAAATTCCCTAGAAAGTCAAGCAAATAGCAAATGCAAAAATGATATGGATTTTGTAGTTTCAAAGGAAGATATCATTTTCCATCCATTTCTATTTGCATTGTACTATATTTTCTACTCATCTTAATAACCATTTCCTACACGAATCAATATCTAATCTTACAAGTACACAGCCAAATTACATAGTTTAAGTTGTCAAAGTGAAAATTAAGATGCTTTTCAGCATATTTGAAAATATCAATGAATATGTCGGTATTGTGTTAAGACTGAACCATTACCTCTAGTTGATCTTGTATCCCCTGGGAGATCTGCCTGGTCTCCGTACTTCCTACAGAAAACATACTGTCCATGCTGTTCCCACTTGCATCTAGTGACATGTTACTGTTCATACTAGACCCTAGAGAGGGCTCACTATTCATACTTGATTGCAATGACATTGCACTATGTACACTAGGCGTCGCTAGCTGTGATTGTGATGTCATAATGGGTTGCTGGGATGTCGTTGTGGACTCCTGTTGGGATGTTGTGGAAGTAAGATTTAAGGGAGAACTAGCTCGATCTATTTTCTTATCAGCATTATGATCTACAGTCTGAGGAATTTCCTCCCCTAATGCAGCAGCAATGTCTGCATCGAGACTCTTTTCTAAACTCGAAGCCTGAAAAGAAAAAAATTGGGAATCAAAAATCTAGACATGCTCTGATATATTTTTTAAAAAATAATCACAATATAACAAAAGCTTAACTTGAAATATTTAATCAGTAATTCGAAATTGTGATTAAAGATTACGATTATATTTTTGGGATAAATAAATTAAAACCACTATCTAAAACCTCATTTTATATATATTTCTCAAAATATACCTCATCTTTTGCATCTTTGACATCAGATTTCGTGTCTGATTTTGGCTGCTTATTGCTCTGTGTTTGTTTTTCTTCAGTTATAAATGTAAGTTTCATGAGGTCTTGTAGCATATTGGCAGTTAGCCCTGTTAGTTTGGAGGCAGCAAAGGGCAATGGGTCTACAGGGAGCAGAGTAGAGATTGGAGCATCACTGAAAATATAAGTCTACACATGGTCATTCTCATTCTAGAATTGACAAAAGATATGGAAAAATGCAAAAGGAAAATCTGAAACAAGTTGAAGAAAGAAAAATTAATGTGAATGGGTTCATAAATTTTAATTTGAAAAGTTAACTTCATATATATGCCGTATACATATATTAATTCAACATATAAATGACACATTTGAAGATTTTATGCTGTCTTCCTACCTCACAGCAGCCTCATTGTCGTCCCATTGAACCTTAGCACAGACAGCGCCCTCTTTCAGTACACCTAGGACAGTAGCACGTCGTGAGCTTGGCTTGTGGATACATGTTCCACCAACCCTAAGGCCTCGGTCAACACCACCTATTACTGCTAATGTAGGCCACACCTGATGTACAAAAATGATAATCAAATACATTTGGTATGGGAGAAGGCTTACATGTGGGGACACATATTGTAGCAACACATATTGAGGGCCACCTGAAACATTAGGGAGAAGAACTTATTGACTCGAAAGAGATATGGAATAGACAATCTGAAAGATAAATCTAGGCAACTCTGTATATCGAAAGTAAATTTTGAAGAAGTTTACCAAGAATCCCATTATAACAAAAAAGAACCACACCACAGTCACAATCACCTATGTCCATGGGTGACCAGAAACAAGAATATTATTTCACTAGCTTTAGCCATTAATGCAAATACCTGGCTGCACAGATCTCTAAGATTAGGTTTGGAACATGTAGCTTCCAGTAGGACATCTTTCCCATCCAGATCTTCCAACTTGATCTCCTCACTGTTAACATCAACATCTTTCTGGGCACCTGCAGTAACACCATCCTCTTTTTCTTTAATAATAGACTCTGCATCAGTTTCACTGGGGAATGTTGGGTTTTCATGATCTATGAGGAACTTAGCAAGTTTGCCTACATTCTGGAGCCTGAAAAATGGATTTTAAGAAGTGATTTGTACTGCTAAATACAACACATTTCTGTTATACTTATGTTATTTAAAACTAAACAAAAATTACATCTTATTTGAAAGATTCCCACTGGGGTGGACTGACTTTTTCGCATCAGCACTTAGCACAGGGTTTCATTCTGTGTTTTTACTAACTAAGTACTTCATCAAGAAAACACTTATGCTTTGCATGTCATCTTTATGTGCTTCACATGGTGTATCACATGCTATTAGGAATCAACAATTTAATGTCTTCTCAGGAATGTTAATGCAGTCAGATATTGTACCTTTCTAGAATGGCAGTATTGATGTATGAAGTCCATTCTTCTTTCCTATGTAGTGAGCGTATGAGGTGTACAAATGACTCCACCATCACTGTGGATGATGGTGCTAACAAGGGGTCCCCAGGAAGGAGGTCCCTTGAAATACCTTTAACTTGCATATCTGTGATCTTTACCTAAAAATCATAACGATGTAAATGAAGTGATTTTTACCTTGCACCATTTTTACCTTTCCCCTAAGATAGTCAAAGATATACCAGTTTTTGCTTGTTGAATTTAGCATCCACTTGATTCATACTTGGGATATTACTAGATCCTTTGATATATTGTTTCATATAAAATTGCTTTAAAAAATCCTAATGAGAAACAGTACATTTGCATGTTTAATGTTAAATATACATGACTTTCTTAACGGCCCTGATTGCGTATAAAATAATGAGGGAAAGAGTTGTATTTAGGTCACCATATAAATCAACGGAGAGTAGGACCATAATTTGATAGGACCTTCTACCCTTTACACCGGACCAGTCAAAACAGTGGGTGTTTGCATTTCAAGGTTTCTTAAGTTAAAAATATAAGTCAATGGAAGATAACAAAATTGGAACCAAGAAAAAGTGTTCACAATGAGAGGTGTTTGGATTAGAGAGGTGTTCAGAAATACAGGTTTTACTATACTGTATACATACCTTCTCCCCAGGGTTGCTACTGTAGAACATGACACAGGGATAGAGTTCTGTGGCGTCCACATCCTCAAATGCTACCTTTGGCTCCTAAAATAAACATACAGTAAATTTTGATGTACATAATTATTTCATTCAAAACTCCTTAAGGCAATGGTTGAAAAACATTTCTAAATAGGCAGAATACAAAAAGTCTCTAAAATGTTGGATGAGAAATATGTAAACGTTACAATAATTCAATTCAATAGGTCAAAGAAATGATATCAGAGATTACTCTGTGATGTTCTGATGTTCTGTGAAAGTTGTATACATGATTCATTCCTACCTCTCCATTCTTGCCAAATGCTATTGTCCTGGTGTCCATATCCAGTACACATGTGACATAGTCTCCCTGTGTAAAACCCCCTAGGGCTAAACTCTGTTCTCCATTATGGTACAGGTTACCACTATATGCCCTACAATGAGAGAACAATCCAGTAGAAATATATGAATACTCATGGCATTGGTTAAAAGCCATTGAGGTGTTCCCATTAAGTGATTAAATGATAAAATGTAAGGTGATGTGAAATCAAAAGAGGTTAATATATTTAAAAAAATGTATTCTCATTGTTTATAGTTAGTTTTTAGTTAGATTAGTTTCTTAGTTTGTACATAGACTAATGTGTCATGCTTTGACACTTTTGTCAATAAAAGAAATATATATTGTATGCACTTGTATGGGTCCAATATGACTTTGCTCTGCAATACTATAAGCATATTATTATGTAACCTCTCTCATTTATGATTCTTACCTGTATAACCACATGTCGGCAGTTGTTCTATGACTGTAGTCACCCACTGGCCATTTAGACACCCCTACACATGTACCCTCATTGCCACGGTTCTCTTTCACAATCAAAAACTAAAATAAATAAAAACAACTTTTTTATTTCGTGTTTTATACTCAACAGTACCACCACTCATTATTTCATGAGTCTGGATATATGAATATGCCCTTTTGGTCCCTCAATTAAATGTATGTGAACTATGATTTTTATAATATGTGTGATTGAGTTGGTTTTTCAGACATTACAATTTTCAATATCTTCTAAGTCGATATCCGGACTCATCCTTTGTGTGATTTCACAATTTTCACAATAAACATTGAAATAATATGTACCTTCCACTGGTAGCACCCAGATGATATGGCAGTGCTGCCAAGACCATAGCCCCTACCCCCTGTGCCATGGACCAGTGTATAGCTGTTCTCTACATTACAGTTCAAGAGCCTGTCAGGATCAAATGAAGCTTCCTGAGAGGCCAGCTTCTCAGAATCTTTACCATCTTGCCCTAAAGAGATACATAGCAGTTTAGAGTGTTATTATCATTGGATAAATGAGGTATTCTAATGAGATAACATAGAGTCGTAGCTCATTGGTAGAGCAGATTATCTCTGGCCCCAGGTTCAATCCCATGTTCACACAATGCCACTTTTTTGTTTCATTAGTAATTCCTTCAAGGAGTGGTTCCTGGGTTTGTCTTTTGCAGTTGCAGACATAAAATTATGACATAAAATGCGAGACAAATACCTAAGAATTGCTTACATTGATTGGTGCTAAACAAATATGAATTTTTCTCATCAGGTTCATAACCTCTATTTCAGGTTTGGTATTACATACAAGGATACCAAAAGTGAAGTACATGATAGGGATTAAAAGACTAGGTTCAAGAAATCCGGAGACCTCTGATAATTTGATAAGCCCATCTCCATGACACCTATGACAGAAGCACAGCAAAACAAAAAATAAAATATGACAGGAGACTTGAACCCGTCTCTTGTTAATTGGTTATAAATTTAACACCCAAAAGCATAATATTTTCAAAAAATTAAGTTATTTCATACCTTCTCCAGAATCTGGGGAGCCTTTACTGTATTTGGCAAGTTGGCACTGGAGTTTTTTATGTGTCTCTTTAGCTTTGTATGTGGCTATCAGTTCTGGTGTCTTCCACATACTGTCTGAAAGGTGGCTGAATAACAGATCTACAACCTACAATACAATGCATGGCAAAGTTATAATATGATTAATAAACAATGCATATATGACCTGTGAAGTATTTAAATTAATCATTGTGTATTTATCCGAAATATTTTTTCATGTAAGTCAAGTAGCAACAAGACATCAACATGACAAAATGTGTACCACCAATTGAAAAAATGACGAAAATTCACCATTTTCTACAGAAGTCGAACACTGAATGCTGATCGGAAAAAATAGTGGTAATAAAATAATACGAAAGCTTACATTTTGTCTTTCTGTTTTCTGACTAGATGTATCAATAGATGGCAGTATTGTCTGCAAAAGTTGTATCGCACATAGCCTCGTCCTCAAACCCATCACTGATTGGCTATTAGAAGAGAGCTTCACCCCTGTGATGGTCAGCAATAAATCTGTCCACTTCCGCTGGGCCATCTTTGACTGGATGATCTTAGATGAAGCAACACGACGTAGAAATACAATGAAGTCGCCAAGAGCAGACTCAGTGGCACTGTTGTTGATGCTGCTGATATCTTTAACTGTTAATAATATCAATTACATAAATGATGAGTTAGAAATTCATAAAAAGTGGAAATGTACAATTTGCACCGTATGCAGAAGATCATATCTCTTCAAAGATAAAATTGATATTCCAAATATATATTCTAAATCAATAAAATATGAAGGAGTTCATCTAAAATTGTTGTGATTCTGATTGAACTCTTCTAAAACTCTTTTTCAACATTGCATACATGGCATCCCCTTACCTTCAATGATTTCTTCAATTTCCTCTTTATCCTTGAGGTCAAGCTGAGCCTCAGGTGTTGAGCTGTCAGACTTGGCCTGCTGCGTTGACATGTTCAGACTTGATAGCAGCTTGTTGAGCTGTTCCCATAGCAGGTCAACCAGATTGTGGAGAACACCGCTACTCAGTTTGTCTGCATAAACCCTGGTTACAAATGAAGGGCATTTAAAAATACTGAACTTTAAATGATCCTGAATTAAATGTTTTAAAATTCTTGAAACTGGTTTGCTAATAGGTGAATTCATAAATTCATAAAAATGTGATGATTTCAAAGATCGTTTTTCCTGGAGAGATCACTGCACAGAACTGTATTCTGGCTTTCTAAAATAAAAATATTGACAACCATTTACTAGCACCAGAGGAGCTGTTAGTTTGAGGGATATGAACAAAATAAAATTAGAAAAATTCTAACCCTGCAGTAATGGCAAGAGTCTGTAACAGCCTCAGACTGGCTGTGTGTAACATGGTTGACATGTGTGTAGTCTCCCCTTCTGGTACTGCACCGTGTGGCCCTACTGGCCCAGCTACACTACTGTCACATAGACTAGATAATATAGGCAGCATGCGAGATGACACTGCCAGAGAAATGTCCATAGCTTGGTACTTGACACTCAAGGCAAATATGTTCACCAGTAGGAGTCTTTCTCTTGTTCCTGTTAAGAATAAAACAGAATGTGGTACCACAGTAGCCAAACCCAATTATCTTAATAGTGAGGCTTGTGTTCAAAGGGAGTAGAAGGGACAGGGACGAGTTGGGAGTAATTTTGAAAGCACTGTCACAATTTTACAATACATATTGCTCATCATTCTATCTGGACGTTACTTTCTTCAATTGTAATGAATTAAGACAATTTTAAATCTTAATAACTTCTATATTTCATCAGATATCTCCATTCTTTTCTAGAAAATATCAAAGCACTGTATTGCTTCCAACATTTTACACTTTATATCCTTTCTACGTTCTTCATAATAGAATGAATAACTCACTGTTCATTTAATGCTACAAAGATTTCTAAGCATCTTTTTAAAAAACATACCCACACACAGTGCCATTTATTTTATGATTCAATATATTGGTATATATGTACATGTCAATAATTTACCTTTCCCAAGTGTAGTAGATTTATGCCTGAGCTCTAGAGCAGCTACCAAGTGTTCATAGCTCCTGTGTACCACGAGTTGAGTCTCCCTCTGTGTGCGCCAGTTGGCGGCACGAATACCGTCCTAGAATGTCAATGTTATACATGACAAATCTGTGCACATAATAGAAAATACCCAATTTACATACCTACCTAATAAGGGAAAGTCATTCAATCAAGTCGTCAAAACTAAAAGGTTGGACAGAGTAACAGATTTATCAACAGACAAGACATTAATGTACAAAATATCACCACCTGCCATTTGTTAAAAACAACAAACACTGAATTCTAACCGACAACTGCCAAACACTGAGTACCATCCACAAAAAAAACAAAATAATAAGAATCTACCTGATAATGGTGAGTCTGTGCATCAGCAAAGGCATCAGAGTTCAGCACACCTAGACCAAAACACCCTGCTAGGAACTGTAGATGCACTGAGTTCAGCAGCAGTGGGCCAGGTCCATGTGTACTCTCACCCAGTACATTTGTACTATCATTAGGTGCATGTGTACTCTCATTGAGTACATCCACACTTTCATCTACCGTTATGGATTCTGATTTTCCTTCATCGAATGACAACATCTCTAAGATTTGGCTTAATGCTTCAAGCCTTGACTACAATAGAAGATTATTTATATTTAAGTTGCAAAAAAACTTAACAACATGATACGAAATCACAGTTTAATTAAAATAAAAATGAAATGAACAGTGAACATATTATTTGATATATTTCACAAGATTTTTAAAAGAAACAAAACATTTTCATAATATTCCAATTTTCAATATCCTACTTTTACTCACATCAGATTTCTCTACCTAAAATCCACATCACTATTTTAATAGGCCCCCATTTAAAGCAATCTAAAGTTGCACATCTACTTACATCTGCCCTTGTCTGTTGGTGCTCCATTGCAGTTGCCACCATAGATGGCTCTGTCACCATTCCTGGTTCTTCATCTGCCACCAGGGGGAGTAGTGAGCTCCCATCGTCCGTGACATAATTCATTACTTCTACAGCTAGTTGTTTGGTAATGGAGGTCTGGCTTGAAGTGCGCTTTATATGATGTGCATGGGTATGACGTTGGGTCTTCCATCTCAGTCGACGTAGAGTTTCTTTCACTGATTGTAAAGACTGACTCCCTGAGTGTTCACCTGGACAATGCATATTCATTATATTATTTATGTTATGATATTCACTATCATAAAAATACAGGTATCATGTGGTGTTGAATTTAGATTGGTGTAAAATCAAATTAGTTAAAGGAAACACAGAATG
This sequence comes from Owenia fusiformis, assembly GCA_903813345.2. NCBI lineage: Eukaryota > Metazoa > Annelida > Polychaeta > Sabellida > Oweniidae > Owenia > Owenia fusiformis. The sequence goes on from CAIIXF020000010.1 coordinate 14,504,427, forward strand.
AAATCCTGTGCTATATTTTTTAATTTCATAAGTGTAGTATGCACTGGGAGGTATGGGTGCTATATAAGTATGCTACCTTGATGTGGCTCTTGATGAGGACCTCTAGAGGCCAGGGTATGTTTCCTATGTGAATGGAGATCCTCAGACTGTGAGGCCCCTACCGAGTTCATTTCTGGGTGGCTGCCACTCAGTCGTTGTGGATCCAACCTACCGCTTCTTTTCCTTTTAAACTTGGGGCTCTGGTCAGGGGTCACTGAGAAAGTTAAAATCAATAGAGTCATGTAACTAAGGATTCAAACTGGGATGGAAATTTGGAGCTTTTTTAATTTCTTGAGTAAATCTATACATTGTATGATATATACATATACTTTCCTGGTATATTATATATGACTTACTTGACTGTGTGGTCCGATTCGCCAGATCCTCAGATCTCTGTTGTCTTGGCAACATATGTGTGACATCATCGTTACTGTTCACTTGATTAATCATGGGATCATCATCATGCTCAGCTATACAAAAAAATATTAACCCATTAAAGAGAATAAAAAGTAGAAGAGAATTGACCACGAAATCTAAGAGATAGATGCAATTTTACAATCTGAAGATATCTGAAAAAAGGCATTAATTTGACAAAATGTCACCAACTTGCTGCAATTAAAAATATGTAACCATTTGTTATAGACATGGATGCCAAACGCTGGTGAGATAATGGGTTACCACTTCCCATTGGTGACATAATAAAACACTTTCGTTTATTTAGTTCCACCTCTATGATAATTTATACCTCAAGTAAACCAATCATTATTTTCATCAATCAAGTTCAACCAAGTGTTTAAAAATGGAGTTCAATTTCATCTTAAATTTTTTATTCATCTTAGCCTACTCAAAGTCAAAGACTATGTCATCAAATCAATGTCTTTTCTCAGACTGGCTCACCAGAAAATGCTGACTTGACTCCAAGCAGTAGAAAGACACATCTACGTATAATGGACTTGCACTTGACTTCATAGACATCTTCACATTGCACAGGTTCGGGGCTCTCTGTCACTTCTAAAAGTACAAGTACATTTTCATGTTAAATGCTTACGCAAATTACAAGTCAATAATATGGTTGTATCTGCACTTAAAATGAAACAAATGAAATGTCATCAGGAGCAGGATTTGCATAAGTCATTTACAATGTAGTCTTGATAAAATCATATTCCTAAACAACAATAGCAAGACATTAACATGCAAAATGTCACAAACTGTCATTTGTTACAGAAGCCAAACTCCGACAACCAAACACTGACCACTGAACACCATCCACAAAAAAATAATTGGAGACTATACCAACATCGTATCAATTCTGTTGGTGACATAATAAGCTTATATTGCTTTACCTTCATCACTTTCATCTGTATCACTTTCTCTACTCCTTGTATCAGTATCCTCTCTCCTCTCCTCTGCATCTCCTCTTCTCTCCTCCACATTTTCTCTCCTCCCTTCAGCAACTCCTCTGCTCTCTTGCAGCCTGCCTTGTTGTGATGGTGATGTAGGTCTCACCTCAGAAACATCACCTTTTGATGTGATGAGGCGACGTCGCACCTTATATACACACCTGTATACTTCAACGAGGTTCTTGTTAGTGTAACATCTGCAAAAATTGAGTAAAAAGTGTAAATGTTCATTTAATAATCTTCAATCAGTAAACACGAAAGTAAAAAGGGGAGATTGCTATTAAACAAATGAGCCAAAAATCATTGACTATCTGGCCATAGGGTCAAAGGGGAACATTTCCCAAAAAATTCAGACAAGTTTTGCTGTGTTGTGGAAGAAACTGTTTCAAAAATTTTTGAAACATTTCTTTCATTTTTGGGAGTTTTTCATGTTTTTATCCATTTCAACATAGTTTGTTGATATTATTGTGACATCACAAAGCCAATTACTTACTCTAGTCCCTGTTTGACTACTGCCAGCAAGCCACAGTGTTTCAGTAAAGCAGCCAGTAAGAATCTAGAGACAGTCTCCAACAGGGGGTCATCAGTTACATCGCATGTGTCCCAATCTTATAATAAACAAATTAATACAATCTTACACCAGCTGATTCTAAATAATTAAATGTTTGATGATAAAATCACGATTAAAGCATATCAAAAGCAAAACATTGCATATAATATTTAACAAAAATCAGTCTCTAAATCTACATTAGAATATGGCATCAATAATCCTACATGCTATAATCAATTGCACTGCGAGGCTTTTTGTTCTTTTTCTTGATTTCGAATTAACCATTGGAAAGTCCATTCCAAAAATAGTTAACAAATGTTCCAAGTATTTCAAACTCAAATTTTAAATGGCTGATGGCTAATCCTGATTTCATTCTAAATATATATTTGAATAGAACCAAAACATAACTTTTATTTTCTTAAATTAAGGGTAAAATTTCTTTTTTTTTTCGTACCTCTGCATTTTGCATACTCCTGCATATCATTGAGCACTCCATCACCTGGCTCTGTTATACAACCCATAGCAATGTCCAATAGGATCTTCTCACCAGGTGGCAGCTTGAAGTTCACTTCATACATTTCACTCTCATCTTGACGAGACATAGCACTACTCACCAGCTCAGATACTGACTTTTCTAAAACAAGTAATAAACAATGAAATGTAAATGTATTTGTTTCATTTATTTATTCTAAAACATCCCCTTCTTGGACCACGATTCACCAATCCATGTAAGATAAATATTTATTAATGCTTAGCTGGCTATAAACCTGAGGCCCTTTCTTGTACCGTTCGTAGTAACGAACATTCGCAAATCGTAAATTTATCAATATTCGTAAATAATTAATGGATTGACGTAGTATCCAAACGTTGTCAGGACAGATTGATAATAACTTGTGAATCGTTCATAACTTTTTTAATGGTACGGAAATGCAACAACAATAGACTTACGAACGTTCGTTACTACGAATGGTACAAGAACGGCCCCCTAGATAACATTTACTGGGTTCTGCGGCCTTTAAAATCTGCATGTCTCAATTCAATCAATACAGATTTGACTTGACTTCCTTTCTCCTCACCACAAAATGAATGAACAAAGAGATTCAGTGTATCCCAGAGGTACGTACTTACCTAATTTTGTAGTTGTACCCTTCAAGCCATTACTAAAACAAAGAGATTCAGTGAATCCCAGAAGTACTTACCTAATTCTGTAGTTGTACCCTCCAAGCCATTACTGAAGAGATGAGTGTTCAACCAAAGATTTGTTTCTCTCTCTTCATGTGACATAACAGAACCAATAAGCATACCACCAAGGCAACGACCAATCAGCAAGCTGGTAGCACGCTCCATATCAACCAACCATACCCAGGATTTTGTGGGTGAGGGCAAGGGAAGAGAAGCTGGGTCAATACACTCAGGGATATCTGAAATAAATCAAACAAGGCGTTAATTAACAAGTGAAATGTCACGACCTGCCATTTGTTACAGACATTGAATACAGACACAAAACTTGTGGTGTGGTGGAGACAAAAAAATCATACATGGGTCATGGGAATACATGACAAGGCATCATATGTAAACTCTAATGTGCTTTTGTTGTGTATGTTCTTTCAAAATTGGATTTAATTCAATGGCTGGTTTTGAATTTCTTGTTATCAACAATCATGTCATAGTGAAATAACAACTCACATTTTGATTTTGCTTATTTCTACTGCTATACATGTTCTCATTAACTTACTGTGTACTGGCCATTCTAGCTCCTGTTCCTCCAAGATGCTAGCTGCAGGTAATAAGCGATTCAACTTGTCCATATATGGCAATAACGAGAGCAGTTCATAGAGCAATGGGCGTATGTAGTGTACAGGTAATAATAGTAATGCATGGAGGGTATGTGATAACATGGCACCTGCTGGCGACTTGAACAGAATCTCTGCAAAAAAAGAAGATATGAGGTTAGAGTAATGCCTATATGCTATGTATTTTACTTTATACATGTATATCATAAAGTCATGCTAAAAATCATTCAAATACTTGATATGAACTAAACAAGACACATAACGAGTGATAAATATTAGCAATAAATATCACACTTTCAAGAGCAAAATGGCCACCATATAATTTACCAATAATATGACCAAAACCTAATCAGATTTCAAACTGAATGGATAAGTAGTTTTTCTGGAATTTAGATGACACACACTCCCATCAGCACTTTTCAAAGTGCTATAAAATATAAACATACATGTACATATAACTTACTTTTGATCCTATCACGGACAGTGACTGCCCTTGTGCTAGATGTGATCAGATCTATACATCTCTTCAGTGTCTCGCCAGCCAAGGGTAATAGCAAAGATAAATGTTGGTGGAGCAAAGTTACAGCTGGCAACACCTAAACATACAATGAAATACAGATTCAACAATCCTATACAAGAAGCCCATTACTGATAATAGGGAGTTTAAGCTTGCAATGTTTTTCACAACCTTAACTGCACATAAACCTGAATCATTGGTTGAAGGTTTATTTAATAAAATGATATTGAAAAACATGTCATAATGGATTACATGAAATCTAAACTCACCAGTTCATCATCTGCGCTATTAACATGGCAGTATGCTAGAAGGTGTTTCTGCAGTGAGGCCAAGAGCTCATGAAGGTGACTGGGGGGTGCACCATCACACAGTGACCCCCAATCCTGCCCCTTGTCACTGTTCTTCTCTATCTCATTGAATAACTGCTCCTATAACATCATACACAAATTTTCTGTAAAGTTCCAATATAAACATTTTACACATGCCATTCCTCGGAGATATTACATTCATGAATTCATATATTCAATGTTGAAATATTATACCCCTATTGATTGTTTTTACATACATGTATATATATTTTTTACTATTACACCTTTATTGGATAATGCCCCAATGATTTTGAGGTACTTTCAAAAATGTATGAAACAATCCAACAGACCGATTGGGTTGGTGATGCAATGCATTTCTCAGCATTATACAATATACATTGTACAATATACATTGTATATTGTATAATATACATTGTATATTGTAGCGTGACTTCTCAGCATTATACAATATACATTGTATATTGTAGCGTGACTTACTGAATGAAAGCCAAGGTTCCTTAGGATGGTTTTCATAAGGACCTCTGCCAGATAGGTTTCAGGGAAGGATTCCTGTGTCTCCTGTGTGTGGCCAAGTCCCAGCAGTGATGCCACGTGACTGTTATCCTGTAAGCTGGTCAGGATTATACTCAACTGCATCCGCTGCAATAATTAATCAATTTCTCAGTAACAACAAATGGACAACCTGCGTATTGCATGCAAACATTGTAAAGTCAGGTCATGTCAAAATGTGAACATTTGTTAATTAATTCGTTATTAAGTTTCCAGTAATGAACATTACTTCTAAACCTCTAAATGTGAACAAATTTCAATGGGCACAATTTTAACAAGATCCATCACAGTTCTCTTTTAACAGATTTTACTAATTTTGTAAGCTACCTACCTGCCCCCGAGATAGACTGTCCCATCTGTCAGGTCCCTGAGGTAAGAGATCATGTAGTAGCTCCATTCTCTGTCTAAGGGGTGGTAGCAACAAGGAGGCACCAACTGACAGAGTCTCACTTACAGCCTGTAAGGACATACACATTGTAAACATGCAGAATATAACATCAAAAGAATAGTATATATATATGAATGAGAAGCAGCATGCAGTCTACAAATAATGAATACTGCAAAACTATTTTACATGTGCATACATGTTTAAATTTTTAAATTCACAAAAAGTCTGACTCATGACTTTTACATGTACCAAATATTTTAGCGTGGATATTCATGGGTGGGCTTGAAATTGTGAAATACAGATTTAATAGAAGTTATATGCAAATTAAACAATGGTTTTGCTTTATCCATAAGGCAAGAAAACAAATTAAAAAAAACACAACTTTAATAGACATTCTCTAAGTAGTTCAATCTGTATGAGTTCATATCTCCAAAATTTGTGAAATATTCTAATCTGTAAGAGCTGACCTGCTGTATGGAGTCTGGTGTGTTGGTGTCCATAAGGCGGAACAGAAGGTTCCTGAAAGGTTGAGCCTGATTGCCTAGCACTGTGCTCCCAACTCCTCCCACCATAGCTAGAGATAGGTGTGTACATAGCAGTCTCAAACACAACAAGACAAAGTTCATGTGTTCTCTGTAAAATAAGAAAATATCAATTTGTTATTGATATAGATGACATGTGCGAGGAATAAAACAAGACATAAGCATGACAGAACATCACCACCTGTGAAAGGATACAAAAGTGTTTAGTTTGAAGTCTACAATCCTAATACATGTACTTCTTTTTTGTTAGTACACTGTATGTGTGGACATGGTCTTTGAAAGGATCATTTGTAGCCATGAAAAGGGCTGCTGGGTTTAAAGTCAAAACCAAAGGAGTTGCTGCTGAGATTGAGATTAGAAATTCTGCAGGGAAAGTCGATTATTTATAACACATTCTCTTGCAATATGCACATTACACACAAATTGAACAAAACAAATTCATAACCAATTTCTCTTTTGTAAATATATGGTGGTCCTGAAAAGGACCGTTTGTAGCACTGAAAAGGGCTGTTTTCTTTCAATTGGGCCATAAGAGCCATAGAGGCAATCAAGGCTGTTAATGTTCCAGCTGAAGATATCTGCTTCTTCATTCAAACCATAAAGTGCTCTTCTTCATCATCAATGAATGAATACTCAGATTCATCATCAGAATATTGGACTTCCATCTGTTGAACTTTAGTCTTCAGTTCTTGGACAACTTCAGCCATCTCTTGAGCGTAGTAGTAGAACATCATCTTCATGTTGCTGAGTGTGGAGAGTTGTAGACGGAGGGAGTAGCGATGAGCCTCTCTGTGGTTCTCTTTGGCTCGCTTGTAGCGTATCTCTACCATCTTGGTTCGGTCATCAATCAGCAGCAGTTGGTCACAGGCCTTGGTGAACTTTCTGTAAGCAACATCCAGTTGCTCAATGGTTTGTTCCCGACCAAGGGTCTGTTCCCTCTCTGGTACGCCATAAGCCTCAGATTCTTGCATAGAGTAGGAATCCATTGTGAATTGATGTAATGTTGTGATGTGATTGCTAGGCAAGTCAGATCAGTAATGACTTGGTATGTCAGGGATGGGGTATATATAGTTTTCTTGACAGGAAAAGGAAACCATGCCAGATTATTGTTTATTCAAATTATTGACAATAATTTCATTTATGGCAATGTGAGAGTCGGTTAAGGTTTAGGTATGAACAAGCCCTGAGAAGACCATTCCCCGGTTATCCCAGGTAAATGTTTCTGGTAAGTTACACTGAACGAAACATCAAGCTTCAGATCTCGAGAGTACGAGATGAGACTTCAGACGAGATATCGATAGGATTGAAGTTGGAGGGTCTTCTCCCTAGGTCCTTAAAAAATCCTTAAACATCAATGTAAGTTATACATTTCGATTCTTTTTATCGACATTTATCTCTTGTATATACATTTATCTATCGCTGAATCGTTTTGTGAAAATTTTATCGTAATATTTCACACAAAAAACGTCAGTTTAAAAATGTTCAAAAAAATTTCAAACACGTTTCATCTTTTGTCTTTTATGCCTTTGTAGTTGTTTTTATTGTTTGAAATATTCAATTGATATCTTGAACATATAATTTTAAAACTTGAATTTATACAAAATGATTAATTTATTGATGAAGATGGACACGTCACGTACATGTCCTCAAACTACGTTCTATTACCCGCATAATGTGGGGTCGAATTGGCGTTTTTTCTTATCATTCTTGTGCCAATTTCGATAGACTCCATCCAATCTAACGATAGATATTTCATTTATTTACGAGTGTAAGTTACCTTGTAGGCTTTTAAATAAATATACCTATTCTATTTATTATCCCATTCCAGAGATTTCTGGTTGATATCGGGATTATTCATAGTACCATAAAGGTACAGATATCATTTTATTACTTGATATGTAGTTATCTCTTGAGAGAGCTATAATATTATTCCTTTTCTTTCTATATTTCAGACACCTTATTGCACATAATAGACTTTACTCTGAGGATAAGACAGGAGTCAAAAATATCCTTTCCTTTTCTTCTCCCATTATACAAGAAATTAGATATGCCTAAGAATATTAGGGTCAACATTATAGGCCACAGTTTTGTCCGGAAAATAGAGGAAACTAACCAATTTGACTTTAAATTAAAGGAAGACATAGTTAATCATAAAACCTCCATTGTATATACAATTAAACAATTCCAAGATGGTGTAAAATATGAAAATCCCTATCCAGATATGGCTATATTACAGCTAGGAGAAAATGATCTGGTTCACAGATCATCTACCTTTGTTGCAGAAAATCTCATCACCTTGGCTGAACAATATTTAGACATACATCCTTCATTGAAAGCCTTTTATATTGGAGAACTATTTCAGCGTTCATGGCATCCTTTCAAATCCTCAATCAATACTACTTCAGACTGCATTCAGTATAATTCAAAAATCCTATCTACCAATTTCAAATTGTTAAATGATATTCACCATCATAAGGACAATAGACTTTTCTTCCTCCATCACCCACATACCACCCAATATAAAAATCAATGGTCGAATTTAATAGATGACACCCACGATCCCATACATCTCAATGCAAAAGGGGAAAAGCGTTTGGTCAAGTCCTGGAAAGGCGCAGTCCTGAGATTTCTTGATTACATTTATTAGGTAAGAATAAGTAGACTTAACATTAGAAGAGACGGCTACTCTTCTCTAACCGAACATAAGCCAGAGAGTCGTTAACCATTCACAATAGTTTATTCACTTATTTATCCTTCATAAGTACTATACTTACTTTAGGAAATTTAGTTTCCTCCTTACTTATATATTATCATATTTATATTATGATAATATCTATTATTTTATATATCATCTGCATTTATTCATGCAGTGTATACTATACCTTTAGACTTAGATGTTATCATATTTATATTATGATAAAAATTCATATTATTTATATATCATATGCATTTATTCATGCATTGTATACTTTACCTTTATTCTTAGAGGTTATCATATTTATATTATGATATTCCATATTTTTTATACATCATATGCATTTATTTATGCAGTGTATTCTAAATCATATTTATTATGATTAGCCTTATGGGCATTTATTATGATTAGCCTTAAGCTATGGGCAGCATATTTATATACATCTTAGCAAAGGAGCATGTGCTTCTATTTATATTTATCTAAAATATTATTATGTCTTGAAGTTGCTTACCCTCTATATAAATACTACTTATTTCATTCCAGATGTCTGAAACTGAAGGATCTGATCCTAGCCCAAGTATTACTATAGAAGAGTATCACACTTCTAATACCCTGACTGCAGCCAAGTCTATGCCCACTTTAATAAGAGGCAACTTTACAACAACTTGTCCCGGTATACCTTCCTATTCCACGACATCTTCCATTCCATCCCAACCCAACATGTCATTCTCTCTAAATAGACCCACATCATCTATTACTCGCCCTATTCCATCTTTTGCATCAAGCGGTAATATCCAACCCTACCCTTTTATCCCTCCCACCCCTTTTATCCCTCCCACCCCTTTTATCCCTCCCACCCCTTCTAACCTTTCAGCTTTTCCTAATTTCCAACCTGTCTCTACAGCTTATGGCTTAATTCCCAACCCAAATGCCATGCTACAAGGACAGGTGTCCGTAGCCTCTATGAATCCCATTCCCAATCAAATGCCCTTTCCAAATCAAGGACAAACACAAGGTGGTTTTACACTCCCTCCTACTACTCAACCGAGTTTTGCTTCAACTTTTCCACAAAACTTCAATCCTATCGATTATCAACTCTCTCTATCCATGCAGTCTGCTCCCCTTCATAACCTCATTCCCCAAAAGCTTAAAGATAAAATTTGGGCTGACGAATATATTGCCCTTTCATCCCTTGTCAAAGGCCCTGAAGAAGACAAAAACAATGATTATGTCCTCTGTGAAATGAAATCTGATGGTTCTTTTGAATCAAAACATTTGAATTTAAACCCTTCAAAGAAAGGAAAAATCCTTTCATTTCCAGAATGGATCCGAGCATTCAGTATATTTATTGCTGTCTATACCCAAAGATTTCCTGATCAAACCCCACACCTCTTGAAATATATGGTTTCTGTTACGGAACTTTTTCAAAGACATCAAGGTTGGAGGGTGTATGACGAAAAATTTAGAGATGAAAGGGCAAAGACAAAATTTCCGTGGGGAATGCTACATTTTGAATACTGGTTAAAAGCCAAAGAACTTAATGCAAATGCTTCAACTCTTTGGATCTCTAAACATGAGCAAAACATGTTTGGTTTTACTGACAACAAGATGTATTATCCCCCCAAAAATTCACAAAAAACCACCCAGTCCAAATCTGAGATTCCATTAGGGTATTGTTTTCCCTTCCATCAAGGACTCACTTGTGACAAATCCCCTTGTCCCTTTAACCACACCTGCCCAACCTGCAATCGTTCCAAACACTCCATGTCAAAATGTTACTCCCGCAACAACAACAGGCAAGCCCAATTCCCCAACAAAAAGCGTTCAAGTACTGGAGACTCCAAAAAACCCTTCGAGTGAACTTATGTCAACACAAGTTGTTACTCCAGTTAAACCTGAAAGACTCAGATATTGGCTCGAAGGTTATGAACATCAAGAAGAAATAGTTCAAGGTTTCACGTATGGATTTAAATTTCCTCACTCTGATATGCCAGAACATTACAACATTACTCATGATAATTTGTCATCCGTATCTAAGAACCCAGAAGCTCTCGATAAAAAATTAAACAAAGAGCTTAAAGCTGGTAGAATACTGGGACCTTTTGACCAGCCACCATTTGATAACTATGTTATTTCACCCTTATTTCTCGTTCCTAAAAAATCTCCAGGCGAATTCCGTGTTATTCACAACTTATCACATCCCAGAGGCCAATCCATAAATGATACTATCCCAGATGAAACTTCTACAGTTAAATATGCAACTGTACAGCAAGCCATAGATATTATAAAACATTTAGGAAAAGGTTGCTTCTTGTGTAAGACCGATATCGAAGCTGCCTTCCGTATCATACCTATGCATCAATCCACCCATAATCTTCTGGGTATGAAATGGAATAACAAATTTTATTTCGACAGATGTCTGCCAATGGGACTTTCTTCATCATGTGCAATTTTTGAACTTTTCAGTACTTCACTGGAGTGGATCGCTAAGAATAAACTGAACATCCCTTACATGATACATATCCTTGACGATTTTCTAATTCTGTCAGCAAATGAAGAACAATGTTCTGGCGATTTAAACAAATTCTTGAGTATGTGTGCAGATATCGGAGTGCCTTTGTCTCCAGAGAAAACTTTTCTACCTAACACTACTTTAACTTTCGCTGGAATAGAGTTAGACACTTTATTATTAGAAGCTCGTTTGCCTGTGGAAAAAATAGTCAAAGGCAAAACAATCATTGACACTTTATGTAACATTAACCCCATTACCAATAAGCCAAAACCAAAGAAAGTCTCAAAAAGAGAACTTTTATCTGCTATAGGATTCCTTAGCTACTGTTGTTGTGTGATTCCTTTCGGTAGATCATTTATTTCAAGACTTATTCATCTATCTAAAAAAGTGAAGGAGCTACACTATAAAATCTTAATCAACACTCCAGCTATGCAGGATTTATTAATGTGGAAAGAGTTCCTAATACACTTTAATGGGAAATCTATTTTCCTTACAGAAGAACAAGAGACAAGAGAACAATTGCATCTATTTACCGATGCTTCTACTACGATAGGTTATGGAGCCGTTTGCAATAATCTTTGGTTTAAAGGGGAATGGCCAGCAGAATGGAAAGAATTGGACATCAATATTCTTGAATTATATCCCATTGTTACTGCTATACTTACATGGGCTAATTTTATGTCTGGACACACAGTTATCCTACATTCTGACAATGAAGCAGTAGTGAACATTCTAAATAAATTTTCCACCAGCAATCAAACGTCCATGCAACTCTTACGTCCCATGATATTAAAATGTCTCTTAAACAATATCATGTTCAAAAGCGAACACATTGCTGGTATTCATAATTCTGCAGCTGACGCTTTATCTAGAAACAATTTATCTTACTTTCAGAAGCTTATTCCGACAGCATCTAAAGATCCGTCATGTGTACCAGATCAGTATTTACCTCACAATTGGACACTATCGTTTTAGAAGCACTTCAAGCTGCCCAAGCCCCGTCTACCAGAAAGTCATATGAAAGAGCATGGGATTTATTAGTACAGTTCAACTCCCAGACAGGTATAGGTGAATTTCCTCTAACCCCAGCCTCTGCTAGCCTTTTCGCAGCACATCTTCGTTTAAAAAAGTATGCCCCTAATTCAATCAAGTCAATTCTGTCAGGTATATCATATTTTCACAAAATTAACAATTTCAAGGATCCCACTACTTCTTATGTAGTCTCTCAAATAGTTTCCGGTTTTTGTAAACAAAATCCTACCATAGACACTAGATTGCCAATCAACATAGCCTTGTTAGAAAAAATGATTTCTAAAACTTCTGAAGTAGAGTTTGACCCTTTTGCTCAAGTCTTGTACAGAGCTATGTTATCTACAGCCTTTTTTGGCTTACTAAGAAGTAGTGAGATGACAAGTACTTCCGCTGGACACAACTTACAGTTAGAAAGTATTAAATTCTCTCCTGATGAAGCCTTTTTCACCATTACCTTTCCGCATTTTAAACATAGCTCATCTCCTGCTACGATATCAATTAATTCTCAATTACCTTCTTGTTGTCCAGTATTACATATGAAGTTGTACCTGAACTTAAGATCTTTTAAACCAGGTCCTCTGTTCATTTATAGAGATGCTCCAGTGAAGACTTCTGTTTTTAACAATTTTCTTCACAAACTCTTTGTTCAATGTCAGGTAGATCCTACCTTCTACAAATGCCACAGTTTGCGGATAGGCGGGGCTACATGGGCAGCAAATCTCGGACTTGATGACTATACTATCAAAAAGATTGGGAGATGGAAATCTTTAGCCTTTAGAAAATATATTAGGTAGACATTTAAAAACTCAGACAGGTGTCGAGTATGCATTTTCATGTAAGCCCCAAAGTTGCTCAGACAGGTGTCGAGTATGCATTTTCATGTTAGCCCCAAAGTTGCTCAGACAGGTGTCGAGTATGCATTTTCATGTTAGCCCCAAAGTTGCTCAGACAGGTGTCGAGCATACAAATTTCAAGTAGCTAATTTTTCTCTTCAGGAAGATGTACTAGAAACTTAATTGAGATAAACCCGCATTTTCTGAATTCAAAATTTTCATACAATTCTAATTCCTTTATCTTACCTGAGAATGATAGTTTATTACACTACATTACATTAATTTGCCCTTATTTCAGAATTTGCGGATTTACTTTAATTCATTTCTATGATGTTCTTATATTTTGGTATTCATGTATTGATTTATGTGTATCAATAAATGATTTAACTACTTTGTAATTAATCTTCTTTTCTTTTGGGCTCTCGCGAGAGATCGCGCATGGCCTTATTTTCGCCCAAGAAGATGAGTTGGAGATGGTATTATAATATATCCAATTGAGCTAATTAACAGTTATGTCAAATTCTAAACTCTTGTAGCTAATTAACTTAAATTAGCCATTAATTTCTTAGGTATTGTGTTTTGTGTTAATTGGCTCAATATTTATTTATATTAATTTTATATTAATAATTTTACATGTACGACTCTCACAGCCATATTTATACTCTACATGAACATAAATTCAAATTATTGACAATAATTTCATTTATGGCAATGTGAGAGTCGGTTAAGGTTTAGGTATGAACAAGCCCTGAGAAGACCATTCCCCGGTTATCCCAGGTAAATGTTTCTGGTAAGTTACACTGAACGAAACATCAAGCTTCAGATCTCGAGAGTACGAGATGAGACTTCAGACGAGATATCGATAGGATTGAAGTTGGAGGGTCTTCTCCCTAGGTCCTTAAAAAATCCTTAAACATCAATGTAAGTTATACATTTCGATTCTTTTCCCTCACCTCCTTCCCCAGCTTACACCACCAGTTGGGGCCTTATTTTCGCCCAAGAAGATGAGTTGGAGATGGTATTATAATATATCCAATTGAGCTAATTAACAGTTATGTCAAATTCTAAACTCTTGTAGCTAATTAACTTAAATTAGCCATTAATTTCTTAGGTATTGTGTTTTGTGTTAATTGGCTCAATATTTATTTATATTAATTTTATATTAATAATTTTACATGTACGACTCTCACAGCCATATTTATACTCTACATGAACATAAATACACGGATTGCATGCAAACTTCAAAGCCACCTGGTATTAAAACATGTACATCAAACAATGGCTTGTTTTCATAGGGACACCTAACTCTCACACTAAAAGCCAATCAAGCTAATCTCTATGATTAAAACTTGGACTTCAAACACAATGCCAGAGGAAACAAACATATGAAAGGAGATTGTTTATATTTACTTAACACAACTGCAAAAATAACAGGATGTGTTTACAATACATTCTAAAATGCATTCTTATTCTTATAATTTCATGTATTATTCATCAATTTGAATAAATATTATTTTTTACTTTCGTTATATTTGTTTATTTGAGCATCTGTGGTTTTACCTTATAATATTACCATAATATTTTCAGATAAAAATAGATCCAATATTGATGTTTGTAACTATATAAAAAAAACTTGTTTCTGAACTGTTTAAAGAGACAATAGGGCCATTTATATTGATGTACCCATCTATATACAATAGTCAAGATTTTGTGTTAATTTTCGGGAAAAATTACACAAACGCATTTTGTTATTTTCATTTAATGTTATAATTATGTTAAGAAAAAATTCCTTTACAGTGAGAAAGAATGGAAAACAAGAGGTACTTTAGTTAATAAATCAACAGTATCTTAGATTTGTAGTCAATTTTCATATTAATTAACCATTCCATTTAATAATCCATGGTTTAACACACACTTCAATTTGATTGTATGCTGTCATATCTGATCCTTAAAAATAACCTTTGGATTTATACACATGTTTTTTAATCCCTTTGATTAGTGACAATTATAGATTATTTGTGTTTGAAGTCATTATTTTAATCTTAAGGATAATATGTGTCTTTAGTGTTTTTATGTACTTTAATCCTGAAACCATCAGACACTGTGGTTTCAAACTGAAACCACCAGACACTATAGTTTCAAACTGATTATTGAGTGTACTAGTATATAATGTTTGAAGTGATTGTTTTAATCCTAGGGATAATAGGTGTCTTTGGTGTTTTTATAAACTTTAATCCTGAAACCACTAGGCACTATAGTTTCAAACTGATTATTGAGTGTATACATGTATAGTGTTTGAAGTGATTATTTCAATCCTAGGGATTATAGGTGTCTTTGGTGTTTATATATACTTTAATCCTGAAACCACCAGACACTGTAGTTTCAAACTGATTATTGAGTGTATATAGTGTTTGAAGTGATTG
Organism: Owenia fusiformis; assembly: GCA_903813345.2. Lineage (NCBI taxonomy): Eukaryota > Metazoa > Annelida > Polychaeta > Sabellida > Oweniidae > Owenia > Owenia fusiformis. Next base: position 14,520,029 of record CAIIXF020000010.1, read on the forward strand.
TTTTAATCCTAGGGATAATAGGTGTCTTTGGTGTTTTTATATTCTTTAAACCTGAAATCACTAGACACTGTAGTTTCAAACTGATTATTGAGTGTATATAGTGTTTGAACTGATTGTTTTAATCCTAGGGATAATAGGTGTCTTTGGTGTTTTTATATACTTTAATCCTGGAAGCACCAGACACTATAGTTTCAAACTGATTTATGGTGTTTGAAGTGATTTTTTTAATCCTAGGGATAAAACGTGTATTTGGTGTTTTTATTGAAGTCATTGTTTTAATCCTAGAGATAATAGGTGTCTTTGGTGTTTTTATAAACTTTAATCCTGAAACAACTAGACACCATGGTTTAAAACTGATAAGTGAGTGTATATAAATACCCAGCACTTACAGTTCCAACTTATTATTGATCTGACTTGCTTAGCAATCACATCACAACATTACATCAATTCACAATGGATTCCTACTCTATGCAAGAATCTGAGGCTTATGGCGTACCAGAGAGGGAACAGACCCTTGATTTGGAGCAAACCATTGAACAGCTAGATGTTGCTTACAGAAAGTTCACCAAGGCCTGTGACCAGCTACTGGTGATTGATGACCGAACCAAAATGGTAGAGGTGCGCTACAAGCGAGCCAAGGAGAACCAGAGAGAGGCTCATCGCTACTCCCTACGTCTACAGCTATCCACACTCAGCAACATGAAGATGATGTTCTACTACTATGCTCAAGAGATGGCTGAAGTAGTCCAAGAATTGAAGACCAAGGTTCAACAGATGGAAGTCCAATATTCAGATGATGAATCTGAGTATTCATTCAGTGAAGATGAAGAAGATGAAGATATTGATGAATGAATCCAACCAGAACTTCAACTTCCTTGATACAGCGGCTCCAATGGTTCAAAGAAAACAGCCCTTTTCAGGGCTACAAACGGTCCTTCTCAGGACCATCAAATACTTAGAAAAGAGAAATTGGTGATGAATTCTATTTGTTCAGTTATAAAGTAAAAAGTGTTCTAGATAATGAATTTTCCCCATTTAAACCTTGTACAGCAGCACTCATTACAACTTGAGCATTTCAGCTTCAGCTTCATGTATTTTCAATTCAATCGAACATTTTCTTCAGCATTATATCTAACTTCTGGTGGTGACATAACAATATCAGATATCGATAAAATATTACTCACAATTGCGTAGGGAATGGTGATGGGGGCACTTGACTGTCAAATCCTTGACAATACCTCTCTAGGAATCCCCTTAGTAGACTAAAGGTCTCCTCCTGTAGGTCCACACAAAATGGTTTATGCCATGATATCACTTGCCTGAAAACACAAATTGGTGATGATGTACACACAAGGCATTTATTTCTCAACTAACATCCCTTTATAATCCTGTTAATAATGAGAAAGGACACCATGAAACAATTGGAGAAGAAATGACAAATGAAGCCCTTAGCCTAGGAGACGAGTCGTTCTGTTGAGCAGAACTAAGAAAGCAAGAGACTAATGACTTTAGGATGACTGGTTAAATATGGCTAAATAGAGATTAATTCATGAGGGTCTAAACAAGGAATGCAAATAGAGAAAAATTAACACATGCCTGTCAGTTGGTAAGGCAGTCCAGGCAAGGCTGTGTGAAGTCCCTGCAGAGATCTGCTGCACACTAACTCCTTCAAGGCCAGGCACTTTACGTGGCCTGGTAATAGGGCTCTGGGAGTGCCCCTGGCCACATTGTCCCATTGCATTGGTTCCCCATGCATAAACAGCATTTTCTAGAATGTAAGAGTAAATTTTTTTTTGGTTATTCTTGTAAATATATTGTACATTCTGTAGGATTTAGTATTTAATAATGAGGATTTTGAAATATGCATGGCAAGTTCGAATTCCATGAAATCAGACCAAATAAACTGATAAAAGATATATGCTGAACTGACAGAGTACATGTATTTGAATTTGTTTGAAAATGTTGGACAGGCAACTCTTTCACTGCCTCATGCCTTATGTAATTCATTTTAATGTTGATCAATGGATAAGTATCTTAAAATTTACCATGAGTTAGGGCAAGACAATGCCCCTCCCCACAGGCAATATCTACCACCCTAGTGCACTGTAGATCCTCTATGAGCCGGGGCCTCAGCGATGTGGCATCTGCTGACCCTATACCTAGACATGCTCCATGTCCCCAAGAGTAGACCTGCACAATAATATTACAGTTATACAAGGCATTTACATGCAAAATCTCACCACTTGCCATTTGTTACAGAGACTGAACATAAACCACTGGATGCCTTCAAAAAGAAATTTGGAGACTATGACTATGACTATGTGTCACTACTTGATAATTATATTTCCAAAGTTCAAAGAGAGATTGAATAACTGAGTCCATCAATTCTTGTTTTGGTAATTAATTCAACATACATGTAACTTTAGAATACACAAAAGTGAAAATTTCACTACTCTAGCTGTACATTATTATCTATTCTACAGATAGAGAAATTATACCAAGGTTAGTATGATTGAGAACATACCTGACCAGTTGAAGTGAGAGCTAGTGATGACTGTCCAGTACAGGCCACCTTACGTATATAGAGTCCAGTGAGAGCCTCAATGACCTTAGGCTTGTACACTCTGGTGGTATCCCCATGGCCAAGTTTACCTAAGGAAGAAAAGAACAAGCCATGTGATTACATGTCAAAAGTAAAACAGGTGTTTATGAGAATTAAGTGTAAGATTTCACATTATACATGGATTTCTCCACAGTTTTGATATTGCTCTCCTGTTACCGACTATTAACATAAGGCAAATTATATCGACCACTACAAATGTTTATATGAAGCTAAAAACTAGTCAGTACAGGCATGTTACATATAAAGGTTGTTCAGAGCCTGTTAAGTCATAGGGGCTCAAATAGCCTTGTACAGGCCCGATAAAATTTGCCCGAGTAAACTATCAGGAAGAATTTACCATTGTCTCCACCACCGAAGGACCAGACTGTACGTGAATCTTTGCACACAGCGAGTGTATGGGCGCTTCCACATGCTACCTGGCCAACATTGGTCATATCCTTCAGCATACAAGGGAGGTTTTTACTGTTACTATCCCCATGTCCTAACATAAAAGAACACAAGTAAAGTAATGGGTTATAATGTTATACAATGAGAGGTTTTAGAAGGAATTATGTTTACCTCAGCAGTACTCCTACAACATTTTATTACCCATTTCCACGACTACAAATGACCAGATTATGTTTGATTTGTTATTTATAAGAAATTTGGTTCCATTGCCACAAGAGACAGAGTTCACTTTAACCCCAAGGATCTTGGTTGGCATATGGACACTCTTTGTAAACAACCCAAGATTTAACAAGCTATGTAAGCAAATGATTGAATTTGAGTGTTTTTGTCATGACACCTTTGAGTAGCCTTAAGTTATTTCATATATTCTATAACATCCCTTACTTGCCAGATTATGCGTGGCATGTCATTTACGAAATTCCTAAACAATTACAGTATATTAGTACACATAAATTGTTCTTATCAATAAATATTCATCATTTACACTCTTACCTCATCAGAAAAACATCCAAACAACTTAATAAAATCTACAATAGTGTAGTGTTGTCGCGATGTGCCATAATCGTACATCGATGCATCGGCAATTTTCAGTAGTAAACATCGATGCACATCGCGATGAACATCGAGAAAAAGTTCGAGAAAAGTGCACTGAAATACTGAACGCTAATGCACTAAAATACCGAATGCTAATGCACTAAAATATCGAACAGAACAAATTAATAAGAGTACGCTGGTACATCCGGGAACATAGTGACGGTGAAATGAAAGTAAAGTAATTTTTTTAGATTAATGGTTCATTTCGACTAGCTAAAACAGTTTTAAAGCGAAAGAATATCAGAAAACTTTTGAAAATGAAATAAGACATGAAAAAAGGTAAGCAATTTGCGTCAAAATAAGATAAGAAAGAGCGATTTTTAGCAAATTAAAATTTTTTAAAAACATCGATGTTTTGTTTCTGAAACAAAACATCGATGCATCACCAGAACCAGCTTTGGCGATGTATATCGCGATGTATCGATTAATCGCGACAACACTACAATAGTGTAATAAAAATATTACTTTGGAAAAATGTTTACATTACAGTTTTGCCTCTTTTCATCTACAGTGAAACAAGTGCAATGTGAACACATTTGGAAATGACTTATCACTAAATTGAGGTTTTCACAAAGAAGGTATTCATCAAGGCAGGCTCTACATTATCCCTGCCAGTATAAAAAGTGATCTCCCCAGCATTAAAGCAAGTGGGCGCAGCAACCAACTGAGATTATATAAACAGATTTGCACCCACTTGAACAATGGAAAAATCATGGATATTTTGACCAATTTCAGTGTGAATTGTAAAAATGAGAATTTCTGCACCCACTTGAGAAAAAATTCTGGGGAGATCACTGATAAAGATAACTATAAATATGGCAGTGTTACCTACCTAGTCTCCCATAGTCTCCCTCTCCCCATGTGTACAGTTCCCCATCTACAGTGACAGCAGCACTGTGTCTACAAATAAATATTAACATCATCTATAATTCAAAACATTCAGTGCAATATTACATGTACAGAGCACTATGAAATTGAAAACTGATTCACACAATACAATTACAGCAGCACTATGTCTACGAAAATTCAATATTTACCTTGATGTAGCACTATTAAATTGAAAGCTAATGATTCATGCACAATATTTCAACTCTTTAAAAAGACAATCTGTTAAGTCTCTGGCGTAACCAGGATGAGACAGACAAGGTGCTTGCCTAATCGCTTTTTTAACATCTTTTGAGATATATTCCTCGAGCAATGACGAAATGTAAATTAATTGTAGAACTTTTATCATTGTGTTCTACTAGCAAGGTTTGGAAATATATTTTTTGCCTCATCGCTTTTTTCTTCACTAAATGTTTTTTCTAACGGTTGATCGAAGAGAATTAGTTCGAAAATATTTTAAAGCTTCAAGGGAATGTAGACAGCTTTTTGAATTTAGCGGTACTTGTTTGATACTGAGGCTGAGAATTTGTTTGTCAGTGACGTATTATTTAGCTGGGCTATTATTGGTTCTGGTATGGCCAAGGTGTTTTTGATCACTTCGGCTTTATCTGCGGACCTACACACAGTTCACTAAATTTGCCAGATAAAATGATTAAGTTTTCTCAAGAATAGTATAAACGTAGTTCAATCCTATCATTTTATTTGAAGTTAGATTAGTAAGTTAGTTTCAGTCAGATGTTCTAACTTTTGTAAAGCGCTAGTTTTATATTGTTTCTTTACAGTTTATGAACTCTGAAGCCTACATCAAGTCAGTTTCAGCTTAGGATGTAGGTAGACCTCCTATTTGTTTTCAAAGAAGAAACATTTAGGTACTTCTTCACATTCTGTGAGAGGGGTCTCCGAGAAACTGGCACGAGTTCAAGGTTATAATACAACATCATGTAAACAGTTAGTCAAGTTTCACACTACTATACCCCCATACTGTATCCTGTATTCCTTTAAAAGAAGTACAGGCTACAGGGAAGTTGCAAATGGAGGACGTTTGTTTATTTCCATAGTTCTGAATGTATACTAGATTTTACACATATTCTAAGTGTTCTACTATACATTGTATAGATTCATCGAGCAGTTTGCAACGTATTATTACCAGAAAAGCCCAATGGACAAAGATAGAGAATACCCGCTCCATTTGCAACTTAACCGTACCCTGTATCATTTTTAAATGTGGTCACGTGGTAGGGTAGTGTGAGTTTAGAGAATTCATTCTATCTACATACTAGACATTGTCCATATTGTACAAAACCTAGAGGGTTTCTGGCATACGTATTGTGTCATGTCATCAGACATATTGTTTCCCATGTAATGTATAAATTGTTGACTCTCAAGTCACGACAATTGCAAGATGCATTTGGTCGAGAATCTCTGATAGAGATTAGTTAAAGAGTGTTGTGTTTTGTGATGTATAGTTTTCTGTATTTTTGCAATAAACGGGTCGCGCACAAGCCATCCAATTGTAATTCAGGTGTTATGTAAGGTCTGGTGAATGGAGTTGCATTGGTTTAACAGTATTTAAATATGATAAACACTAATCTTGGAGAGAATATCTTATTTTGAGGCAAATATATCATACAAGAATGTGCACTAAGCAAAAGGCTTCAAAGTTGTTTTGTACAGTGTATATTGTTTATTTGAAGATTGATGCAATCCAAGTGAGTTCTCGATGATATCCTACCTGTAACCAGCAGACATAGTTTTCACCACTTTCCCTGCCAGAGCTCCTTGTATGAGTTTGGGGTATTTCTGTGTTGAGCTATTGCCATGGCCAAGTTTGCCATAATCACCTATAATACATCGCAAAGGAGGTTATAATTGCAAAATAACGGGTATATAACAATCTGTACTCCAAGTAATTTCAATCAGGGGATGTGAGCTCATACGATGCGTGATCTGATCCGGATATATTTCGTCATGGTAATGATACATTTTGGAATTGATCTTCGAATTTACCAGAACATTGGTGAATTTGTACAATCTTTAGGATAAATTTTATCCAAATTTTAATCCACCTATGTAGGTGGACTGATTTTTCAGATCAATTTTATGTGAATTCCAATGTAATCTTAGGGATTCCCCAAAATCCTAGAATCGTACGAATTCACCAATTATTAATCCGGATCAATAACCCAAAAAGATCAAATTTATCCGGATAAATTTTTGGATTGTACAAATTCATGGCCCCAGTACTATCCATCCACAGATCTGAGTTGGAGCTCAAGAAAAGAGAACAGACAATCTAAACTGGGAAGTCTCAATACAACATAGAAAAAAGAAGCAAGTGCTTTTTTGAATTTTCATTATCTTGATTTTTGTTGAAATTGATCAATCTAATTGAAAGATTCAAATAATTCATAGAAAGTATATAATAGAGGTTCAACTGACCATCTCCCCAGCTATATATCTCCCCCTCTGTGGTAAGGGCAAGAGTGTGTCCATCAGAGCCTTTGGATGAGGACAGCTTCTTTATGGGGGCATTAATACCAAAGTTGATCTTCTTAGGTAGTGTCTGATTGTTAGAGTCTCCGAGACCTAGACGACCATAACTCCCTAAATAGAAAAAAGACACATGGTGCTCAATATAATATGGCAATTCCCCCGTAATTTTTTTAAAATCTACATTGTATATGGTCATTCCAAGCATTTTAAACTATAACTAGTGATTGTTTTTTCAACAAATTTTACAAAATTGCTTATTTCTTTTTTGAGGGGTGGAGGTAGGGGGGGGGGGGGTTCTTAATAACATACCTTTTCCACAGGCCATAACAGATCCATCTGATGTTATAGTAAAACTGCAGTATTGTCCTGCTTCCATCTGAAATTACAAACACAATATACATGTATGAAATGCAGCATGAGACCCAGGCCGTGAGCGTCATAATAGTACTCACTACTCCAGGGGTAGATCTGGGAACCAACAAGGGGAGCCCAAAATTCCAGGTGAGACAAAAATAACTCCACGCCTGCACGGAAAAATCTTTTGAGCCCCTTGAACCAAAAAGTAAACCCAAGTTATGAAAATTTGAGGTCCATTTGCTTCAAAATCTGACCTAAAATTAGAATATAAGGTCTAATAAGGTCTAATTATGGCCAAGAAGGCCCATTTTTTTTTGGGGGGGGGTCTTAAGGCCTGTCCAGGCTGCACCCCCCCCCCAGATCGTAAATCCACCAGTGTACTCAGACAGGGGTCTCTCAGATAAAAAGGGATCATGAGGGCAAGGGATGAAGATAACACTGACTGGCTAGAATTATTCAGGATCTTCTCATTATACTGTAATGTTCAGATTAGATAATCATTTGATTATTCTGGAGACAATATGATTAATAAAGTGCAAATATTTACTACTGAAGAATTTTATTCTTAAAGTCCTTTTATATATTTGTACTAAATCTTTAGAAACAGATGTGTTCACTAAATGCTTTTTTATTTATTTACTCATATTTAATATTTCTAAATACATCCCAGATAGATAAGTTTTGCTGTACTACTAAATGTGTTCACAGTAAACAGGGTTCACTGTAATACCATGACAAACAGTCTCATAATAAACACCAGGCTTCAATTAGAACTGAATTTCAATGACAGTATTTGACAGCTGTGAATAGGAGGTGAAGAGTTAGACATAATATGCTTAACACTTCAATAGTCATAAACAATACAGACACAGTAGAGCCTGACATGTGGACATTAGTTGTCTAAGACATATTTGGAAAGTTAGAGATATCCAGCCTACTTTGGTAAGAAACTTTGAAATTTTAGCTGATTTTGTGTTGTTCTGTAACAATACCTCTAAAGTAAGAATGTCAAGTATATGCCAATAATTCTTCATCGAAGATATGTAGGAATGACATGCATGGATTTACTCGAGTCTCTAGCTTACAGCTAGACGAAACTTCATTGATTTCGTATGTACTGTGCTACACGCAACTACACGCACCTAGAACTCATTTTTAATAAATTTTATAAATATTTTTAAGAATATTAATCATATTTAGAATGAAGCGTTGCTTGTCTGGATTTAGATATTTCAAAATTTCATTTCGGAGTTTTGACACATGGTGAAATTTTCTCGCTGTAGCTAAAAATGGCTTCCGGTTCTGGACGTGAATAACATTTGAAATTATTCTCGCTTAAGGTGCTATGGAAGTTAACAGGAAATGACAAAACAGGAAGTGATAATTTTTTTTGCATTTTTAGATATTTTTTGAATAAAGATAACAGAGTTCTGGTTTGACCTCCAGTCAATTTAACTATTTCCACATATCATTTACATGACCAGGATCACAATGTGCATGGTCAGAATGACCCTAAACATGATGAAATAACATTTTTAGCCCTTTGAAAGTGTGACTGAAAAAAAGCTAAAAGTAGGGGCGTAGGGATAGTCACTGAACGGAATCTTTTGAATTTTTCAGAAAATGTGCCCAATATAATGCTCTAACTAGTACAATCTTTGAAATTTTAGAAAATTGTCTTAAACAAAAATGGCGGTCATAAAAAGGAAAATAGATCGCTTTTTAAATCAGTTTTTTCATTTTTTTTCTTTTTCTATGAATGATATCAAATTTTCAAAGATTGTATCATTTAGAGCAATATATTGGACACATTTTCTGAAAAATTCAAAAGATTCTGTTCAGTGACCTTCCCTACGCTCCTACTTTTAGCTTTTTTTCAGTCACACTTTCAAATGGCTAAAAAGGTTATTTCATCATGTTTAGGGTCATTCTGACCATGCACATTGTGATTCTGGTCATGTAAATGATATGTGGAAATAGTTAAATTGACTGGAGGTCAAACCAGAACTCTGTTATCTTTATTCCAAAAATATATAAAAATGCAAAAAAAATTGTCACTTCCTGTTTTGTCATTTCCTGTTAACTTCCATAGCACCTTAAAGAAATCAAATATAACAATAGATTCAGACGGGGATGTGAGCTGATGTTCTTCAAATCTATACATAAAGGTATATTTCATATTATTATGCCATATTTACTGTGCGTGTGACACAATGATTTACAATATTTATAATACTAAGGCAGCTCAATCTTCCTCCTCAAAGCCGGAATATAGAGAAGGCTTTGGACCGAAGTAAGCATGGATGACATATTGCCTTTATATATTCTAGATAACCACCTTTGGAATAAACCTCTTCTGCATATAAAATGGATAAGCCAACAAGCAAGAGCATACAACAAGATGTTAGTTGTGAGAGTCCAACCAATGGCTTATTCCTAGACTTCTGTGTTTCTACAATCACAGGTATGCCAGGTAATTTCAAGACAAAATGCAATGGATTACGACTCATCGTCCATTCCTGCCCTGTCAACCCTCACGCATTAGGCGTGATTGTCACGCATTTGCTGGAAAAATAGAAATCACGCATCAATTTAGCATGTATGATCAAATATCACGCAAATCATGCATTTTGTTGATATTTTTAAAAATCTTTTTTTTGTGAAATGCCGACACGGTAAAAAAACTAATAGACAGTTGGGCAGCCAAACACGGAAACCTATTATGTCTTTATTTTATGTCACTGCCAAGTATAAACATGCAAAAATTGTCTAACATTTTACAGGATTAGTATATCTTTTCTGGACTTGGGAATTTTTCACACCAAAAAGATTTTTGAATCACATGTTCAATGATGGAACTTCTGTTCACATATCCCTGATGGACTGAAGCATTTTAACAATGAACTTTTGTTTGCAGTTGATCCTACAAGTACCATTACTGAGACCAACACCTGTGATGACAAAGTGCCAGAGCCTGCTATCAAGCTAGATGAAGAACTTATATGCGAGCAACTCAAAGATGAAAATAATCTTAATACAGCAAGCTGTGACACTGACTCGGGCATTGGTAATGATCAGTTTAATACTTTCGAGTAGTAACATTAATTATCCCATCGAAGTTCAGAGGGATATAGGGAACGCCTCTGTCCGTCCGTTTGGGCAATAACTCATATACAGTTGCCCCGATTTTGTTCATATTTTGTACACATATACCCTATGGGGCTAGAAGTTCTGCTTGAAAGCCGATTTTCAAAATGGCCGCTCATTTAAAAATGGCGGCTATTTTTACTCGAAAAGTAGTGGAGCGATTTTGTTCATATTTGGTATGTGAATACTATAAACATGGCACACTGTCTTTTGACACTTTTGATAAAAGGCGGACATTTTCAAAAATGGCCACCATTTTGAAAAATGGCTGCCATTTTAACGTATTTTACAATAACTCGAAAAGTAGTGGAGCCATTTTGTTCATATTTGGTATATGAATACATGTATAGTACATGCTGAGCATGGCACACTGTCTTATGATACTTTTGGTAGAAGGCAGCCATTTTTCAAAATGGCTACCATTTTTCAAAATGGCCACCATTTTAACGTATTTTACTATAACTCGAAAAGTAGAGGAGCGATTTTGTTCATATTTGGTATGTGAATACTATAAGCATGGCACACTGTCTAATGACACTTTTGGTAGAAGGCGGCCAGTTTGAAAAATTGCCGCCATTTTAACATATTTTACTATAACTCGAAAAGTAGTAGAGCAATTTTGTTCATATTTGGTATGTGAATACTATAAGCATGGCACACTGTCTAATAACACTTTTGGTAGAAGGCGGCCATGTGGAGCGATTTTGTTCATATTAACGTATTTTACTATAACTCGAAAAGTAGTGGAGCGATTTTGTTCATATTTGGTATGTGAATACTATAAGCATGGCACACTGTCTAATGACACTTTTGGTAGAAGGCGGCCAGTTTGAAAAATTGCCGCCATTTTAACATATTTTACTATAACTCAAAAAGTAGTGGAGCGATTTTGTTCATATTTGGTATGTGAATACTATAAGCATGGCACACTGTCTAATAACACTTTTGGTAGAAGGCGGCCATGTGGAGCGATTTTGTTCATATTAATGTATTTTACTATAACTCGAAAAGTAGTGGAGCGATTTTGTTCATATTTGGTATGTGAATACTATAAGCATGGCACACTGTCTAATGACACTTTTGGTAGAAGGTGGCCATTTTCAAAAATGGCTGCCATTTTTGCTACATACTTTGTTTGTAAATATGCCAGCTGTGGCTGTTCGATGGGATTCGCTACACTTTGGGTTGCTGTTGTCTAGTTTTCAATAATAACTAGAAAAACAGCAACTCCACGGAGTAGCAAATCCCACCGAACAAAACATGTTTTAATAAAAAAATTGAGCCAAATTCATCCACTGGTATTTGAATTATCAACGATTATGTCTTTATGAAACATGGTTGCCATTTTGAAATTCAGCTGTCATCTTTAGATTTCTTCTTTAGCAGAGAATGTCCATCCAATGGTATCTGGGTTATCAAAGATTACTTTTTTAATGAAAAATGGGAGCCATTTTGAAATTCAGCTATCGCCTTTGAAATTTCTTCTGAAGCAGATCTCCTTTTTCCCTAAACATCAGCATATAAAATTGGAACCAAATCCATCCACTAGTATTTGAGTTATCATTAATTACATTTTTCACGAAAAATGGCGGCCATTTTGAAATTTTGTGGCCATCTTGAAAATTTATATTTGAGCAGAACTTCTTTGTCTCTAGGCATCAGCATATAGAATTTGAACCAAATCCGTCAACTGGTATTTGAGTTATCAAAGGTTACGTCCTTTATGAAAAATGGCGGCCACTTTGAAATTTAGCTACCACCTTGAAAATCCCTTCTTGAGCAGAGCTCCTATATCCCTAGGCATCAGCATCCAAAATTTAAACCAAATCCATTCAATGGTATTTGAGTTATCAAAGATAACGTTTTTTTTACGAAAAATGGCTGCCATTTTGAAATTTAGCTGCCATCTTGTAAATCCTTTCTCGAGCAGAGCTCCTATGTCCCTAGGCATCAGCATCTAAAATTTGAACCAAATCCATTCAATGGTCTTTGAGTTATCAAAGATAATGTTTTTTTACGGAAAATGGCCGCCATTTTGAAATTTGGCAGCCATCTTGAAAATGTCTTCTTGAGCAAGGCTCCTTTGTACCAAGGCAACAGCATATAAAATTTGAACCAAATCCATCCACTAATATTTGAGTTATTAAAGATTATATTTTTTCCGAAAAATGGCCGCCATTTTGAATTAAGCAGCCATATTGAAAATTCCTTCTCGAGCAGAGGTCCTACACCCATAAGGCATAAGCCTATAAAATTTGAATGAAATCCGTCAACCGGTATTTGAGTTATTGCCCGGACACACGAACGGACGGACAAATGGACGGACGGACGAACGGACGGACGAACGGACGGACGGACGGACGAACGGACGGACGGACGGACGGCTTTTCTATATCCCCCTCGAACTTCGTTCGGTGGGATAACTACAAATCTGTAAAGTGAAACACGTCCTGTATAAATATATTTTTCAATGTCCATTACCAATTAACCTCTTGAATCCCAGGCTTTAAAATCGGCTTAAAACCTGAGAATTTTTCATTTTTGCAAGCTTTTGACATTTAAAAACAGGTGATGCTCAATTTGGTGAAATTAAATTTTAATTATTTTGCAGTTGATACTACAAGGATGGACAAGTCGATATCAGAGCTTGAGCTTGAGGCCAATGAGTCTCTAATATGTAACAAGAAAGAGCTACAAGTTGATGGGGACCTTTCAAAGACAACCAGCAAAGACACCAACTCAGATTATAATCAAAACACGCTTGGATTCAAACATGAATCTGACATTAACAGAGAAAACAAGATCACTGAATCTGACTATCCAAAGGTACATAACAAAGAACCAATATGTAATGAGATTGACGGTTCACTTCAAAGTGTTAGTGATGATGAAAACCATGAATTGATAGCCCATCAACAGACTGATACAGAAGAGCTGGTGAAGGTTACAAGTCCTGGCCCAAAACCACTCATGCAAGAGAAAAACAATATAGCACATGCAAACAGTGACCAACATGGATTAATGAAAAATCAGAATAACAATGAAAATTCTTGTTTAACAGGTGATGTGGTTATTCCTGAAAGCTGCAGGGATATCAAAATCAAGAAATCTGCTGTATCACTATGTCGACTACCCATGGGGAATGGAATGGTATGCACTGAGAAAGTACTCAAGATGACATGCAAATCGATAAAAAGGCAAAATTGTAAACCTAAAATAAAAACACATTCATACTCTGAACTTTCTAAAATATCAATAAATAGTGATACTCTGAAACATAAGAATAAGAATTTGAATGGGAGGAGGAAGCCTTTCAAATGCAAAGTTTGCTCCAAATCGTATGTTAAAAAAGCATATCTTACAAGACATATGGGTATTCATTCTAATGAAAAAAGTACAAGACATATGGGCATTCATTCTAATGAAAAAAGTACACGACATATGGGCATTCATTCTAATGAAAAAAGAAGATTCAAATGTGATGTGTGTCCAAAAACATTTAAAGCAAAAAATAACCTCGTTACACACAGGCGTATTCACACTGGTGAGAAGCCATTCAAATGTTCAATATGTGATAAGTCATTTAGTCAAAGTCCTGCCCTTCAGACACACATCCGTATCCACACTGGGGAAACACCATTCAAATGTAAATTCTGCCCTAAGGCATTTGGAAACAAAGCTAATTTCGACACTCATTGCCGAATTCATACTGGTGAAAAACCTCATAAATGTGAATTTTGTTCTAAAGCATTCACTGATAGGTCTAGCTATATGAGGCATTATCGTATCCATACTGGAGTGAAATACAAGTGTGAAATCTGTTTGAAACTATTCAGTGATACTTCAAGTCTTTGGAGACATAAGAAAATCCACACTGGATTAAAGCCATATAAATGTGCGTTCTGTTCCAAAACATTTTTTGAAAGGGGAGGTCTAGGATCACATTTACGAACCCATACTGGAGAAAAACCTTTCAAATGTTTTATTTGCTCCAAGGCATTCCATAGTCTTGGACCACTTCAGGGGCATATTCAAACACACACTAGAGAGAAACCATTTAAATGTGATGTATGTTCCAAAACATATACAACTAAACACATTCTTGCATCTCATAAGCTTGTTCATAGTAGAAAGTAAATCGGATGGAAAGAATTCCCTCAATATTCAAGTCAAGTAACACAAGAATGTATCAAGACTTTTTGTTCTTCAATATAACATATTTTTATATTCAAGTTGAATTAAATGGACAACATTATCTTGCTTTGGATTTATCCCGTTCAGTACTATCCTTTAATTGAGTTATTTAGTACAATACTTAAGTACTATGCTTGTTTTTGAGTTATGTAGTATAATGTTAAGAATACTTACTTAGTATTATGTCTTTACTTAGTTTTTACTAAATAGTTAGTATTATAGTATTTAGTAATTTACTTATATTTTATAATAACAGTTAGTTAAAAGTTGTCTTATAACACAGGCTGGTATCGAAAAAATTGTCCGCTGTGACGGAGCGTGCTATTTTGCATAGAAACACTAGGAAATCCACACAATTTATTTTTTTACTCATATGTTTTGCTATATCAAAGAAAATTACTGACTCCATGCAATGAATATATCATTTGCGGGTAACTTTAACTTCTGTTTGAAGTCCAACAACGCTAAGAGTAAAATCTATTGAAAACGGCGTAGGAGTATCATACTCCAAAATTTACCATTTCTTTTATTTCTTTTTAATGGTACAATATAGCGACACGATAATATTTACATATGTTTTCAGCATAACTCTAAAGGTATTAATGAGATCTTTATGTATTGGGTATTTTTAATTTTTTTTTATAAAAAATAATGTTTACATTTTTTGTCTGCTGTGACGGAGCAGTTTCAAATCTGAAATACGTTAAGAATTTAAATTTATAATATATCTCTTTATAACTACACGTTAGAGGAGGGAGCGTATCAAATCTCTTTCGTAAAGTATTCTGAAAAATAAAACGGAATAAAAGTACACAATTCAAATTCTGAGATGTATATACGACCACTCTTTAAGCTTCTTTTCTCAGTTTGTACTGTAATCCAAGTTATGCATGGTAACTCATGAAAATGATAGTCAACTTTATTTCAGTATAGGGTATTTGCCTTTCGTTGTGCCTACTGTGGATCCATCACCTGACATGGTCATTTTTTATGGTAACTTATATACAGTAATATTATGTGGTAAAAGGTTATACATCTGTCGGAATGCAGGATGTCTGTGCGCTATTTCGAATAAATTCATATTATCCCTATTTCTGTTACGCGGTAAACACGATACAAAAATATGCCATATTCCGCAACGAATATGCCATATTCACTTGCGGTGTATGACAGATTCACCTGCGGTATATGGCATACAAACTAACCAATGAGAACGTGAAACGGAAGTATGTAATTGTCAATTGCATCGATTGAACGAACAAGTAAAACTTTATAAATCATTATAATGATTACTGAATCAACAGTACAGTTTATCGAATACATCAACGTATGCAGAAGTATCACTCACCAATCTCACATAATAAACTTACCCAATCAATCCAGGATTCATATATTAGTACTCGACGCACTGACAGTAATGGTAATCCAGCGTAGTTTTACATTCAGAGTCGATTCTCGCAACCAATCAAACCAAGTCTTTCTGTATCACGTTTTTTCACCTGCGGAATATGTCATATTCACCTTCTGTATATGGCATATTCCGCAAGTGAGTATGACATATTCTGAAGGTGAGTATCGGGTATTCACTGAATTCAATGCATCACATATTCACTGCGGAATTTCGCATACTCACCTGCAGAATATGCCATATACCGCAGGTGAGTATGGCATATTCACCCGTATCACAAATACCGCGCAACCATGAATGTATGACATATTCCGCGTAACAATTTACACTACACGTGATATTCTAAGACGTCTTGGCGAAACGTATTAGAAATATTATGTTGAGTTTACACCATGTTGATTCATGTTGATTTCAGTACAAACCTCCGAAAAATGCTAAGAGTGGTCGTTTTTATATCTCAGATTTACATTACCCCAGATCTCTCAGAGGCTACTTCTCATAATTTAGGAAAGTGATTTGTGACGTTCTCTCTTCTAAGGGTACTTTTAAAAGGTATAATTTGAATCTTAAATTCTTAACGTAGTTCACAGTTAAAACTGCTCCGTCACAGCTGACAAAAAATGTAAACATTATTTTTTATAAAAAATATTAAAAATACCCAATACATCAAGATATCATTAATACCTTCAGAGTTATGCTGAAAACATATGTAAATATTATCGTGTCACTATATTGTACCATTAAAAAAGAAATAAAAGAAATGGTACATTTTGGAGTATGATACTCCGACGCCGTTTTCAATAGCTTTTACTCTTAGCGTTGTTGGACTTCAAACAAAAGTTAAAGTTACCCGCAAATGATATACCCATTGCATGGAGTGAGAAACTTTCTTTGGTATAGCGAAACATATGAGTAAAAAAATAAATTGTGTGGGTTTCTTAGTGTTTCTATACAAAATAGTACGCTCCGTCACAGCGGACAAATTTTTCGATACCAGCCTGTGTATAAGCATCTAAATATATAATAGAGTATCATCATTAGTGAACATGTATAATGAAACTATGTGTAAATGCTCTTGAGATGTATTTTAAGAAAAATAAAAGTTATTTTACTAATGCATTGTGTTATTCAAATGTGATTTCAATGTACCGATGCAATGAGCAGCCATATTGAAAATGACGGATGGACGCACCTAGGCCGACAATATGGCCCCACACTAAGCATCTAAATATATAATAGAGTATCATCATTAGTGAACATGTATAATGAAACGATGTGTAAATGCTCTTGAGATGTATTTTAAGAAAAATAAAAGTTATTTTACTAATGCATTGTGTTATTCAAAGGTGATTTCAATGTACTGATGAAATGAGCGGCCATATTGAAAATGCCTTCTTGCAGTCTTGAGCAGATGTCCTCTGTCCATAAGACATTTAGCCTATAATGATCAAATTTTAGAAATGACAATTTAGTTTACATTTCTTAAAAAGGTGGCCATTTTAAAATTCAGTGGCTATCTTGAAAATTCCTTCTTGAGAAGGACTCCTCGGGCACCAGAATAATAAAAATTTAAGCATTGCTAGACATTCAGACGGACTGACTTTTCAATATCCCTGACAGACTTCTGTGGGATAATTATATTTTAGTAACATACCCCTAAAGCTGATAAGATTTGCAGAACATTGAATAAATTGTGGGTCAACATGCACCATAATTTATCATTTGTGACCTTTTTCACAATAACATTGCTAAAAAAATAACAAAAACAAAGAACGGTTTAGATTACAGATACAAATGCACATATCCCAACATGATCAATCCTCTCATTTGTATCTTTCTATTCTAATTAGTCAAAGAGCAATTCAGTTGATTATTTTGTGAATCCTGAATTCTGGATAAATAGCTTCAACCAATTTACTTAGTAAAGTTGCTATTCTTTAATCCAAATGTGATTTGATCCCTTTTGGGTTATCAAGTTTCTTGTTTCAATCATGATATCCCTGGCACTGAAATATTACACATTGTTTTGGCTGAGAAGTATAAATATTTTGTCTAGAAATATCACTATGTTTACCTACTGGCATTCATTCAAATAGTGATAAGGGTACCAACACATATAATATAAGATGCAGAGCATTGTGCTGATCTGTATCCTGCTTCTGATACACAGAGGTAAGTACTTTTAAAGAGGTGATCTTGAAATCCATAAGGGGTGGGCATGCAAAATATCACTACCTGTCATTTGTAACAGATGCCTTAACACCAAACACCAACCGCCAAACACCATCCACAAAAAAAAGTTGAGACTATACTTCTGGTGGTGACATAAATAATCTAATTGAATTATTGACACTTTTGGGCAGTTTAGGACATACAGTAGACATAGGAAATAGACAATTAGCCAAGATACCTTCATGATCAGTGAGAAAAGAATGAAAATGAGTGGACAATTCTTTTGACTCGCCAAGTGAGCTAAAAAAGAGATCAAACTTATGAACACTGTCAAGGTATCAAATGTGTTAATAAAATCTGCACACCCTTATATCTGTATGTATTTGTTTGTAACATGATTGCATGATTGAAACCTGCACATCATGTTAGATGATCCACTGAAATTAAAACATGTCCGCATTGCTTCTAAAATAGGTGCTGGTAGAAAAAAGCAGAAATCTGCCCATTTGGCTGATTCAAATCAACATGTCACAAAGGATGCTTTCAAATTAACACATAAAGAAGTGCAGGCATTAAAGTACATCCCTGATGGGAAATTCAACTCTAAAGATTGCTTGGAGGTCTTAACAAGTATTGACAATAACTTCATGGATAAGGGTAAGGAACTGAGAGATGGTGTCAAAATGTTGAAAAACAAGTTGATTCCTGATTCCATTATGGTTCTAACACCCCCCCCCACCCCCTCTGTATCATGACCTTTGAATTCATTTAATTTACTTTCAAATAAATTGTTACTAGATAGAATCTACAATTCCCACCTACATGAAATAAACAGTTTTCTTCCTTACTACTGTAGATTGGGTTAATTTGGCGATTTTGCCATTTTTGGCATATTGGCGGCTATTTAATTTGGCCAACACTTGACACCACAACTTACATATACACTGGAAGAAAATGCATAGTGTTACACCTATTCTTTCAATTCAGCTACTATATCTTGTAATTCATTGTTCAAGCAACTCCCCTGAGCCAATTTAGAAGTGATATGTTCTGATTATCCCCCTTGTCCTTTTTAGAATTTGAAAAACTAAACCAGAAATGACTTAAATACACCTGAGGAAATCCCCAGGGATCCTTTTTAAACTTTGGCGAAGATGTAAATAGGCATTTTTTTCAATTTTACCAAATTTGTGAATGCCAAATTAACCCAACTTACAGTATCTCTGAAAATGCAGTTAAAATCTTCGTGACAATTTAGCTGATAATTTTGTTGAACCCTGATTCCTTTTTAATAGGATGGTATATCATTGCACCACGTATGAACAATACCAAAAGGAAAATCAAAGTTTATTGTGACCAACCAGACCTAGATGGCAACTTTGGAGGTTGGACAGTAATTCAAAGAAATGATGGAACAAAATCAATGAATCACAACTGGAAAAAGTACAAAACTGGTTTCAAAGATGGTGAAAGCTTCTGGTTAGGAAACGACAACATATATGACATATTTGAAAACCAAACAACACCAATGATGATGATGATTGAGGGATGGTCCAAGATGTACGGCAATAACAATCATCGAAGTGCAATTTATAATGGTGTTACTATCAAGAATGAAGCTAACAAATATGAACTTTGTGCAAATAGCATCACTGGCTTTGATCCTTTGGGCCTGAGTAAATTTGATCCCCCATGTGTAAGATTCAGTACTAATGATGAAGATAACGACAATGCTGTGAATGCAAACTGTGCTGAAATGTTTGGAGGAGGGATGTGGTACACAAACTGTACAGATTTGAATGTAAATGGTCATAATGGAGTAACTGATACAAAGACGAGAAAACGGAAGACTCGAAATAATGACTATTCTTTCACCAAAGGTAATACATATTTGTATATTGATCAGGCAGAAAAAAATTGCAAATATTATAGCACTTTAATACACGGACTTGACTCAAACAGGCATTCCTTTCAAGAACAGATTTACTTTACATGTTTATCTAAACTTGATCTTATAAAATGTTGTTCTAATGATTTTGATTTGATTGAGTTAACCCTTTCCCGACGTGAATATAAGAGGAAAATGTTGGCCCTGGTGACGGGTAAGTAAGAGCAGTTTTTAGGGGAAAACTGAAAATTACCTGTGCCCAGGGACCTATACCTTGAATTTTATCACTGAAATACATTTTTTAGTAAGGACTATCATATTAGAACAAATTTGGTGTAAAATACTGAATAGAACTGGAGATACTATCATTTCATCGATGTATATAAATAAAAATTATGGTGCCAAAAGGAGCCTATCGTCCTGAAAGGTATTACATAATAGGGCTCCATATGGAGCCAATCGTCGTGAAAGGGTTAAAGCTGGACTTCCCTCCGAAACGCAATCTTGGGTTGTTTCGGGGGTGAACTTTATCATTTTGAGTTTAATGAAAGATTATAGAATGATGAACAAATGGGGCAAATCTTGTGTAGAAATACTTACGATAAATGTGTCATTTCAAAGATTTTTCATTGAATTTGCTTCGATCGGTGCCGGCGATATGATTTTGGAAAGGTTTCTAAATGAAGAACGTGACGTCACTTCCGAATCATAGCATTCAAAATAAGTAGCGTTTAATTACTCCCATTTTCACAGGAACACGGTGGTGTAGGGGTAGAGTCCTCGCTTGGCACGCGGGAGGCCCGGGTTCGAATCCCGCATTGCCTTTTTATTTTTTTAACTAAATGATTGTTCTTTGATATTACGCAGAAAAAAACAATTTTTATTTACATAAACTTTATATCAGAGCTTGAAAATGTAAAAACAATATATGTCAACATATTGCGTTTTGGAGCGATGTGCAGGTTTAAACAAGACACATGGTGATAAATATCACACTTAGGAGAGCAAAATTGTCACCACATAATTTACTCAGCATACCTTACTCACTTCGAGAGCCATGTTAGATTTTGAAACTTATGGCTCTCAAACGCAAAAGTGGACAGCTCATCGATTGTGACCTTTGAAATCGAATTAAGTCGATCAGCGGCCTACTTTTGTTCTCTAACTATGCTATACATCATTATCATCCTTCTGTGCAAGTATTGGAGTGCTGAGGTACTTCCTTTTCGATCAAGACTTGTAATTGTTAGTCGAGTGAATGTTTTTACTGCCGAATTTCAATATGGCGTTTTCTGCTCGGACATTTTCGTACATTTCCGGAGGTTGTCCGAACCTAACTCATTCTCAAAATTCATTTCGTTCGTTGCGTATCTCGCGCCTAGCAAACCGCCATATTGGAAATAGGTCTGAAAAAACATTCACTCGATGAACAATTTACAAGTCTTGATCGAAAAAGAAGTATTTCAGCGGTCTAATACTTACACGGATTGATGATACTGATGTAAGACACAGTTAGAGACCAAAAGTAAGCCGCTGATCGACTTAATTCGATTTCAAAGGTCACAATCATGGAGCTGTCCAAATGCTCAGTGGGAAAGCTATTATATCAAAATCCAAATAGCTTTCGCAGGAAGTAAAGCATACCCAGATCTAGGCACTAGTCTGTTCTTGCACACATAAAATCAAGTTGAACATGTTATATAATAGGTTTTTCTGGAATTTTGATGACAAGAGATGATTTGTAGTCTCAAACTTTGAGAAACTTAGATACCATATCCTGATTAGTAGTGTTAGGTAACATTGTTTGTGACCTAGGTTAATAATGTCGAATTAAGGCCTTGAAAATTTCACTTTTTCACACCTTGTAATTAAGCTGACCTAAATCTGAATCCATATAATCAATTTAAAAAAATGTTGACTTTTGAAGGTCAACCAAAGGTCAAATCTCAAATGTAAGGTCAGATTTGAACTCATAAGAACTTTTGGGTGATTTACAAATAATTGGTCAATTTGAAGCAAGGTCAAAAATTCAAAATGGCTGACTTATCAAAAAATTCAAAATGGCTACCATGTAGTTATCGCAGCACACCCACAACCTAATCAGATTTTGGCACAAGTCTGCTCTTCCAACTGTAAAGATTTCAGGTGGAACAGAATAGGTGGTTTTCCTAGCATTTTTATGACAGGTTTGATTTATGGGGCACCCACATGTCCGCCTGCCAGCACACCCATCAGCACAAGACGATGGCAATAAAGCACTTATTCAAAGTACAATGAAAACATAACAAAATGACCACGTTATATTTGGAAGGTATCTGGTGGTACAGCTGGAAAAGGCAAATGATGTTGACACTTGTGAAGGTGGAAATAAAGGTGCGTCCCATACAAAAGAGCTGCACAGCAGTAAGACAAGCACTGAAGATACCACGCAATACAAAACATGAAGGTGATCACCTATGTAATAGCCTGATTCAATACTAACTAAATAGATGTTCAATGACTATAATAAAGTTGATTGGACTATTTTGATGAAATCTAAAATGTCTCATTTTCTATGCGACAATTTGCAAACTATTTCTTTGGACAGGCATCTAACTTTGTATTGTTTTAGGTGTTTATAACATTCAACTTGACCCAAAGTTTCCTGCTGTAAAGATGCGCTGTTATTTTGATGCTGAAGGAGATTGGACAGTTATTCAAACTCGCACTGATGGATCATTAGACTTTGATCGACCATGGAGAGACTACTCAAAAGGCTTTGGAGATCTGGATGGAGAATTCTGGTGGGGACTGGAAAATATCTGGGCCAACATGGATGTAGCTGTATTGAGAATTGAGGTAACAAATATGTTAGTAATACTAGTAGTACAAGGAGCCTGGCTATAGCAACTGACTATAACATTCTTTAAAGACCTGTTGAAAAAGGTTATCTTAAACTTACAATTTTTTAGATGGATTTTTGGCAAGCTGCAATTTAATTGTCAAAGATAAATATCAAATTATATGCTGAATTGGCTGAGTTTTTGTTGTTTTTAGTATGAAGTGTCTCAAAAAGAATTATTTATGAAACATAGATAGAGTCAATTATGCTATGAGGGTCACAGCTCAGTATGCCCCTGTCTCATATTTGTATTAATATAAGAGCTGTACATATAAAGGAAGCTAAATTAATAAGGTCATTTGACGTATAACTTTGCACTTTGAGTAAATAATAAGCATTGATGAGACATAAAATAATAAATAATATATAATAATTACAATAAAGAATAAATAACATTTGGTAAATATTCATTAATTTCTTCAATTTCAGATTTGGAACAAGACAGGAGGCTATGAATTCATCAACTTCAGAAATTTTCAAATTCGCCTGTATCGCTTTTACAGAAAAAAGACAAGCAAGCATGACTTTTTGCGGATAACGCCTTTCCACATGAGAGAGAAAGAGTTGAGAACATACGATAATCATCTTTACGATTCACCTAGTATTAGAATTGGCGAAAAAATCAAAGGCAATGCAAGTGAATGTTATGGTTTTCATCCTTCCCAGGAATATGAAGAGATGCAGTTTTCAACAAATGATCGTGGTACATATTCAGACAAGGCAAAGGTTTGCAAAGGTGGTTGGTGGTATGAGAAACGCAAACCTTCTTTTGATAACTGTAACTGTGTACTCAATGGAATTAGCATCATGAATGATGCGAAGTCTGAATCAGAGAGTTCAACTGGCCCCTCAAAGCAACATACTAAATACAGAACACGGATGATGTTGAAAGTGAAGGTGTGAAAGAAAAATAGGGTCCTAAAATGAAATAACAATATTTGATGGAACTAATAAGTATATCTAAGTTTCAGGTTTGGGATCAAAAAGGAAGCACTCAGTTCAGGACTACAAACACTTCAATGTTTTACTACTAAAGAGACATGTACCTCAACAGAAACATCATTATTTCAACACAACTCATTTCCATGTTACGTAGAAAGAAATAATCGGGCGATGATCTGATGAATCTGTCAGGGATAGACCAATTTGCCTGCGAAGAAAAGTGATGGTATCGCAATAGAATGTTACAGACTTTTCAGTGGCCAATTTAAATCATTTTAAGAAAAAAACAAAAACCGAGGAGTTAATTTTACCATCAATATCAAAGGACAAATTTGATGAAATTATTAAGTACATTCTGGCCTGCATGTTCTCAGGCATGAAGAAGGGAATTTAAAATTCACGAAAATTGCATGCATAATTACATTTGTTACAGTATATTGCACCAATAATCAGTAAATACTATATTCTGTATGTTACACAAATAGACTCATTTCAAATAATTTGATATTTTCTGTAAAATAACTAGATAACAGTGACGCCAAGGTGTAGCGAGTCCCATCGAACAGCCATAAAAATTGCAAAACTTAACCTTTACACTGTACTTTGTAATTCTTATTTTCCTTTACACTGTTTTTCAAAACTTGAGATCATTAAGATTAAACATATGCATCTAAACAAATCTTACAAAAGGCATCCTAAAACTGATTTAACTTCACTACATTATTACAAGAATAATACATTCTCTATATAGTCAGTGTAATGTTGCAGCTATTTGGATATTGTGATGCAAATATTGATAATACCAAAATCTTTAAATACATTACAATCAAGGGTTTCCTTTAAAAAGTAAAATCAGTTACAGTCTCCATAATTTGAAGCATACTTACAGTTATGAAAATTATGAGTGATTGCTTCCAACCACAAATTTAAAAATTACAAAACCCAAGAAGCCAAACCATCGTGAATGGATTATGCACTTGTCAAGAGGGTTTTCTAGCAATAAGCATAAAGGGTTTTTTAGCACAAAGGGTAAATCTAATTGGTCCATGAGAGATATTATATACTTATGAATGTTTTAAAGAGCATGTATGTGGATCAACAAGGCGAACCAACTAACATTTCATTTGGATAAATCGAAGCTTGTATAAAGACAGGCCTGTAGCAAGGGGGGTTTCATGGGGTGCAGATGAACCACCTCCCACTGGTCAAAAAATCATTTAAAATCATGCAGTTTTTCACCATTCTGAGGACTCTACTAGTGATTTTGGTCAAATATGAATCCAATCTGGAATTTTTAAAAAGTGACCCCCCTTGGCAAAAGCTGGATATGGGCCTGTTCAAAAGAAAATTAAAACTTACCTGTTCGACACCAACAAAACTAGGTGCAAGCTTAGGGGCAAGGATTTTCTCCTGGCTGCCTTCAGCTAGCTGATGACTACTGTTACTCCCCCATACATAGCAATCTGAGTTATTGGGTGGGTTGTTACTGTTGACAGTGGCTTCACCAGGCCCTGGGGTGCTGCTGTTGTTGTTTCTATTTTCCTCAGGATTACTTGAGCAACTCTTTGAATAATCAGAGGCCAGGTGACAAACCTAGAATAATGCAACATAATCATTAATCAGTGCATAATTCTGACTTTTTTGCTTTTAATAAAAATGCAGGCAAATATTCAATTCCTTGGCTTGGTGTTAACTCTCTATTTTAATTCATCCATTGATAAAATGCATGAAGTTAAAGCATTTTCAAATCAAGCCAAGATCTAAATAAAAAAATATCAGAAATATTTTTCATACCTCCTCCATAAGACACACAGCAGCCTGGTATAGAGGTGTTTGGCCTTCAGAGTCTACACTTAGCGAGGACTGAACATTGCTACTCTTCTGACAGCTCTACAATTATATCAAACATACCGAATCATATACATAAGGTTTGAGGTTCTGGATAAAGGATGGAGGTTCTGGATAAAGGTTGGAGGTTCTGGATAAAGGTTGGAGGTTCTGGATAAAGGTTGGAGGTTCTGGATAAAGGTTTCGGGTTCTGGATTAAGGTTGAATGTTCTGGATAAAAGTCGGAGGTTCTGGATAAAGATTTGGGGTTCTGGATTAAGGTTGAATGTTCTGGATAAAAGTTGGAGGTTCTGGATAAAGGTTTGAGGTTCTGGATTAAAGTTGAATGTTCTGGATAAAGGTTGGAGGTCCTGGATAAAGGTTGGAGGTTCTGGATAAAGGTTGGAGGTTCTGGATTAAGGTTGAATGTTCTGGATAAAGGTTGGAGGTCCTGGATTAAGGTTGGAGGTTCTGGATAAAGGTTTGAGGTTCTGGATTAAGGTTGAATGTTCTGGATAAAGGTTTGAGGTTCTGGATTAAGGTTGAATGTTCTGGATAAAGGTTGGAGGTTCTGGATAAAGGTTAGAGGTTCTAGATAAAAGTTGGAGGTTCTGGATAAAGGTTTGAGGTTCTGGATAAAGGTTGAATGTTCTGGATAAAGGTTGGAGGTTCTGGATAAAGGTTGGAGGTTCTGGATAAAGGTTGGAGGTTCTGGATAAAGGTTTGAGGTTCTGGATAAAGGTTGGACGTTTTGGATAAAGGTTTGAGGTTCTGGATTAAGGTTGAATGTTCTGGATAAAGGTTGAATATTCTGGATAAAGGTTGGAGGTTCTGGATAAAGGTTGGAGGTTCTGGATAAAGGTTGGAGGTTCTGGATAAAGGTTGGAGGTTCTGGATAAAGGTTGAATGTTCTGGATAAAGGTTGGAGGTTCTGGATAAAGGTTGGAGGTTCTGGATAAAGGTTGGAGGTTCTGGATAAAGGTTTGAGGTTCTGGATAAAGATTGGAGGTTCTGGATAAAGGTTGAAGGTTCCGGAGAAAGGTTTGAGGTTCTGGATAAAAGTTGGAGGTTCTGGATAAAGGTTGGAGGTTCTGGATAAAGGTTGGAGTTTCTGGATAAAGGTTGGAGGTTCTGGATGAAGGTTGGAGGTTCTGGATAAGGGGTTTACACGAGACTAACAGCCTTTTAATCATAACATACATTTACAGAGAGGTATGCTGAGGTTACTACACAAATCTAACCTGCCATGATGTTTAATTGGCATTTGGCAACACTAGAAAAGTTGTAATTTTATGTTCAATTTCTGAACGCAATTATTAAACAAGTTATTCAAAATCTGGAAAAACTTACCGAAGTTTCTTTGATTTGATGGAGTATTTGGTTAAAATAAACTTGTCTGATTGATCCAGTGGTAACATCTTTAAATGGTATAGAAGCTGAGAGAGCCATCTCTATCCATTCTAAAAGGTACCTGGAAGTATAAAATACAACATTTGAGGAAGAATTGAATTACTTCTGAACATTTAAGTATATTATTTATTCAATCCCACCTCATATTTATCCTTTAGAAATACAATACAGTGCATTTATCAGATATTCTCCTGAACATTTAAGTATTCGATAAATGTGCTCATTGTCTATTTCAGATTCTAAAACATACAAAATTGAAAAAGTCAGAGAATAACCTGAAGTTTGAACCATCAGTAAGACTTTTTCATGAACATCAAAGGCTGAGTTAGGCACTAAGTTACTTTAAATCTATGTTTTAAAATTAAATTAAATTCTATATTAATTTATCTGACAGTAAATTTCTGTAAAGCAAGGGAATTAAATCTATTTCCACTATAATCATGGAAATAGGTGGACATTTCAACTCATTTTGTGATATAAAGAAAATAATCACAATTTTGCATACCTCAATGATCCTCTTTGTGTATATATTGCCAGCAGCAACTCGGAACTTAATGTTCTCCCAGCGATATCAGCTGTTGAATTTGGAAGTGTGGAGCTCTTCAAAAAGGAGGTGATCTGGTTCAATGTATCAAGTCCAAGGTGTGGAATTTTGCTTTCATTAGATAAAGACAATGGAGGAAGGGTATGGATGACATCACAGGCTGTTTGCAAAACATCATTACATAGATTTATGCCACCCATTTGTTTAGTTTGGATCCAGTTCTGCCGCAACAGGGAAAATAGCAAACTCAACCCAGTTCTCACTCCCATTTCAACGAGAGCATCGGTACCAGTGCGCATTGAACCACTGTTGTTTTGACCCTCCTCTAGATTGAGCGAGTTGTCCGCTAGTTTCTGCTTGTGCCTAAGCTTTTCTTTATCATGATATTTATTGACTACAGCGTAAAATATTCGCTGTAATACCACAAGGCGTTTTTGAAGAATTGCAGCAAAGGGGGACTCTGAACACACAGATCTGCAATGCAAATATATTTTTGTGTAAGCTTGACTTACAATGGCTTTGTAAGATAATGTGATCCTTGGACAATATTGACAATATTTTATAAAATTGAAATTTATTTTCCAATAGCTATATTTCAAAAATGGCTTGTTTTTTGTTGGAGAGAATAAAAGTAAAATATCTTAAGACAGCAAATTGAGCACATAGAAAACTTCAAACTTTGGAAACAGTCAAAGACAATTTTGGTGCATAAATAGGCACTGTACCAGACAATAATATATTGTATTGCCATATATAATACCTTGCCAGTCCAAGTTGACTGCTGAGCATGCCATCTAGATAATGCTCTTGCTCTTCTATAGAGGGCACCTCCTGTTCAAAGTCGGGCAATAAAGGTCCCTTGAGTGGAACTACAGGCTGTGGCATTGTTATCACCTCCTATGTAGACACAAAAATGTATACAATATGAGATTAAAGAGAAATCGGAAACAATATACAAATCAGATATAGTATCATCATAAAAGATACAATACAATAAGATGATACATGTATTACAATATGAAATCAAGAGAAATGGAACAATATACAAATGAGTCATATTATCAGCATTAGATGGTATTACAATTAACATTCACTTTGCTTACACTTATTTGATTTCTTTCTTTCTAGACTACCAAAATTCCTTGATTTTCTAGCAATCCTTTTGCTACGGCATCGGCATCTCAAACCTTATTTAACTTTCATAATTTCTTTTCACAAAACATGACATGATATTCACCTTATTTGATACAAGTCTGTTGTAAAGGGCAATGGTATCATCCCAGGTTGCTATGGACTCACAATCCTCTATCACCCATTGTGTATTCAGGTGCTCGAGCCATTTCAGCTTCACAGGGGGATTCAGCGCCATCTTTATAATCAGGGTAGGTCTTTGCTCCCTGTCTGAAACAAAGGTAGAAATAAATTAAAACTTTGTGATATTATATGAAAGAAATATATTTCCTTTATTGTTAATGAAATAAAACAAGTCAAGGGTACAGTGCGAATTAGCGAATTAGTCAATGAGGCTACAGTTTACTGACCAATCAGAAATGTAGAAGTCATCGTTCTAAATCAACGAATTGAATATGGCATTCATAGCATAGATAGAAAGATACATGTGTCTATGGTAAAAACAATTAAGGGAAAAAAATTATGCTTTGGTATATTAAACTTTCATACATTCATACCTACATAAATGCATACCACTCATACTCATTTGTGCACATTCATTCTTACTCAATAAAAAAATACATCATCTATTAATCTATGAGTTATCTATGAAAATCACCAGATAACGTCCTGCTTGCTCAAGTGAGAAGTTCTCACTTGATTATTGGAGCAGCTTGATATATTTGCTAGGGACTAACCAGCTTTTCAGTAACCGGATGTTACTATTAACACACAGGTAAAATATTTCGATACAAATCCTAACATCTTTATAACCAGGTGGGGACCAGTGAAGTAGTCATGCTACAAATTTTGTCTGTAAATGAACGACATTACATGCAATTTTACTATTTCTGAGTCCCCTATCCCCATTGGAAGATAGCAATGAACAGTTTGATTTCAAATATTTTACTATTTATCCTGGATATAATATTACAGTTTGGTTTATAAATATAAATGTCTGTTTGATCCATAATTATTAATCATCACATCTTAAGTTAATCCTTATAACTTGCACATGGTGATACTTATTCCGGGGTTTCGCTAGAATTTTTCACAACACGAACAGGCTAAATAAATGAAAACAACAGGCAAAATTAATGGAAATCATGAATTTAGCATGGAAAAGTTTCTCAGTTGGTATTACAATGATTTTAGGAGTTTACACTAAACATGATTTTATGCAATGGTATTTCACTAAAAAATGTTGTTTTTATAAAATCATGATGAAATTCATTTCATTCATTTATATCCCCCATGGACATTATCAGGGGGTAGTTACAGGTGTTGATTCACCCCTTGAGTTTTGCACCATCGCTTTTTGAAAAATTCAACTCATTGCTATATATAAGTAGCCTCAAAAAACATGAATATCATTGCATCAAGCTGTTTTTAACTACTTCTGCTTGGCATTCAGTTCACTTAAATGTATATGAACAGCTCAAGTGTTAGTTAGAGGTGTCATATATACCTGATTTTTTCCGACCCACGGAATAATGCCCTCGGAACGGAACACAGAACAAAAATTAGGAATTTTGGTTTGGTTCTGGTACAAGAAAATTTTACCCTTTTGCAACTTGTGGCCCTCAAATTGCCACAAAACAGCATTTTTCTTTCAATATTTTGTACAAAAAGAGGTTCATTCTGTCAAACTTTTCCTGCCATTTACACCATGAACACACCCTTGTTCAATTATCACCTGCCACAACCAAACCCAATTTAATTCCAAACTAGAACTAAACTAAATGTGTATTGGAAAAGTTAGCAGCTGTAAATTATGGCATACAAATGATTTCAAGATGTAATTCAGGGAGTTCATTAGAAAGACTTCGCAACGCATCATAACATGTTTATAAATCCCATGTTTATGACTTAAAGTGTGGGTACCATGCCAGCATCATTTGTTGAGTAGGTCTATCCATTCATAAGGAATAAATAAAAGCATAGGGGTGCATTAAACTTCCATAAACTGAGATTGAATAATCCTTTAAATTTTTTTAAATTGAACTCTTCAAAGACTGTGTCATGACCCACATGCATGTGGGTACAAGGTTTTTATACAAAGCCCCTTTTCATTGGTAAGTAGATACATGGACTTGAGTCAACATTTATTCTAGAATTTGCTTCTTTTTTAATAAGTGAGAATTAGTAACAAGATCCAAGATGGCCGAACAGGTCAATTGAGAATTTTGTCACCGATGGGGTCACGTGATTAACTGTTAATTAATAAGCAGGCATTGTTTACCATTAAAAGTGATCTCACAATGTTCGCCATTTATTTCAGAATATTCTCTTAAAGTTAAGTTTGTGTAACCTAAATAGTTTTACCATTATTTACAATTCATGGTGCTTAACTGAAATGTAATTAACATTTTCGGCTCTTGGAAAATGTGTACTTGTGATTGATCATGTGAACATATCCTGCTATTTGATTGGACATCATGATGTGCATAATACTGTTTACGTCATCCATCTTGCCAAAGCCCTGGTGGGATCTTACCAGTCGACAAAAAACAATGAAATCACGTTTAAAAATACAATTACACTTTACAATTGAAGCTGATGGTATACTATAGCTAAAAGGACTCTATTTAATACAGCTGTGCAAGTTACAGTGACCAAGAAGAGCTTATTTATGCGAGATTTGGGAAGTGCAAAAGGTTACTTCTTTTTTTTCATATGTGATTTCCATCTTTCGCCAGAACATTCTCTTCAGTGAAAATGTGGTACGTGAGACACTCTTTAGTCATAGTTTTCCGACTGTATACTGTAGCCTAGCTGTCTAGGCCAGCTCTAGTCTTAGCCTAGTCCAACAACATTAGACCTAGCCTGGGCCTCGTTTCTTATCTGACATGTCTTATGGCCCCGGCTAGGTCTAACCTCCATGATCATTTTGCCTTTGATGCATTAATTTAATCGTTCCGCAGGTTTCGACAAGCGGAACTAATTAAACCCTGAAAACATGGTAATACTGCACAAAGAATGTGATTCAAGCATGTATACATACCTTATGAATACATACACACCATCCCGTATCCCCCTTAGACCCTATTGATGCATAATTACGAAAATATTGGAGACAGGTTTGGAATATAACGAAAATGTCAGTCAGTTTCGGTAACATCGAAATTGCAAATCATATCAGAAATTAACCGTCATCGCGGCACTGCAGTACAAACAGTAGGTTTGCAATTAATAACTATTTTGCGTTTATACACGCGCTATATAAATCAATCAAAGATACCTGTTATCCTCAAAATTGATCTTTTTATCCCGATTAATCGCGATAATAAATATATATCTATTTGACAACAATTTTGCTTTGCTAATAGTTCAATTTTACGACCCGGGACACTCGGACGAACAGACACAATGACTGACATGCGGAAATGTCATTTTAGAAATTGGTAAGTGTAGCCTCATTTTCCTGGTATAAATGAACATTTAACACAATAAATGTTATGTGTTTTTATATTATTGTCCAGTATCAGTTGCATGTTATCGCAGAAAAATGGTTTCGATGGATCCAGAACTTGCATCAAGGGAAAGAATAGTAAGGAGGTTAAACTCAATAACGGCCCAAAGAAAATTCCTAATTGTAAAGAACGCCGTTATTGAGTTTAACAACATTGAACTAGGCCTAGAGTAGTCTTAACCTAGAGTCCATTTCACTGCTTCATTTCGTCAGTAGAACGGCAAAAATAAGAAATTGTGCAATAATATATGGAAAAGTATATTCATAATGTACATGAATGACATTTGTATATCTTGGATTGCTTCTAGTTTGGCTTATAAAGTGTGTGGCCTCTTATATTTGGATGTTTCTCTGCCATGTTATTTTCAATAAGATTAACATGGCTGAAATTCTTCAAATTACAAGACGACACAGGCTTATTGCACAAAAAACTAAAAAATCTGAAATATACAAATGTCATTCATGTACATTATGAATATACTTTTCCATATATTATTGCACAATGGTCTCCCAATTTCTTATTTTTGCCGTTCTACTGACGAAATGAAGCAGTGAAATGGACTCTAGTGGGCTCAAGCTACTGTCAGTAGCCTAGACATGTAGGGGGTGGCATTGTGGGACGATCTTCAACAATTCTTTGTTTTATAGATCTATGGTTTCTTTATTGAAACTTCATATTAGACACATCATATTATAGATGTGGTGCTATATATTGTGAGAATGTCCCTATCTACTCTACTCAAGGCCTAGAAAATTTATAAAAATAATTTAATTTTTCTAGTTTTTTTTCAGCGTTCGTATATAATCAGAACATTGCAAAATCTATGAACTCTCATACCTTAAATGGGTTCCTGGAGATATCAAGTATTAATGTTCATCATATAACTGTAAAGAACCTCACAGCAATGACAGAAATCTTTGTTTTTATGCAAGTTGTTACTTCCAAAAACTTTTCAGCAGATAATTTTTGGCGCATGCGCTGTTTAGACTAGCCTACTTCCGGCGAGTGAAAGTGAAAATCTTTTTTGAAGTTATTCGATCATTTTGAAAACACTACACACAATTGAAAGTTATTTTGGTAATGTTGTTAACTAACTGTGCATACTTTCTATTTCATGGTATTCGATATGGCGGGTAAGTTCCAAGATTGAGAAATAAATCGATGAATGTCGATACCTCTTTTTACGTGGGTGATAATGGATCATTGACAAAAATAAATGACAGGTCGATTTTCGATCACCATTTCCTAATTATGGTGGTCTGAAAGCCCATAATTTCAAATATTGTCTAGATATATATCCCTTAAAATTTGTATATTTTACATTTTGTATAATCTCATCCACTGATGTATGGCCTCTTGTAAATTCTCTTATTTTTAACATGGGAAATCCTCACTTCAGCAAATCCACCTGTCATTTATTTATGTCCCCAACTGTATGTATCTTTGGTCAGGTACTACCACAGGATCTTGTAGCACGTTTATGATGACTGATATGGGGCTGCCTGATATGGGAGACTGATATGCTTTATACTATAGGGCCTATCATAGTGCTCATTTCATATCATAGTGCTACATGTCTCTGTGGGTACTACTAGAATAGTATTATAAATTAGATAGATATGATCATGGGCTTTCAATTAGTTGAAAGTCCATGATATGATGTACGTCTACAATATATTTGGAATTCTTTAGTTTTAAAACCAATCTATACCTACATTGTAAATGCACGATCAGATGACAAGATCATAACATTGCAGATTGTTTTATGATTTAGATCTACAGTGCTGGTATATATTAATTGATCAGTCGTTTAATTGGCATATTTTCTTGAATTTTAACATTTAATGTCCCAAACTCCCACAAACTGCAGAGAAGTATACACCATAAATCATATTTACCAAAATGAGTGTCTCCAAGGCTTCACACCAGCGTATGCATAATGCATTTGTCACAAGTTTGAGCTGAAATTTCGCCAAAATGAAGTAGGCAAAGGGTAGTCTCTGCCAGGTTTGTTTATTGTGGCAAGCTTGTTAGTGCTCAGAACCAAATAATTCATGTGCGCAAACTAATCAAATAATCTGATTGGTCTAAACTTTGCTGCACATGCGCACAATGTGTGCTATGTTTTTTCTAGTGATTTCGTTTCGTTTCATGCAGTTTGCGTTTCAGTGTAACTTCCGTAAAAATGGCGGACCATGGACAGAATTAACAGGTAAAATCACTTCGAAATTTCAAGAGAACTTTTTACCTATATAGCAAAACTTTTGTTTTATTTGAGCATTCTATCTATCAGATAAGAGTTTCAGGGGTATGTTGGCAAATTCATTTTGGTGGGAACACTCTGTTTAGTTTGAAAACGCACCCTTTATTATTATATATCAGCACTGTACAAAAATACATGTGTAGTTCATTCTGGCGGATCTAGGTGGGGGGGGGGAGGAGGCAGAAAAGAATTTTAGGGCCCAAAAATTTTTTAGTGGCTCAAATAATGGAATTTTGTCATAATTTGGCCTTTTAGTTTTTAGGCCTTTTTGTGGGCCTTTTTGCACACACTTTCTGTATCAAGCCTCACGGACCAATCTTATAGAACAGACATAGTGAAAAGGTGTAGCTCTGATCATGTCTTTATGCTTTGTCTTTACTTACGTTGTCTACTTTAATTTCAGGTTTCAGGCTCAAAGGACCGAGAATGGTAGTTTGGGCATTTGCTACAGAATAATCAGATTCATCAAATAATAATAATCAGATTATAAATTCGACAAAAAGAATGAAATGACAAACATGAGGTTAACATATGCATTGACGAAATGTATCCAACAAACAGTATTACTGATGCCATATACAAGACAATACAGTAGTAGCATACCAGCACTGCCAAAACTGACACTATACACCAAAGAAGAATGTTCATTATGTGATATTGCTAAAGACACACTGCAGCCTTATAAACACATGGTAGGAAAATATTTTCACGCTGCAAATCTCAATAACAATCATAATTTTTCCAAAAAGTAAGGTATATCAGATAATTAA
This sequence comes from Owenia fusiformis, assembly GCA_903813345.2. Taxonomy (NCBI): domain Eukaryota; kingdom Metazoa; phylum Annelida; class Polychaeta; order Sabellida; family Oweniidae; genus Owenia; species Owenia fusiformis. The sequence goes on from CAIIXF020000010.1 coordinate 14,555,517, forward strand.
CTGGTGTTATCAGTCAACGAAACATTGTTTTCTGACAATGATAAATCAGAAATTATGAATCTCGACCAATTCTGTCATATATTATAATAAAAATATTGACTGGTTCCCCAAATCTAAGGCCTTTTTCCATCCCTAGATGCCCCCCTTTGAAAGTAGTTGATCATTCCTGGACCCGTACCCCCTCATAGAAATTTAAAACAAAGTTTCTACAATTCCACATGTTTGTTTATCCTTTGTATTATTTCTTATTTCAGTATATATTTGAGGAGGTGGACATCACAGCAGCTGGAAATGAAGAGTGGTTCGAAAAGTATAAACATGAGATTCCGGTGTTTCACTTGAATGGACAGTTTCTTATGAAACATAAAGTGAACACTAAACTATTGCTAAGGAAGTTACAAGAAATTGAGGGATACATTGAAGATCCATAGTCTTAGGGCATGAAGGGTATTTTATTGCTATCTATGTGGTAGTAGCAAAGTCCGGATTTGAAGGATGGCAAATAGAATGATTAACCAGGCCCATAGCCAGGATTTGCAAAGGGGGGATCAGTTTTCAAAATTTTCCAGGGGGGTTACATTTGACAATTTTGGCCCAAAAAAATCACTTGAGAAATGCTCAAAATGGTGAAAAACTGCATGATTTTGAAAGAAGTTTTGGCCAGGGGGGGGGGGGGCTGTTAACCATGTTGACAGTAAAGTAACTACTGAGGAAGCTATGATAAATTGCCGCATACTTCTCAACTTAAAAAAACTTGAAAAGTTGGGGATGATTTTTCTAAAATATTTGGTTTGCTGGCCTGTAGAAATAATTGCCGAACCTGATTTGCAAATTGATGATCTTTACCTGATATACTTTCACAAAAGCATATCTTGGCAAGGAAATATTGGAGCAGAAACAAGGCACCAATGAGAAAATATTAATTTTTTTTAATTTAATAAATAGTGTTATCCCTGAAATATCCTACATGTGTGGCATGGAAGTGTCTGAATGATTTAAGCCTAGAACTCAATGAATTGTAGGATGATTTAATAATGTAGGTGTTTTTTCCAGACTTGAATGAGTGTGGCAGCAAGAATTCAAAGTCTAGGAAACAACACATGAGTGAGTCATGTGCTTAAATTTTCACACATTGCAAAAGATTTTGTGCAGTAGCACTTAAAACAATGAACTTTTTGCAAGGAAACTTTTTTGCAAGGGTTAAGTAGGTCAAATGTTAAAACTTCGTCAACACTTACCATTTGACATTTGACCTGCATAAGCACCTTTCTTGTTATTCTCCATGTTACTGTTTACATTTTACAAAATACATAGCTAATGATGGCAATTACTATGCATACAATAATTGTGCAATAAAATGTTCATGATTTTGATAAAAAAAATCTTTCTATTAAAACAAATAATTTAATGTTTGTTAAACATCTGTGTCAAGTTTCAAGAGGATTGGTCCTGTAGTATTGAAATGGGTACACATTTGACATAACTTCTGGATCACCCTGTAGTGTACACATTTAGTTTCGAGTGTGACTTTGCTAAGATCTTTCTTATTTAACCATCTCTGATCTGGCAATATCTTATTAATTTGATTTTATATTATGTTTAAAATATTCCAATATCGATTTTCATTTTATATACTTATATTCTCTTTAATATATGACTACATTGTATGTTATTTAATAGGCACACATAGGCACAATATAATAGGTACAATAATTTTGGCACAAATATTGGTTCTTTACGCGTTACTTTTTCAAAATTGAGTTAAATCACGCTCCAATTAAAAATCTATATGCCTATATAACATTTTTAGTACTTGTAAAGGTTGCCAATAATTTGTTATCCCATAGAACAAAGTTCTGAGGGATATAGGGAACGCTTCCATCTGTCTGTACGTACTTACCTACACATATGCCCTATGGGAGTAGAAGTTCTGCTCCAAACCCAATTTTCAAAATGTCTGCTCGTCTAAAAGTTGTGGCCATTTTAGTGCCGATTTTATAGTGATTTAGGTACAATATATATAGCTGTAAGAGCAATATGTTTTGAATGTAAGAAACTTATGTAGGACATTAATAAAACAAGAAATGTAGATATTTAAGAAACACATGGCAGCCATTTTGAAAATGGCCGCCATTTTAAAGTGTGTTATTTTAAATTTTTTACTATAACTCAAAAATAATAGAGGATTTTGTTCATATGTGAATACCCAAATTGCATCCCGCAATGTCTTAGGACACTTAAGCTAGGAGGCGCGCCATTTACATGTACGTGTGTGCAATTTTGTTGAAAATTTATATGTGCCTACTTAGAAACATATTACACTTTCTTATCACAATTTGGCCAGTGACCAACCATTTTGAAAATGGTGGCCATTTTGATGTGCGTTATTTTACGATTTTTGGCTGTTCGATCGGATTTGCTACGCTTTGGCGCTGTTGTTGATCAGTTTACCTCATGTACTAGTACCTTATAATAAGGTGTTAGAATGTTGTTTTGGTTGTATAATTCTCTATCAATCTATAACTATATTCTGAAACACTCTTGAGGCACCATGTTTATATAACATTTAAAAAATACATTGACATGAACATGACAGATCGAATATATTTTTGATAACTTGTACAGGGTGTCAAAAAATGTTCCCCTTAGCTTAAACATCCACATAGTATTGCATAACTTTTTTTTCTACATGATCTGAATTGGTCTTTAGCACATCAAAACTAAGTTTCACGGAGCAACTCCACAAGAATTTAGATGACTAGCTCAACTAGATGTACTTTTATGCACAAGTTCATTCTCTTGAAATTAAGGGGAGAACATACTTATTTGACACCCTGTAGTAAGCTGCTTGAGCTCCCTTTGTTGTCACGTTAAAGTATGTAAGGTAACTCCGTCCAGTTAATTCCCAGTCACACCAATTTTCTAACAATTTTCTAATGGACCATAAATCAGATAAATGATATGTAGCTGTCAGGAATATGATAAGATAATGTTGTAATAGTATGAACTCTGTCAGTTTATCTATGGTTAATCACTAAGTATCCAATAGTTGTCCCGGGGATAGATGTTTAGCCTAATTCGAAGATAAATTTTTAATACATCGCGCATTCTATAGTTTTGAAGGATGGATGATATTACTCAAGATGACGAGATGCTACAAAATACAACTATAGTAGACATGCAAGAACGATTGACTGTAAATACGTATATAACACCAGAAGAGCAAATAGGATACGGTGTGGTTTGCGGCACTGGCGTTTTTGGAAATTTAATTGTTGCGTTTGTGTTTTTAAAATCCGAGAAACTCCGACATAGAACACACAATATGCTTATAATTCATCAAAGCATTATAGACATGCTTGCGGCCATGTTCATTTTTCTGAATAAAACGTTCATCAGCATGGACTGGATTGCTGGACCCGGACCGCTCGCCACATTTGTATGTAGAGTATGGTTGTCGGAGTATCTCCCATGGGCACTGATGAACGTATCAACATGGAATCTTGTCACATTAACGCTTGAGAGATACATTGCTTTAATTCACCCATTGATTTATAAAACGCGAATCACCAAGACACGAATACGGATCGTGATGTCAATAGTTTGGATACTGGCCTTAATAAATGAGACATATGAGATAGGAACAACTGTTTTGAGGGGACATGAATGCCTACTATGGTCACAATGGATAAACGTAACTTTCCATATGGGTTTTGGTGTCTATACATATGCCATAAAATATCTCATACCAATTTGCGTACTTATATTTTGCTATGGCGGAATTCTAGTAAAACTTAACAAAGAAACAGTCTCTGGCTTAGGATCGGAAAAGAGAAATTTGCAAATAGTTAAATCCAGGAATGCCGTCATACGTTCCCTTATTTTAGTCGCCATTGCATTCTTTACATGCTATACAGGGGTTTCTACATATTTCGTCTTAAAACGTCTGCGAATAATACAAGTGAGTTACTCTGGATTCATATTTCAAATGGGGGTCTACCTTTTGTATTTCAATTGTAGCATCAATCCATTCATCTATTCGTTTAGTCACATTGGGTTTCGCAACGCCGTGAAGAAGATGTTTAACGATTGCAAATGCAGAAGTGCTACACTAACACAGTTAAGTGTCACGGATGGTGCTACGTTGAGAACAGCGGCTTCAAATGTAACGTTAGTTTCAGAGATAACGTCAGTTTCAAAATTGTAAATGTCTTGACATTCAATATCATGGAGACTTGAGTCTTTTCCATTTTTGCAATTGTTCACATCTTGTCTTGATATGTGATGTTCAATTTACTATATGCGTTGTAAATATGTTTTTATAATTTGGATAGGTAAGAAATTAGGGGAGCTATATTCCAGTTAATTCAAATCGTCTAATGAATATAAAGTATATAAAGTCTACAATCTGTAAATATTGAGAGGTTGAGAGGATGAATTATTTAAAGGATGGATGGACCACCAATATAACTCCTGGAGGCAAAAACGCTTAGTTTCCTTATATAGGACATTTCATAAGACGATGCTTTTTACTTGATAGGTAAATCAATTAGATATCAATTTTTCCCTTTAAAAACAAACAGAAGATCCTGCAACTTCACAAATAAAGGGTGAAATTGATTTTATCCAAATAAAAATTTACTTTTTATAAATGCACAAATATAAATGCTTTTAGAAATACTTAATCTGATAGACTGAAGGGGCGTTAGAGTAAGCACTCCTCTCGAATGCTGGCGGAGTAAAAAGCACTGGTGGTCCACTCGATTACGCTGGTTACCGAAACGGTTCGTTTTGGTAACAAAATGTCGGAACGTCGAAGGTACGATTTTTCTCTTTTCCTATCACACGTTGTAGGCAGAATTCCCACGACATTTTTAACACAAACGTGTATCAGTATCATATGTTTAACAAAATGTACATATGTGCGAACACATAGTTCAGAAGACAACAGAATCGTCGATTTAATTCTTCACTTAAGTTATATAAACGGTTTTTCAGAAAACAGTTAAGATCTGCACTTTTAACCCAAATCGTTTATGTAACTTAAGTGAGGAATTAAATCTACGATTCTGTTGTCTTCTGAGCTATTTGTTCGCAAACATGGGGATTCAACGCGTGAAATAAGGAAAAAAGAAAAATCGTACCTTCGACGTTCCGTCATTTTGTTACCAAAACGAACCGTTTCGGTAACCAGCGTAATCGAGTGGATCACCAGTGAAAAAGGGTATTTGTTCAAAGGTATGAATGCATATCGTTGAGCAAATCGAACGCTCGTTTCTTGTGTTTCTACCCGTTTAATCTAAAAGGCACGCCCCTGGATCCATTGACTGCATGAATATTATATGCACATTTATTCTCCGAACCATTAAGTTTCGTTCTGAGGAAAACGCAGTTTTGTTTTTGTGTTGTATCAGTAACGAGTTGATAAAGCTCAAAGGATTTATCGAATACTTTAGAGTTAATGACGTTACACCTGAATACCCAAGGCTATTTGGAAATTGAGCAGTGATATTCCATTATTCCGAACTGATAAATAGACGCTAAATAATTTTGTATGACAATAGAGAATTTTCGTTATAAGCTTCCCTGGATTCATTTTGCGTTCATAATCTGTCACCCTACCCTCCAAATGCTTACCTGCACATTTCCCCAATGAAATGACCCAATTAACATTAAATAAGTTCATAGTCTGGTAATATTAAATCCATTTATTAGTGTTCATTGTCACATACTTTATTACAATAAATTGTGTTGTTAGCTTAAAGTACGTTTCGAAATTGTAAAAATGTTTTTTTTTCATGAATGCAAGGATTTTGAAGGAGAGCAAAAATACTTCAGGGAAAGTCACTTTCAAATCATAATCATATCAATGTCTACTACCTATTTTCGAGATTTAGATTACAGCCCGACGATTCAAGCCCAATGTTATATTAAATCAAAACACATGATGTCCATATGGAATTATTTTATTCAACAAAAACGGTAATACAGCAAATAAACGTGAGATTTTGAATATGACGTTTAGTTTTTCACAATCAATTGAGAGACCATGCAGAATGCTTTGCATCTGCAGCGTTGTTAAAGTCATGATACAAATGAACAGATTTTGCAATGCTCCTATATCAAGGATATGCAAAACAAGTGTAACTGACGCTTGTTGTATGTCCATGTATTTCACACTTGAGACACAACATTTTCAATGCGACATGACTAAGATACGCCTCTATATGGAGCTAGATTTACTGTGGCGAGAGTACCCGTGGTGGGATCCATATCGGGCCAATCAGCTGTGTTGGGCTGAAAAATTAAATTCCAGTATAATATTTACATTTTAGAGTTGGTTCAAATTATCAACAGCATGATCATCAAACGAGAAAAAAGTTGGTTCAATATTTTGAATTTCTGAGCACAGTGAGAACCATGTACTAGCAATCCCTTCCATACCAGGAGAGTCCTTTATATGGAAATTAATGAATATTGGACTCTTGAAATCTGTCCAAACGAGGGGACATTTTACAGAAAGGTGTTTCATCGAAACGATTAACTACGTCCTCACTCCTATAAGAAGTGAAGTCAAACGAATGCAAAGAGTATACAATTAGTGAAATTCTTAATGAATGATATTCTTACCAAGGCATCTGCAATAGTGTAGAGCACAATATCCCTAGTGACAGTCGGGTCCATACCCTCAGCTATCATAATCAGAACACTAAGTGGAATTTGATTTTTTGCTTGTGTAGGACTTTGCACAAACTGTGTGATGAACTTTATCATGTCAACTCTACTATATACGGCTTTGAGCTCATCAACACGGGTCGTCAAGTAATCAATATATCTGAAGTATGTGTAAAGTATTCATGGAAAGAATGGTGAAATATAGAAATTGCACACAATAATAAAATAAATGTAATAAAAAATTTAAAAAATGCAAAAGGTTTAAACTGAATTTTTGTTTGCAAATCTGAGGCCCAACCTCAGCATATTTAGTGCAACTTTGTTCGAATGTAATGTAGCTCAATTTTGTTGAAATGTATACATATCTGGATCAATTTGAAATGATAAATGGAAGACCTAAAAGATACATGAATCTGTAATCATTAGAATAGACCCCGACGTATAATGTTCAACTTAGATTTTAGAATATGGCTAGGTATGATTAGATTTTTTGGAAATTGTTAACAGTTTTCTGTTTTATAATCATTGGACTTACATATTTTGATTGTCAATGATGTTGTCTTTGTTAACACTACTTGCTGTAAATAGAGGGACATTCAGCAGCTCTGCATCCTGACTTGATGATCTGGACGAACGGAGAATATCCAAATATTCAGTATTTTGAAGGAATGTCTGAAAATAGAGGATATGAATAAAAAATATCAATTCAGCTAATTACTGATGATCTGATTTTGATAGTTATAATTCTGCTGTTTATATCACAAATGATTTACGATCTCTGTTCAAGAGAGAACATCCAAAAGTCTAAATGGTCGCTACTTAAAATATATTACATTCTAAGAAATGCTCATTATGTTATATGATAGCCACAGTCATAAAGTAGCTATCACTGTAAATGTTGTAAGCATAAGAACCTCTTCAACATTTCCTAACTCTGCCTCGCCATCAGACTGGACATTTCGTTGATCTTGTAGAAGCGTATCTAGTCTTGCCCTGTTCGTCTCATAGTCCGCGATGATACTCTCCAGATCAGCCTGGATCTGTGATAGTTTTTCTCGATACCGTCTAGCATTTTTCACATCCAAAGCTATACCAATCCCTTTAAAAACAGACGTATTTATACAAGGTATTCGGTTGTAAGGACATAGGTACTAGTCTATAGAGTACATAGTACTCGTTTACGCATGCACAAGTTTCGTTGCACCATACCTTAGTTTGCTATTCCCGTGTGTGCACCTATTCGTAGACAAATGGAGAGTTCTACATGTTCTATGATGCACCACCATAGACACAGCCAGTCATGTGGGCGAAGCCATAGTTTTTCAGAAATTATCATATTTGTTCCGGTTTCTTAAAGTTGGCAATGTGGACATTATTAACTTAGGAACACCAGCACCAGGATGGGTAGTGTCTTGGCTACTTTTGCAGACACGATATTAAAAATGTTCTTAATATTGGAAGTCATTAATGCATACTTACCTGCCATCAGAACCTTTGTACCAAAAACTGCCGCGTTTACAGCATTTGAAAATCTCGGATAGTTAGCCATGTACTTTGTCATTGAATTGATCCTTTGCTTTAATCCAGTGGCAGTATTTAAGGAAAGCTTGGTTTTTAACTCCCTTGCCGGTGCAGGACTAACGGGACTAACGGGACTACAATTCAGGGATTATAGTATATTTATTCTGCTTCATTCAAATATTACTATTTTTGGCGAAAGGAGTCTGCAAAGGTGCCGCAAAAGCAATGAATGAAGAAATATAATCGGATTAGCTAATTAAGCAAATCCACCTAATTAAGCTAATTAGGCAACTTTAATTAGCCTATAATAGCTTATTTCTTAAAGTAAGGTTGAAATAACTCATTTAAATGGTAAATGCTTAACATACTTACATAAATTGCTGGTCAGTTGTAATTTCATACTAAACCTGATGAGGTGATAGGGGCTGGGTAGGTGGGTTTTTGCAATGCTGCTTGACGGTTTGCTGGCTCTAGCTAGTCTAACTGAAGTTCTAACATGTGCCTATGTTCTGATGCCTTCATCTCAAATTACCTATATAACTACATATTAGCTAATTGGTATACTGCAACTTGTATACTGTATACTTGAACCAAAGAAAACATTTTTGAACTGAAATTCTTCCATTTCAATTCCACTTTTCCTTTGTTCAGCTTAGATCTAGTAAGTTGTAGTTGTTCTATATATAGTGTTAGATACTCACATAGTTGCTGCAAATCGTAATTAATTATTTTAAATAGCAATAATATTTTTATATTATTTTTGCAATGCTGCTTGACGGTTTGCTGGCTCTAGCTAGTCTAACTGAAGTTCTAACATGTGCCTATGTTCTGATGCCTTCATCTCAAATTACCTATATAACTACATATTAGCTAATTGGTATACTGCAAGTAAATTCAAGCATGAATAAAACTATGCTATTGTAAGCTTAATTAACTAAAGGTCAGCATTGGGCACTGGCCTAAGAGAGATTAATAAAACTTAAAGGACCTGTCCAATTTTATATGCCATTTTAGGCAAAACAAGCTTAAGCTTTACGGCACCAATTTCAAACTCCTTTTCAATGCTTTTAACTTCATTCAGTTCATAAATCAAATTATTTCATGATTTTCATTTATTCTGCTTCATTCAAATATTACTATTTTTGGCGAAAGGAGTCTGCAAAGGTGCCGCAAAAGCAATGAATGAAGAAATATAATCGGATTAGCTAATTAAGCAAATCTCAAATTACCTATATAACTACATATTAGCTAATTGGTATACTGCAAGTAAATTCAAGCATGAATAAAACTATGCTATTGTAAGCTTAATTAACTAAAGGTCAGCATTGGGCACTGGCCTAAGAGAGATTAATAAAACTTAAAGGACCTGTCCAATTTTATATGCCATTTTAGGCAAAACAAGCTTAAGCTTTACGGCACCAATTTCAAACTCCTTTTCAATGCTTTTAACTTCATTCAGTTCATAAATCAAATTATTTCATAATTTTCATTTAGTGGGACTGAACAGACTTAATAAAGACAATGTGCTTGAAATATATAACATTAGGATATATCACGATAGCTGCTGTATCATTTTATATATACAATTCTGCTAAAATATCTTGTCATCTACATGCAGATTCTATAGTTTCAACCATTTCAATTTCTTTTTAAAACCTCTACATATCGGAATAAAATAACTTACCCAGGATTGAAATAATTATACGCTATATTGCCGTACATAATTCCTGTTCCCGTCAACGCTCTAAATCGTTTGAGCCCGTCACGAATCTTTTTCCTATTGGCTGCCTTTTCAACAGTTTCAATTTGATTTGCTATTCTGTTAAACTCCTGTTTGGTTTTCTCTACATCACCCGGAGTAAGATCCATGGCCGGGATGTCTACATTCGCGATGTATACGAGATTCTACATAAAAAATTAATGATAAATTTAGTATTTATACAATGAATTGCACACTTAATTGCATATCTCTACATACAACCAATTGTTCGCATGAATCTGCCCTGTAACATACTCCTTTGAAAACTACCAGATAAAATGTGTAGGTACAATGTGTGTCACATTAAATAAAGGAAAAAATATTTTCGTCTTCGTGGGTTCAAGTGATCAGCTCTAACTCGAGGTAATCTAAAATTTATTTTCACGAAAGAATCTTAACATGCAACAAGGCTTACCTTCAGAATGCCATGCGAGTACTTTTCGATAGCTTTCAGGCTACCAATGATTCGCTCATTTTTTATAGTGGCAGAGTAAATTAGATTGTAGAGATCAACATTGGATTCATAAAGTGCTTTTAAGGCGTTTGCATCTGCTGAAAGTGATTGTGTATAGCCCTTGGCCCTATTCTCAAGTTCAGGGATACTCTCCTGAAAATACATTGTCAATTTCACACACAGCCCACCATATACAAGGTGTTAAGTGACCAAATTGCCTATTTTGAATCTATATTCTCATGGTCGGCTTGCCAGGTAACGCCTCATTAGCCAGTTGAGGCTCTTTACCACACCCAGGTAGATCTGAATGAACTTCAGCAAAAAATAATAAAGTCATTTGGGTATGACAAGAACGGGAGCTCATCAGATTTTGAAGGGAATGCATGGATAGGCACAGTGACCACATGGAAGAGAGATATGGAAATTGTGGAATGAATCGGTAAGACGATATCAATCTTCAACCGTAAATAAAAAGGAATGTTTCGATCCTGCCATTTCTTTGTTCTATTAAATCACTCAAAAATTGGCACAAGTCAGATTTCGCACGAGTCAATAAAATCTGCCCCGTGCAGTCAACCACCATGGAACGTTATTTTGAATCTGCTGGTATGAAGTCAGTTAGGAGAGCTTGTCCTTCAAGAACTCAAGTACATGTACATAATAATAATAATAGGTAAATGCCAAAATTAAAAAGTACTTGACCATTTTGTACTTGATACATTTTTATTTAGCCACTCTGTAGTGTGAAGAGTGAAATGAGATGAAACAAAAAGTTTCTCTAGCACATCCGTATCTTTACTTCGATAGCTTTTCCTCCCAGCGTTATTGGACTTCAAACAGAAGTGAAAGTTACCCGCAAATGATATTTCCATTCAATGGAGTAAGCGATTTTTGAAGTGAAAATCTGAGCAAATTTGACCATGGCATTACACATACCTTAAATGCACATATTTCTTGGAAGTAGAGACATCCCTCAGACGCCCATGATGCTATCGACAGGGTGCTTGTTACACCGGCAAACAAAACCTTACCCAAGGCTGCCCAGTTGCCTGTAAGAAAACATTGGTCGTGTATACATTCCTCATGGGTTACACGCACCAGTTACGTTTGAAACATAGGCTAAGGTCGATAGAAATAATTTTTAAATAAAGATGGCATGGTAATCGATCTGTGTTTATGAGAAAAAGATGATATTGGATTCTGCTGGTGCTGCCATCTTTATATCGGCCCAGAACCTATGGTTTGAAGATATGAAGGTGAACTTATATTTGAGGTTATTGCACATATGTCTATATACAAATTGATTTAATACATCGTCCATTATGAATAACAATGCCATTGTACAAACAACTGTTTTTGAATATCAAATTCTACTACATATATGGGCTTTGTATAAAACCCCCTACCTCGTACCCACGTACCGACGTACGCGGGGCATGATACAGTCTTTGAAGGGTTCAATTTTAGAATGTTAAGACTATTAAATCTCCGTCTATGCTGAACTGTAGATGCATTAATGCAATCGTAGGCCAACATTTGTCTACACATAAAATACACGTCAGGCCAGTGCTAAAGTGTTTATCTTATTTATCTCCATCAAAATTGCGCAATTAAAATGCTCTTTCACTAAACAAGCAATCTATGTACTAAAATCGTTTTTTATTTGCTGGGGAATTCAAGAAAGTCGTGAATTACAACATTGTCTTTATGGGTACGTGTAGATCTACTACTCTCCCCATCATTCAATTTGGAACAATTACAGTGTCGTGTGTTGGGCTGAATTTACGATCGCTGACACTAAAATCATCATTACTGCTGTGATTAAAAAAATGATTGGCAGAATTCCATTTATCAAATCTCCAATACATGTAAGGTCTCTGAGTAGTTATCAGAAATCTACACCAAACAGAAAATGAAAAAGCATGTGGATTTTAGAATTTTTTATTTTTGAAGTAAGATAACAGAGCCATGCTTTGATCTTTAGTCAGTTGAAGAACACTTGAACAGAATATTTTGAAGAAAAAAATGTGCCCAATATATTAAGGTATAGCTGGAAAATAACATTTTGGTAAAAAATTGCTATACCTGCACATGTTATTTTCTGGTACAAAATAAAGTATGAAGGCATGTGTTAATTTCCTTGCTTTTTTCAGGAAAGTATTATTACATTGTATACTTTTAGAAAATCCGGTAAGAGTTCAATGGGAACTCCAGGAAATTTTGATATTTCACACTTTCTATTTTTCCAAATTTTCTTTAAAAGCAAGGAAAAATACATATGCCTTCATACTTAATTTTGTACCAGAAAATAACATGTGCAGGTATAGCAATTTTTACCAAATGATGTTACTTTCCAGCTGAACCTTAAGGTCAGGGTGCATGTTGGGAAATTTTCTGCATCCCTCAATTGAGTGACATGTTATTTTTCAAACAAGAATCACTCCTTCCCCAAATTGTCTATATCTTCCAGTTTTGCACAATGAGTGCACTAATGTGACTAGAAAAGACTTGTGAGAAGAATGTTATGATAAAGTGTATGAAAAACGAGAAAATTCCGTGAAAAAATTCAGAAAACTTTTTCCCTGAATTTTCTTTTTTTTCTAAGAATAATATCAATTTTTTTGAAATTGTATCATTTAGAGCAATATATTGGGCATATTTTCTTAAAAAGTCAAAAGATTCTGTTCAGTAACCTTTCCTGCGCACCTACTCTTAGCTATTTTTCAGTCACATTTTCAGAGGGCTGAAAAGGTTATTTCATCATGTTTGTGGTCATTCTGACCATTTCCAATTGTGTTCCCGGTCATGTAAAGGACATGTGGAACTCACGCCCGGTGATCGTACAAAAATGATGGAGGGGGGATTAGGCGATTTCTGCCAGAAAACTCAACAAATTTGGAAGATTTATTTTTTCAAGAGAAAATTTACAACTGAATTGCCAAATGAATAGGCGCAGTGCATGGCAAAATATGTTAGGTCATCTAGTATTTTTTTGAACTGATACCCTTCTAAGATATGAGATCTATTAAGCTGCTATGGAAGCTAACAGGGAATGACAAAACAAAAATTGTCAAAACAATGCTGGATTTTGAAAAATTTTTGAACCAAGATAACAAAGTTCTGTTTGGACATCCAGTCAGTTTAACTAGTTCCACATATCATTTACATGACTGGGAACACAATGGAAATGGTCAGTATGACCATAATCATGATGTAATAACCTTTTCAGCCCTCTGAAAATGTGACTGGAAAATAGCTAAGAGTACGTGCTCAGGAGAGGTCACTGAACAGAATCTTTTGACTTTTTCAGAAAACGTGCCCAATATATTGCTCTAAATGATACAATTTTAAAAAAATTCATATCATTCTAAGAAAAGGAAAAAAATGAAAAAAATGAATTTAAAATCGATCTATTTTCCTTTTAACTACAGCCATTATTGTTTCAGACAATTTTTTTTTAATTTCAAAGATTGTATCATTTAGAGCAATATATTAGACACATTTTCTGAAAAAACCAAAAGATTCTGTTCATTGACCTTTCCTGAGCACCTACTTTTAGCTATTTTTCAGTCACATTTTCAGAGGGCTGAAAAGGTTATTTCATTATGTTTATGCATTCTGATACTCCTAGCATCTTTCTGTTTCACCTTTCTGTTTCAGCGCTGAGAAGAAATGAGATGTCATGGTATATCATGATGATGTTTATGGTCATTCTGACCATTTTCATTGTGTTCCCGGTCATGTAAATAATAGAGAGATTTCGCACATAAGTGAAAGTACAACTTATACGTATACGTATACTTTAAAGGGTCATGTTGAACTATTATATTTACTAAAATCAATTTCAAATTGTACTTAATGGAACATAACTATTCCCGATATAGAAAAGCTCCATCAACTAGAGACTGTGAATGCACTGTCATTTGCACGTGTAGATAATGCACATTATAATTAAATGCTTGCTTCCGTGTTCTAGTAGTTGTAGCGTATTATAAACACGATCCTTTAAAGTGAGTCATGATCCTTTAAAGTGAGTCATTACATAAACAAGTTGATTATTTCAAAGTTTTCATGCTCAGTATAAGTTCAATGAACTTACAAAACGGTATAAATACGAGTAGATGATAAACGTATACATAGTTGGATCTCCGTATAAAGCTTTACCTACATGTGCGTGGAACAATTGACCGCAAATATTTTTAAAAATAATTGGCTGAGTAGGAACAGTATCCAATCAAACATGTTAACGAGCATCTCCAAAAAGTCAATTTGAGAAGAGATAATGTAACGGAATTTTGAAATGTAAAATTTTTGATTTTTGATAAAGTGCTGTATTTTTGTACATTAGGTAATTATTACACTTGGAAAGTAATTTCCCATTGAGATTATTAAGATTTATAAATGTAGTATCATTTGCAGCACTTAGGTTGTACTTACAGAGGTGAAATAGTTCACATGTTTTTATTTATTTGATCACGATTTTGTTTATGTTGATCGGGCAGTCTTATCTGGCAGTCTAATTTGTAGTTGATCGGTAGTCTAACATGACACCTTTATTATTTTACTTCCTGCTTTTGATTCGATTGAATCGAAGTAAAATTAGACTAGATAGTGATTAATTACTGTTATATTTCTTGAGTCAATATTATAATCTTGCTGTATGGTCAATATTGAAGCGAAATATGGCGTAAGTAAGCTGTAATTCACAGTTGAAATCTTGTACGAAAATCGATGACGTCATCGGGCCTATATAACTATCTCGCTGTTGAAGGCTAGTCAGTGCGATGCCAGATGTTGTCGAGGAAGGACCTCCAGAGCGGAATTTCGGGAAACAGCTAAAATCTTCTAAGTTTTATAGAACTTAGTCGATTTTGTGGCGTTGAGGCTATACGTTTGCAGTATACACATGAAGATAGAAGCTGTACCTCAGTAGAATACATCTGATGAGCCAAGCTATACGTTTGCAGTATACAAGGGCAGATTGAGGAAACTAAGTGTGCGAAACTTAGTTTATTTTGGAGATTGGATTTTTGGAAAACTTTGATGCAACTAAGTGTGTGAAACTTAGTTTATTTATCGCACTGGAAGTAAGGGAGATCTACAAGACTGGACAAAACTTCAACAGGGTGAAGCTATCCCCAGCGCAAAGCATTAGACGTATTGTCCAGCCTTCATAGACTGAGAGGAAATGCTGACATAACTTGTGTTTGAGAAACAAGCTATTTTGATCATCAAGGAACTTAGACGATTTACAACATTATTGGACTTAGTCAGTATTTGGTGAAACATTATTTTGGACTTTGTTGTTTTTGGAGAAAGAAATATTTAACTCAGAATATTTCAACATCAGTATAACTTAGCATGAAATTAACTTAGTCAATATTTGATGAAACATTATTTTGGACTTTGTTGTTTTTGGAAAGAGAAATATTGCACTTAGAATATTTCAAAATCAGTATCACTTAACATTAAATGAACTTAGTCATTTTAGAGGTCAAATATTTTCACATGTTATATTTTTGCATATGTCGTTGTGTGCATGCTATATTTGTAGGTAGCCTTATTATTTAATTGTGAAGGAAGAAGGCTACATGGACTTAGCAGTTGATGCCGTGTTTTAGATGTCCTTGGACTTGGTAGTTTGAAGATTGTGATAGTTTGACTTATACATCTATAGAGATAGACGTTCTGGGACTTAGCAGTTTATTCAACGAGATATTTTGACTTTGATGATTTTGGGTCATTGAAGTTAGAATATACATCTACATTGAAGAGGTTCCAGGATTTAGCAGATTATTCAACGAGATATTTTGACTTTGATGATTTTTGGTCATTGAAGTTAGAATATACATCTACAGAGAGGACGTTCCAGGACTTAGCAGATTATCAAGCGAGATATTTTGACTTTGGTGATTTCGCATCATTAAAGTTAGGAAGATACATCTATAGAGAGACGTTATAGGACTTAGCAGATTATCCAGCGAGATATTTTGACTTTGATGATCTTGTGTCATTGAAGTTAGAATATACATCTACATTGAGGAGGATCCAGGTGATAGCCGTTCACAGAGCTGATAGTTTGACTTGGATTATTTCATATAATCAAAGTTGAATTATACTACAACACAGAGAGGAGGATCCAGGAGATAACCGTTCACAGAGCTGATAGTTTGACTTAGATTATTTCACATAATCAAAGTTAAATTATACTACAACACAGAGAGAAGGATCCAGGAGATATTCGATTACAGACTTGATAGTTTGACTTAGATTATTTCATATAATCAAAGTTGAATTATACTACAACACATTGAGGAGGATCCAGGACTTAGGAGTTTACACAACTGATAGTTTGACTTAGATTATTTTACATAATCAAAGTTGAATTATACTACAACACAGAGAGGAGGATCCAGGAGATAGCCGTTTACACAACTGATAGTTTGACTTAGATTATTTCACATAATCAAAGTTGAATTATACTACAACACATTTGAGGAGGATCCAGGAGATAGCCATTTACCGAGCCGATACTTGACTTGATGATTTTACATTATCAAAGCTGAATTATACTACAATACAGTGAAGAGGATCCAGGAGATTTACGTTTACGGAGCAATAGTTTGACTTAGGATCCAGGAGATAGACATTTACTGAGCCGAGAGTTGACTTGGATGATTTCACATCATATACTACAACACCTTGGAAAGGATCCAGGACTTAGGAGTTTACACAACAGATATTTGGACTTAGATGGTTTTGTGTCCGCTTACTATTCCAGGTTCAAGTTACAAGTACAATACAAGACTTACAAGGGTTACAACATATATGGACTTTTAATATTGGAGATACAACAGTGTATATAGTGACCATTAACTTTAGTTATATGGACTCTGGATATTGTGTTATTAGTGATTATTATTAGCTTATATGGACTCTGGATATTGTTTTATTAGTGATAAATATTAGCTTATATGGACTTTTGAGTTGTGAGTTTTGAGAGAGATATTAAAATCGTAACACTCTTACAATTAGACTTGAAATTTAATGTACATCTTTATTTGGGCTTATAAACGCCACAATATACTGTTTTATATTTTATATTTAATTGTATGTCTGTTTAATTCTTTAGGGACAATCGCACATTTAACGTGTGCCGTGTAACTCACCAAGTAAACACCGTTTACTAAACAGTGGGCCTATTATTAGCCACGCTACCACGTATATCCACAAAAATAGGCCAAACTGTTACAATAAGTATAAGTATACGTTATAAGTTGTACTTTATGTATGTGCGAAATCTCTCTAATAAGTGGTACTAGTTAAACTGACTGGAGGTCCAAACAGAACTCTGTTATTTTGGCCAAATTTTCAAAATCCAGCATGGTTTTGACATTTTTGTTTTGTCATCTCCTGTTAACTTCCATAGCACCTTAAAAAAGGCGCATCATCACCAACGTGCAAATGTCAATGTTTTTGCTATAAATCGGGCAACAATGGTCTACACGACCTGTAATAAATAGGTATAAGGGACGTTATTATCACAATACTTATGACATTGCTCACTTTTTAAAGTTAGTTTCCATGCGTTATACAAAAAATAATCGAAATAAATTAATTTGGGATGGAGGGGGGATCGGATGGAGGGGGGGGGAATTTATATATCTTTACGATGGAACAAATTCACAAGAACTCGTGTATTTGAAAAAACTAAACTCAGTACCCCAGTAAGAAACTGGATATTATATTTCTGGAGAATGAAAAATTGGAAATTTTGGAGTCATAAGAATAAATTCAAGTAGCATGTCTTATCATGTCTTAAGGTCAGGGTGCATGATGGGAAATTTTCTGCATTCCCTAATTGAGTCACGTGTTATTTTTCAAACAAGAATCACTCCTTCCCCACATTGTCTATATCTTCCAGTTTTGCACAAAGAGTGCATTTATGTGCCTAGAAAAGACTTGTGAGAAGAATGATTTTATAAAGTGTATAAAAAACGAGAAAATTCAGTGAAAAAAAATTCTGAAAATTTTCTGAATTTCTTCACTGAATTTTCTTGTTTCTTCTTGCAGAAATCGCCTAATCCCCCCCCCCCCCCCCCTCCATCATTTATGTACGATCACCGGGCGTGGAACTAGTTAAACTGACTCACGGGAACTGACTGGAGGTCCAAACAGAACCGTTATCTTGGTTCAAAAAAAATTCAAAATCCAGCATTGTTTTGTCACTTTTTGTTTTGTCATTTCCTGTTAACTTTCATGGCCTTAACTGATATTGAATAATATTTTAAAACTTTAAAATCTGAAACCTTCAAAGACTGTATCACGACCCATGTACGTGGGAACGAGGTAGGTTTTTTTATACAAAGCCCATATAACGTATAATCTGACATTTTCAATATTTTTCAAAAACTTCAAAACTATTTGATGTAGTCTACCTTGGACCTCCTGAATGTTGTGATGAAGGGAGATACACATCAATGTCAGGGCTAGACTACAAGTTAACCGTGGAAGTCTCATCTTGAACAGTCTACGTGCGTGCTTCTGGTAACGCTCTGGTGTTAGACCTGCTCGCGTTGTCCAAATGATTGCCTGTCCCAACGTGGCACAAAGTGATATCTGCATTGTGCACTATGCAGTCGTATTCACTCAATCACTCAAACACTTAAAATCAATAGAGCGTAGTGATTTTGTTTCATGAACGGTGAAGTGAAGTCAGACATTATATTATGTTCGAGTTTAGTAACACTTATTGAAAATTTCTTATCTCCTCTATTCCTGTCACTGAATGTAATAGGTTATGGGTTAGCCCTTAAATTGCGGTATGGAGGTAGAATTTTGGAGACCATGTTACTTACATACTATTTTATAATTTTCACCAGATTTTGGCAATAATTAAGTAAAGTTTTGCAACGTTTAGGAAAAAATCAATATTTATACCCCCCCCCCCCCCCCGCGTGACAAAAGTAGGTGGTCCATAGAAAATAATTAATAATTTTACAATAACAGTATGAATAACCACAATGTTTTCAGAATATATGCACATATATGTCATTGATAAATTGGTGACTATAGGTATGATGGTTGCTATAGAAATAGAATTTGATTGTCAAAATTTGTTAATTTGTGTCTATTTTGGGGGGCTAGTTAACGAAAAAAATCCTATGTTATGCTGCAATAAAGCATTGTTTTAAGGTTTAGAAAATTGCATGATGGTTCTACAGAAACAGGATTTGATTGTTAAAATTTGTGGATTTGTGTAGATTGGGGGGGGGGGTAGTTCATAAAGAATCATATGCAAGTAAATTACGCTGCAAAATAGCTTTAGGAACTACATGTATACATTCTGATACTCAGACCATCTCTGCTATGTACAAGAATGTATAGTTCTACATATATTAAAACTAAAATAATGATAGGGTGTCATTCACAAATAATTTGTTTGATAGATTAGGGTTAATAGGCATGGGCTTTCAATAGATATTGAATGCCCATGTAATAGGTGACGTTAACAACCTTTGATTCAGCGGCAGAAAATGAGGTTTACAATATTTTCTGTTGCTTTAATGTTTCACTACAATGCTTTCATTAGATTTGGGATACTCTAACCCTTTTGGCTTACCTTAATTGTGCTGTGGGAAAATATATGAGATTAAGGGTTCGAGGACATACTTATAGAATCTTAGATATATGCGGTTCAACAAATTTTAACAAATTCTTGATAAGCAATAGCTCCTAACACTGTGTGGACCTTTTTGACTTGAGTAAGTGCTGGAAGTCCTGATGATATGCAGAGGACTCTTGATTCTGTGATATCAAATGGCTTGATAAACACCACCAATATGCACTATGAAATGATGGTACATTAAGAGTATCGTACAGTACCATTCGATGATGGTGCTCTATAGTGTCCACGTTATCTTGTTCCAAGCCCATCCTCTTCGTTTCTAGTCTTGGAACGAGATAATGTCCATGGTATCGTACAGTACTATTTTAGTCTATGGTACCATATATTACAGTATCATACAGTACTATAGCCCAAATAGTACCATACGATACTGTTGGAGATACACAAGTCTATGTAATTTTACAGAACTGTTGCCTGTGAAGCTGTCAAGCGGACATGAAATAATGTGTCCTTTGTTCAATCTTTGCATTGGTGTTAAAAAGATCATATTTTTGAAATGTATGGAGGAAATATTTGAGGATTAAAATATTTCAGTTTTTTTTGAAAATTGGCGGGAAATTTGAATATTTGAGAAATGAAAAGTTGACAAGTTCAACAATTTTTTTTTCAAAACTCTAAAATAACTTTTAAAGTCGTGACAATAGTAAAGGAATGATAAAAACATATTTTCAAACTTAACCATTCTCTATAAAAAATGGAAAAATAGATAGCAGGAAGCATGGGTGTAGTTCCATATTGATACATGGATTGTGATTTAACATTAAAATTGTGATCCTTATTAGAGTAAATGAACTTAAAGGTCTTACAACATTGTGTCAATGGAGACTTAGCAAGACATTTTGCAGAGAACTTTAAGAACTAAAATTTGAATAAAGTTAAATTACTGTGCTACATTCAAAGAATTCAAATATGCCATCAAATAGAAAAAAATGTTGGTCTTTAGTGGCTAAAAATCTCATTAAAACGAGACTTTATTCAAAAGCTATACCGAAAATACTCTACCGCATTTAAATGAAATACTATATTGTAGGAGACCCCAATCTTTACATTTGGGTCCATACTAGAGTAATGTAAAATGTCAAAATATACACCACAATGTGAGGAAAGCATAATGTTGAAAGAGATCGGGTCTCCTAAAAACACAATTAGAGTAACCCCCTGATTTTTTGTGTTATTTGATGTAAAACAAGATTGTTTATCAACTTACCAATTCTGAGGCTTGAATTAATTCGTTAACAGTATCAATTAGATGATTGTTTCTAGCCATGAATTTCCACTTTCATCAGTAGAAATTCAAAATAAAATTTAAAAAGCCAGCTCAAATTTGTTCCAGTCTGATTGGCCTTTTCTTCAGATTCAACAGATTATTTTGGCCCAGAGAAGCCA
This sequence comes from Owenia fusiformis, assembly GCA_903813345.2. Taxonomy (NCBI): domain Eukaryota; kingdom Metazoa; phylum Annelida; class Polychaeta; order Sabellida; family Oweniidae; genus Owenia; species Owenia fusiformis. The sequence goes on from CAIIXF020000010.1 coordinate 14,577,000, forward strand.
TATTTATTACTTCTAAGGGGTTAAAATACATCTAAATCCCCCCAAAACATTGTATAATTGTTTTCGACTTATTGCGTTCAATTCTGACAGTTGGTTGTTCTGTCGGTTGTACTGTAGATTTCCTCAATATATTGGTGATATTATGCTTATGATTTGGTCTCAAGATATATCTAAGGTATATATGATGTTTTATGAGCAATTTTATTGCGACATTACTTATTGTCCAGAATAGAAATCTGGACGATTTGATCTCTTGAAACTTCATAACAGTTATCTATTATCAATATTATGTTTATTACTCTTTATTTAATATGGACAATTACTTAGAATTTTCTTCGAAATTTTCAGATACTGGATATAATGCAAACTTTGCAGCAATGCTTAAAGTCATTTACAATTTTAACTAACATAATATCTAAATGAATCATCATGATCTCAATATTAATTTTTGAGACTACTTGCTAGTTTGTGGAAATAAAATTACACATATTTTTGTTTTAAATATTAAACTTCCAAGAGTTACAATTCACGAATATGCTCATCTGTACTTTACTTCACAAAATATGATGTGAAAATGTCCAATGCCGCTCGTGTTTAGTTTACACCACGCCTCTATATGGAGCTAGAGTAACGCTGGACGTGGCCTGTGTAGTAAGATCCATATCAGGCCAACTAGCTCTGTCGGGCTGAAAATAGACAGTTAGTTTCATGATAACCATATACTTTGATCTCCACAATTCCATCAAGTGGAACAAATCTGTTGATATGCTCCTGCTTTCTGATACAGAACGTTTAAGGGTAAATGAGGATCTGTGACATATGACAAATATCTCAAGTTATTTTTATTTGTTTGTGTACTTTTCGCCGTTTTCCATTGTTGGTGTGACCTTATCTTTAGAATTGTTTTGATCTCGTTTTATCATGGGATAACGTATCATGGGATATTATTGGTGTTTCGTTTATAAAATGATACATTTTCTGCACATGCGTTCTCAACATCTTAATACAAGTTCTTACCAAGGCATCTGCAATGGAGTAAAGAACAATGTCCCGAGTGGCAGTCTCATCCAAGGACTTGGCTGCAATAACTAAAATCGAAAGAACGGTAGGGTACTGTTCTTGGATGGGGTGCTTTACATATTCTGAGATGAACGATACCATGTTGACTCTGTTATACAAACCCTTGTACGTCTCAACTTCGAGAATCAAGAAATCAAGGTACCTGAAACATATATAATATAATAAAATAAATTTATAAAGTTAATTGCAACATCTAAATTCCTCCTGATGATAGTTTATTTTGGTGTGCCTACAAATCAATATATTTGTATTGCTGTCTGGAAATCAATTGTTCAAAAATGCCAGAGACATATAAAAATTGCGTCTCTGATTACAGAGAGTTTTCCGATTCGACAAAGTTGATCCATGGCAAAGTTGATCCAAAATTTAAATGATTAATTGTAACACGAACGGCCTGTTCCTGAAACAAGATGGGCATGTCTTGTGATGTTGACTCTATATTCTTATAACAAAAACTTACAAGTTCTGATTAGAAATGATGTTATATTGGTCGATATTGTCAGTTGTAAATACGGGAACACTCTGTAGATCTGCATCCTGGCTTGCTGAACTAGACGAGCGGAGAGCTTCTAAGTATGCTGTGTTCTCCAGGAATGTCTGCAAATATACAAGGTGAGACAAAAATTAGATAGTCACGTGTATTCCATTTAGAATAGCATAGACATTGTATGAACGCCATATCGGAAATTCTCACGTTAAGGTCCCATGCCAATGAGATATCTGCGTATGTACATAACTACATATAAATATATCATGATAAACCATGACATCTCATTTCTTCTCAGCAATGAGATGCCATGATATAATGAGCTTGATTTGGCGATCCAGGAGAGCCCAAAATTGAGAATTTTTGATATCTTTCATCCCAGCTCATATTTCATATTTGGGGTCGTAAAACTTGTGTACCTGTCCCTGTTCTAATATCGGCTGTTTAATACAATGCCTTTGTGTAATGTATTAACATTAGGTAAATGATTACATGATAACTAAACTATCACACTTATTGACATTTATAACTCTTCCCATTTGATGTGCTCAGATCACAGAATATGCCTCATCATATAAGAACATGTTTCAGGTGAAACAGAAAAATGCAATGAGTATCAGAAATTCAGAATGGCCATCCTTCATTCAAAGGACTTCATTTATTACAATTCAAAAAATGGAAATAAGTGAAATACCCTTGGACCAAGGATGCAGAATGGCCTATTTGACAATTGCAAACAGAGGTCCTGGCATGGCTATTTTGAATCGAGTGGCCATATTGGAAGTTCATTTTAAAAGAATTAATGCCCAAAAGGCAATTCAGATTATTTAATATGAATAAAAGATGAGAATAGGTATTTGATTTCTCGCTCAAGAGAACAACAAAGGAATGAGAGAAATGATATACTGACGGACAGACGGATGCTTTCCTATAACCCTCCCCAACTTCGTCCGGTGGATAACAAAATATAATATTTCCCATTGCAATTCCATAATCAGCACCTACAATTTCATTATCACCATACCGTTTTAACGTTTTCAAATTCCGCCTCGCTCTCAGTTTGAATGGTTTCTTGCTCCTCTATAAGTTCATCGAGTTTAGCCTTGTTAGCATTGTAGTCATTGATAATGTTTTTCAGATCAGCTGAGACTTCTTCAAGTTTTTTCCGGAAATCGTTAGCATTCTTGATGTCCAATCCTATTCCTAAACCTAAAAAGAGGTTTAAGTAAAAACTTCGTATACTTTATGAATGCATGTTTGTTATAAATGACCAATCCTTCAGAAGTAGAAAATACTACATGAATAATTTGAATATAATAGCACAACTTCGGAGTTTCTCGCGAATAGGGCCATGGACGTCTATTTGAAAGAGGGGTGTATGAAAAGGTTTTTATCCCTCTTAGTAAAAGCCCATGGGCGTTCATTTGAAAGACTTCTTAATAAACACCTAGTGTGTGTGAAATTGCTAAATACGATAAAAAGCTCAATCTCTGAGGATCAACTAGAAACGAAGACAGGCTGCCTTCGTATCAAAATGGATGTTTTCTCATTCATAAGAATTCTCATTTTTGCCATTTACCCACTTCTGTCCTTTGGATTTAGTCTCCATTTCTCGAACATATAAGTAAAGAATGGGTTCCGGTTTCAATAGATGTACGCGTCAACATTAAAATCGATAATATCCCTCTAAATAAACGCCCATTGGCTTGGAAAAGCTATTTTTCTCTCTTATTAACACCCATCCCTCTTTGGAAAAACGTTTCCTCTCAATAAAGGCCCATGTGCGTTTATTAAAATTCCTTAACGTAAGAAAGGATCTTGTAACATTTCAACGTTAGACAGCAGCTTGGAACAGGCGATGATTTCATTGAACATAACTGCACACTAACCTGACATATAGATAGATATACTAACCTGACATCATACTTTACTCACCTGACATGAAGGCACTGATGCCATAAAGTGAAGCTGTCATGGCTTTTGTAAACCTTGGGTTGTTAGCCATGAATAAAGCCATCCCATCAACCCTTTGTCTCAACCCAGTGGCAGTCATTATAGACATCCTAGGTGCCTGTACTCTCACAGCTTTCGGATTACTAGAAGTAAATTTAAGTGGTTAAAGATCTGAGAGTTTCATTAGCTTACTTTAAAGTTTTTTTATTAGTGCCACCGTACCACCCTTGTTTCACTGTTGTACGAGACAAAGAATCTAGAGCATGTCATATAAAATCTCAAACTTTTCAGGAGGTAATGCATGAATTTTTATTAATTTTATCCACTAAAATGAAATGTCCTCATAACTTGAGGATGTCTTATTTTTCAAGAGAATGCCCTTGGTAGTGAACCATAGTCAATAGACCTGATCTTACATGACTTACGTGGCATATACGGTCTTGTAGTAGCTATACAATTGATACCCATAATAGAGTCCTGTTCCTGATAAAGACGATATCCTAACCACTCCATCCCTGATCTTTTTATATCTGGCTGCTTCTTCAATATCCGCAATGTGAGTTTCTATAACGGCTAACTGCTCATCGATGTTATCTTTATTCTCATCAATGGCAGTCGAGTCAAGCGTGGGTAAATCCACGTTTGAGATATACTGGAGAATCTACAGCATTATAAATTCAATTCAATTCAATTCAATTTATTGGTAAAAACAAATATGATTTACATAATAAAACATAGTAGGTGACGTCATTTTCAGACGTTTATACCCACACATACGAGAACAAAATAAGTGGTACAAAAATCTAATCTAAGAATTAAAATGTAAGTCGAACAGTGATAAAAAATGTTCGTATCAAATGACACTACTTTAATTTTTAAAGGTGAATGGAAGAATCGCTGATATCTCAAATGGGAATCGATCATATTAATTATAAGACAAACAGTCATATTCTAAGTCTGATACTCAACACACACAAAATCCATATTTCTAACAGTTTTCATCAACTTGACATTCTTTACAGTGGCGTCCTCATGAATAGCAATACCAGATTTGGCAAGTTTCTTCCTGTTTTTGATCATAGTTTGTCTGGAGTCATTGGTGTTGAATTTTACAATCAGTGCCCTCTTTCGACCAGGTACTTTTAGTCCAATTCTATGTGCAACATCAATATCATTATTGGAAATATTTGCTTCTATCCGCTGGGAAACTTCAAGAACTAATGCCTTGCAATCTTCATGTTCTGTTTCCTCTACTCCAGTTATCTTAATGTTACTTTTGCGTGAATATTGTTCATTCTTGTTTGCTTCTGCTTCAAGTTCTGCCAGATGTTTATTTAAACCAATAATTTCATCGTTGGCTTGTATCAGATCAGATTCAAAGGAATCATTGATGTCTTTTAGTTGTCGTATAGATTCTTCAGTCTCAGACAGTCTTTGATTGTACCCTGCCATGGAGCTATTGATTGATTCTGGAATTAATTTATTTAGTGAGGTGCTGATTTGAGACTCTATACCTCTTATAATGTCACTTATATTTGTACTGGAGATTTCAGATGTACATTCATTGTCTGTATTAATCTGTTGTTCTCTATTTACATGGTATTGTTGCTGTGGTAGTAACAGATCTGCTTTATATGCTGTTGAGATCGGAAATGTACTCATGGGTTGAGATACGGTATTGTCCAAACAAGGTTGATGTGGAGATTCTGAGACAATTGAATGGAAACTTGCAGACATATTTTCCATGGATGGTACTGTGAATGTCATATTGGCTGATGAGGCTGTTGATGATATCACACTAGTTGTAATGACTGATAAAAAGGTGGAAGACATTACAGGTAGACAGGGTTGAGACAGTCCTTGATCTGCTTGTGTTGTTATTATTATTATGTGTTGCATACTGGGTAATTTGTGTTTGTATAAGCTGTGACATGATGTTAGGTTCAGTTGATCGCACTCAAAACAATAATCCTATTTCAGTGAGGTCAGTCAGGCAGAGACATGGCATATAAATAGTAAACTGGTAAATCCGATAAGTAGCTGATTAGTGTTACTAGTGTTGATACATGTGCTCTGTTTTGACCTATGACCTATGTCATTTTAAAGTCCAACACATAAAATGTGTTTTTTCTTCTCCAAATATCTTCTAATTCACAAGAAATATTCTGATGATTCACATCTATCTGTGATCCTTATCTATTCATGAATTCTGTAGTGTCCATATATTTGTCCAAATAATCCTAAATATCCTTTAATTTCACATAATAACAGGAGCAAAATACAACTGTTCAGAACGCATTAATCAAGAGAATACAATTATTGATATTGTGGGCATTAAAATTATCCGGGAAAATTCTGCAGATTGGTCATTTTCAATTAATTAATATAATTTAACAGATAACATACCTCAAGGATATCATAAGAGTATTTTTCAATATTTTCCAGGTTGCCAATGATTCGTTCATTCTTCACACTGGCTTGGTAGATAATGTTATAGAGATCAACATTGGATTCGTAAAGCGCCTTCAGATTATTCGCATCAGCCGAGAGCTCTTCCGTTAAGGCCGTGGCTTCAGCCTCCAATTGAGGGATGTCATCCTGAAAATGTAGTAAGGATTCAAACACCGTACGCAATGCTTAGTAAAATATATCACATGACATTTTAAGCAATTTCTTGATGAATTGTAATTTGTCAGTCTCCATTTGGATTTTGTTACTATCACCATGGGCTTTATTATAGGTATACGCAGCTACCGATATTGGACCGGTCCGGTGCATAAATCATGGCCTATGTGGTACAACGGTTATTTTTAATTTGGATAATCCACAAGCTTAATATCTACTTTTCATGTCATTTTCCCTGATTATGACCGAGAAATTTTATAGACTGAACGAAAGGTAGTCGATCAGTTTCGGTATGTCAGAGTGAACTTGAGTGGACTTTTAAAATGCTTTTTATTAAAAAGTAAACATGGAAATGTTCAATAATACATATTTTAACACTGGATGGATGGTACCCCAAAGCCATCGTTCCATGCCAAACGCCATGTTCCCCAACCCAAATTTTGAAATTTTGAGGCATATTTTCTTCAAGATTTGGCCTGGAATTTTAAAATAAGGCTTTACAAGGCCCAGTAATGACCAAAAAGGCCTTTAATTGCCCAAATTTTTAGTACGATATGGTAAGACAGTGTTAAGCAATAAAATAAATCTACACTCCCTACCATAGGTTTGGTAACTTGTAAAAAACCCTCTATGTTTGTTTTACTATTTTCATCACGTGCAACGAAAAACTGATAATGGCAATGTATAATGAATGTAGTCAAGTTACATCGACTCCAGGATTATTAGTTTTTTCTTTGCAGGTTATGAAAATAAAAATTCAAACATAGTGACCCTGAGGCCTCAACAGGTAAACCTATGGGGGGAAGGTTTGCCAAACTGATGGAGGGGAGCATAAAGAGGGGAGTGCATAACTTATGTGCATGTGTACATACATACATACCTGGAGCTCACATATTGATGGGTAGTAGATACAACCTTCAGTATACCATGACGCGATTGAAAGACTTCCTGCTGACAGACTTCCAACGGCAAACGCAACCTTACCCAACGCTGCCCAACTAGCTGGAAAAAACAAAAATCCATTGGATTTAAAGATCTCCGTAAAGCAGACATTATACTCTATTTTGTACCAGAAAATAACATGTGCAGGTATAGCAATTTTTCCCAAAATGTTATATTCCAGTTGTACCTAAGCCCTGTTTTACACTGGCTAGTATTTTCTCCCATTGGAAATACACAGGGGATCAAAAAGACCGGTTAGTGTAAACGGGGCTTTACAGGTACACAGTCATCATGTTCCATTCTCTTTCGGTTTTGCACTTGAGTACATCAATGTATTTATAGATTATTTATGAAAATATTATTTCTGAACATACGGGACCTTATGCATGTTATGTAAATGTAAACGACTGTTTATGAAAAACATACCCTGGACTTCCTGGACGTTGTGATGCAGGGACACACACAGTAGAATCAGTGCTAGACTACAAGTCAGGTGTGGAAGTCTCATCTTGATCCACTAGAGCTTCCCGCTTGCACGATGTTGTTTTGAGGCCTGCAATATCTGAGCGTGGTGGGAAAATACTTTTGGCTTGTTCCCTGGTATGTTTGCAATGATCTCTGAATGACTGTGTCCTTAAATAATAATAGCCTTTGATTGCATAATAATAGCTTACATGTGTGAAGCTTGATTGGTTACATTCGTAAGCTTTCTACCGAGCCAAGCCCCTCATTATACTACCTTCTTGTGTACCAAGCCCCGATGATAGTGCACGTTCATCGATATATGACAGTTCAGCCGTAAATCCCCCATCAGACACAAGTACCTTTTTTGGTGGGGAATTACAATCTGTGACTCACAATTGCAATCCATTCTTGGAACAATCTCAACTGGACCACATACAAACAAACAATAGTATCGAAATCTAACAAGTTGTTGGGATTCCTCCAGGGGACCTCAACCAGTACCCAGAGAACATCAAAGCCCAATATACAAGTCAGATGTTACACAGTTGCCAACATTGTGTATATGTATATAGTAATGGATAAAATTGGGTATCATAAACGCATTTTGTTAGCTCTCACTCTCTTGGTAGATTTTTCCTAGGATGAAGACAAGTCTTCATCTTAGATTTTTCCAAGTTAAAAGGAGACCCAATATGATAGCCTGGAAAAACAGAGAACAGAAGAAAGCATCAGTTAGCAAAAAAACAACATAGCAGCTAAACACTAAATACATAAAAAAACTCACCAAACAAATATTATCAAGAAGAAAAGCTACCCTCTTGTATTGTATTCACACCTCCCTCTCTTATTCTAAATTATGAAATATAAAACGACATTTAATTATATTAAACGGCGCCAGCTCAATCGTCTGCTATATTGTAAAGTTTCAAAGTATGCATATCATATGTTATAAGTATAAGTATTAAAAAATAAAATAAAACTGATATACTGTATGCATTAAGTATTATTTTTAGAGTTGCATTTGACTGACATAATATACAAGCCAATATTTATACAGAAATAATTAAGTCAACTGTATTGGGGTTTAACACACGGTATGACGATAAAGTGAGGGTCTTGGATATCACTCGTGCAATGTTCTGCTTAGTGCATTGAGAACTATTTCATTGCATAATATCTACACGCCCACCACATATGTACTTTTTCAAACCTGGCAAATTCAAAAATTCCTCATTTAAGACTCTAACTGTAGAAATTAAAACAAAACGTACATTACATTATCACGCGGTACTAACTCAACGGGGCGTATCGAAACCAAAACGCCCCGCAAAACCGTTAATTTGAATTTCAAATCTACCCTTTCGTTGGAAAATCAATGATTGTGAATCTCACAGTACACCGTTTTTCTTCAGACTACCTTTCACTCGAGACATTGCTTTTGTGTAGAGTCACACGTTTTAGCGGCGTTTTGGTCCCCAGATGTGAGAAGATGCAAATCTTCAGAGATTTTAACCAAAAGCCTCGATATATCGCCAGTTCTATTACTATTCTCCCATATATTTTGCACAAGGACTCCCATTACAACCCTCCATCTCTGCATCAACATATTTGTTACATTAAACGCACCAATTTCCAAAAGTCCTACGCATCAGTTCGAAATTGATCAAAACGGTTCTCGATTAACGGTTTTGCGGGGCGTTTTGGTTTCGATACGCCCCGGTGAGTTAGTACCGCGTGAATGAACTATTCAAAACTTCAGACCATTTAAAAATGTATGTAATCATAAGATGCGGATGTCTTTTACAATGCACATACTGACTTAGAATATCAACAACCAACTCAATACACTAGGGGCCTTTTTAAACATTTTATTACTATTCCTTGGCGTCTGGTCTTTTTAAACATTTTATAACTATTTCTTTTCGAGCAACCCCCCCCCCCCCCCCGGCCAAAAAATCTTTCAAAATCATGCAGTTTTCACCATTCTGAGCACTTTTTAAATGATTTTAGCCATTTTTGGACCAAAATTGTCACAAGTGAACCCACCCTGAAATTTTTCAAAAAGTGAACACCCCCTTTGGCAAATCCTGGCTACGGGCCTGACTGTCAAGTACTATTACATGAAAAGTCATGAAAGCCGTGCATTTATTTTAACCATATAGAACCAAAGCACAGCTATTAGGTTTGAATTTGCTGAATGTTTAGGAATAAAAATAATTTACAGAAAGACAAAATTGATTTAATTTTTCTTTATTTCCTCATTCTTGAATATGCTTCTCATATGAAGACCATACATTTTGTGTACAAAGTGTAAGCTCACCACCCTGCCACAGTTAAACAAAAATAGCAGTTGGTAGACCAACAATTTTCTCATATCACTGTCAATGTTTTACGAGATATTGGTTGAACTATTAAAAGAACATGGCACACTTTAAATTCAAAATAACACTGAATATGTACATTGATTACACCACCACCACTTTATACATGTATTTATTCACATGAAAACTAAGACCATGAAATAACACCATGTTTTTAGGGTAATAGAGTGTAATCTAAAGACCATAATATCCGTGTTTTGGATAATAGAGGTAAATCTTAAGACCATGAAACAACATCTGCAGTATGTTATTGAATAATAGAGGGATAAACAATTGCTTCATATACCAGGAAATTGTTAAACTTGTTTATTGCACTGAGCTTTGATGAATGCTCCTTCCGAGTATTATAATCCGTTTCTATTGTTGTTTAGAACAGGCTCTTGCAAGACACCCACAACATACTGCACATGTGTAGAGTTAACCAAAATTTTCCAAAAGGCCTTAGTTAAGCTTCAATGTTCTGTTAAAGAACCCCTATTCTTACTTTTGAAAATGAATTCTATCAATACTCTCCGATCTTACATGATAGTTCTGTATCCATCCCCATGCAATTGTGTGTATCCCCAGGCCAATGTTAAGTCAATACACCCTTGCTGAAATCCTCGTGGAGAACTCAAGTTGATAGAGTCTCAACAAGTAGATTCTTGTGAGATAGTATTGCTAGAATCATTTTCAATAGAAAGATTATGGATTCCGAAACAGGACATTGGGCTTGCTTTTCAGAACTTTTTGTTGGCTCTAACGTGCCTACATAAACTTTACATAATGAATATTACATAAGTTCATTCAATGTAATTAGCTGATGTGTGATTATAATAGAGGCAGTTGATGCAACTCTAATGAGCTATATAGTGTCATTATCAGAATTTACCAATATAAGCTATTTATAAGCAAATTACACATTAAATGGTAGGTCCAGGCACTCATGATTCCATGATAATAATAATAACAATGTTTCTAATTTCAATGAGTAAACCTTCTAAACATTAAAATACATGATAAACATGAGTTTCTCTCATTCTCTCACCAACAAAGGTTAACATTAAGAACACAAATTGCACTAATAAATATAATTATACAGGGTGTCCACACTTTCATGAGACTTGCTGAGGGATATAGAGAATTTTGAAAGACATTGTTTTTTTACATACACCATGTACAAATTTTAGTTATTCCAAAACCAAATTTTAATTTACGCAGTCTATTCATATCCTCTATCCCCCTCAAAAAGTTCATGAATTCTGTTGAACCTCATTCTATAACATGTATGTACATAAATAATTGTCTGCACTCCACTAAATTTTCCTACATTACAGTGTATATGTACATTAAAATGGACTGATCTTCATCAAAAATCGATCTTTTGAAGTACAGAACGGTATATGAAAACTTTGTTAGGTGATATACACTGCAGTGTACCATTGGGGCATAACTGCACTTAGCAATACATGTAAAAATATGATGACAACAATAGCTCTTCTATTTTCTAAATAAACTGTAAATCACATGCAAATACAATAAATATTGTCATAAATACAATACCATTTTACAGCCTCATACAATTTTGAGATTCATACATAACATAGGGATTGCAGGATGTAGTGAAATGATAACACTGATATGAATAAACCAAAATTAATTTTAAGCAATTATATTGTCCACTGTAGTTAGCTGTATGGCAAATAAGCTATTTTATAGGCTTTTGTGAAAATTTGAAACAATTTTCTAAAATTGGCAAATTGGCAGAATTAACAATTCATTCCACTAAAGGCAAACATTTCAAATTTGGGCATTTTCTGAAAATTTTGGCATTTAAACATATATTCAGTTGGAAATATTTGCATCTCTCCTGATGAAAGCTAGCTATGAGAAAAGGTTGTCATGGAAACCATAATGTTATATACAGGATACCCATAAAGTCTCTACACAGATTTTATGGGCACCCTGTATAAATCATCAAATTTTAGATATACACATATATGTGTAAAATATAACATCACATCACAAAAACATGTAAATTTCCTTCAAAAACTGTACATTGGAAGACAGAACATCTTTTAGAAGTGCATCACCAAAAGACTAATAAAAATAAAACATCTCCATATAATACACAAATATCCTAAAATGGATATACAGTACACAAGCATGTTAAAATATTGTTCAATAGATTTATGATGCAAAATACACATATAACAGCATGTACTTATGAGTCAGATCTTTTCTTGCAAATACACGATATAGTTTCAAGCATTTTAGGTGCTTGAATTTGTAAACTACTATGAACAAACCACAATTATGAATTAATTCTGTTACAGTTTTAAAATATGAATAACTTGAAAATGCTGATTTTCCATATCAAATACCAAATGTGTATAAAAAGCAGTTTTCACACAAACCACTCGACTTATCTATCCATGGCTTATATTTACATGTACAGGGCGTTCAATAAGTATTGCTAATTTTGCTATAACTTTTGTTCTGTTTGCTTTTTCTTCATGAAACTTTCACAACATAAGGTACATATATCTGACTTTATCCTATGAACATTTCAAGACAATTCAATCAGTATTAACAACAAAGTTATGGTTACTAAGGTAACCAGTATCATGGATATGCGGGGCAAATTTCTATACTGAAAATTTAAATCACCTGACTGAGGATGTTTCACAAAAATGTTTGTTTCAAATATCAAAGACCCAAGCATACAAACGTTCTGCCTTCACTACTTGAATTACATATAAAGTATACATATTTCTATAGGTAGATATTTTATTTATAAAATAAAATAAATAGCTAAATATATATTTTTGCTATATGGTGATACTGGGATTAACATAAATTACTAGCAAGTACATTCAACCCAGGATGATAGAAGGGAAACAAAGAGAAATAAAAACCGAGAACAACTACCATTATACTTACAAGCCCAAAATAATTGTATTCTATGCATAATAGTGGTTACACCTATGTTGTAACATCGTATAACTGTGGAAATGAAATCTACATTCATACAAAATAGATAGGCCTTACCCTACAATCATTTGTCTAGGTACTGAGTTGATTAAAAGAGGGCAGTGTCTGTGGTCTAGAGAAGAGACTGGGTTGATTGCAATTTGATTGCAAACTCATTTAAATATGTATATTCCCTGCCGTGTATCCAGGTGGCCGATTTGCTCATTCGTTTATTGACGGTTACTTTATGAAAAGTAATAGGTTCTGTAGCCAACAGCTGAAAGTTGCATACGCGAAAACAAGCTTAATAACTGACCACACTGCTACAAGTATCTTTGAAGTTGACATGATTATTTTCTCTTGAATAGGTTTACAAATAAAATAAAACACCATATATAGTGTTATTATGCATTAGCTGACAAACTGTCATTTCCACTGATATAAGATGTTATACCCAGAGGCATCTATTGTTAAAAGTACAATGTTTCTGGTACTGAGTTGACATCAAATTATGTCCAGCATCATTATGCAAAATAACAACAAACAAATTATCACATAGTTAGATGTTCAACAACCCTCTAGCATTGCTATACAGTTTGAAGAACTAGTCTCAAAAATATAAATCACAGTGAACATCTGAGATGATCTCTAAAAGACATAGAGGTGAGTATCTGGACAAGATTATATTGCACTGGCTTCCTCAACACACATTTTAAGACATGGTGCATTTTGATTTCATTTTGAGTGTTATTCATGCAATCTCAACAAGCTCTCTCTACTATATGTCCTGTATTCAGTTCAACTCTAGAGTTATATCATAGATCGCATGCAGGGTGGTACTATACAATACACTGTTGTAACACAGTTTGATATATCCTTATCTTTATTGTGAAGATTATGACATAAGAAGCAGCTGACTTGCACTGTATCCAAGTAATGAACAGTTTAATATATCCTAATCTATATTGTGAAGATTATGATATAAGAAGCTGCTGACTTATGATTCAATACAAGGTAGTAATTTACAATTAACACTACAATGTATCTGTTGTAGCACTGTATCGAAGTAACGAACAGTTTTATATATCCTAATCTATATTGCGAAGATTATGATATAAGAAGCTGCTGACTTATGATTCAATACAAGGTAGTAATTCACAATTAACATTACACTGTATCTGTTGTTGCACTGTATCCATGTAATGAACAGTTTAATATATCCTAATCTATATTTTGAAGATTATGATATAAGAAGCTGCTGACTTATGATTCAATACAAGGTAGTAATTTACAATTAACATTACAATGTACTGTTGTTGCATTGTATCCAAGTAATGAACAGTTTAATATATCCTAATCTATATTGATAAGATTATGATATTAGAAGCTGCTGACTTATGATTCAATACAAGGTAGTAATTTACAATTAACATTACAATGTATCTGTTGTTGCACTGTATCCAAGTAGTGAACAGTTTAATATATCCTAATCTATATTGCCAAGATTATGATATAAGAAGTGCTGACGTATGATTCAATACAAGGTAGTAATTTACAATTAACATTACAATGTATCTATTGTTGCACTGTATCCATGTAGTGAACAGTTTAATATATCCTAATCTATATTGTGAAGATTATGATATAAGAAGTGCTGACGTATGATTCAATACAAGGTAGTAATTTACAATTAACATTACAATGTATCTGTTGTAGCACTGTATCCAAATAATGTTTGATATATCAAAATCCATATTGCAAAGATTATGACATAAGAAACTAATAATAATGGCTTAAAGTTAAGTGCAAGGTAGAAATTTAACGTTACTATGTACTGTAACACAGTTATAGCACTGTATCCATGAGCGGTTTTGTGTTTCCTCATTATGAAGATGCTGACTTATGATTCAATACAAGGTAGTAATTTACAATTAACATTACAATGTATCTGTTGTTGCACTGTATCCAAGTAATGAACAGTGAAATATATCCTAATCTATGTTGCGAAGATTATGATATAAGAAGCTGCTGACTTATGATTCAATACAAGGTAGTAATTTACAATTAACATTACAATGTATCTGTTGTAGCACTGTATCCAAATAATGTTTGATATATCAAAATACATATTGCAAAGATTATGACATAAGAAACTAATAATAATGGCTTAAAGTTAAGTTCAAGGTACATGTAGTAATTTAACATTACAATGTACTGTAACACAGTTAATGCACTGTATCCATGAGCGGTTTTGTGTTTCCTCATTATGAAGATGTATTACAAATATAAAGTTATGCCTTTGCAGTCTCCTCTTTCAAATCAGGATATAGTGAAGGGGCTACATTTGTTCCATTTTCTGCTGATCCTTTGGTCGCATCATCAATAGTTTTAAGTGGTATATCAGCACCATCTGGTGCTCTGTCTAACATATTACGGGCCAGTTTATCTCCTTGTCTTGCTGGTCCCCAGTCTTTAGATGGTTTACACAGATCTTTCACTTTCTGAAACCATATGGAAACATTACAATATTAGAAATTTTGGTATCAAAGTACTGTACTAATCACTCTATACATTGAATTATCAAAGTTGCTGTTTCAATAGTTCCTGGGATGAATCAGAAAGATCTTGACCAACCTTTGCTTCTACAATCAAAACAAATACATCATGTATACACATTCTACAATCTTTTATTACACAATTAATACAAATATAATGTACACACATCATCAAATTTCATCACATGTGTCCTGTGTCGTTCGTGCATTGCCCATAAATTTGAATAGAAAATCTAGTATGCAGGATTTGAATTTAAATGCATCTTAACAATCTTGTTATGATCTGTTACAATCTTACCTGTAAAGTTGCTGAAAATGAGCATATAATCACTGGTTCAGATTGATGGGAGTTTTTGTTTGACCAAAAATTATTAATGGATTGGTCTACTCAATAGGTTCATGGGCGTAGCGCTATTTTTATGAGTAGTATGCCACAACAGGAAAACAAGTTGAACAAAGTGAAAAACTAGCATTCGGGGGGGGGGGGGGTCTAGGGGGGAAATTCAAAAAAATATTGAAGTTTTGTTGTATTTAGAGTGTATTTGCAACCATCTGGTACGCCTGTGTGTACCAGGCATATCGGTATATTGCGTGCTACGCCTATGGTAAACCTGAACCAATCAGAATGAAACATCTTTTACAAAAAATGCAACCCATAGAACCAATTACATGTACATGGAAATTGAACTCCAAAACCTATTTACTATGGGGTGTAGCTGTAAGGAACATATCAATATAACAATTTACAATAAAAGACAAAATGTATAATTACCCACAAAACTGATGCCCCCACCCCACCAAGATGTAGGCTAAATGAAGGAAAATTGATTTAGAAGTCAATGTTTTTTTAATCATAAATGGACACATGATATGTTCCTTAGGGCTATTCAATTTAACAACATAAAGTAGATATTAATTACAACATGCATGTAAATAAAACCCATATCCACACTAAGCCATATCCAGAGGTTCACCTATATTCACCAAATAGTTTACATATCAAGTAAACAATATCTACAAATGGGGTTCACCAAATGAAATCCTTCAAATAATATACACCAAAGCTTATAAACCAGGTATATATACAGTAACATAAACTCAGATTGAGCTTACCACAGTTACATAACACAGCTCTATAGATGGTGACACACTACCATTTTTTGTCATCCACGACTTGTACATCGGAGGTGAATGTTTTTAAAGGAATGCTTGATTCATTGATTGCATGGTCGCCATTGGCAACACCATCTGCATTGTTACGAGAGGTTTTATGTTCATGTAAGGCAGGACCCCAGTCCTCATGTGGTTGGCAAAGGTCCTTTATCCTCTGTAAGATATGATTTGTAGTACAGTTATCCTATGAGCCTTATATTGTTGTGTGTTAGTATCAAAATTATTAGTCTATGACTGAGCCTATACACCATTTTGATTAAAAATTCAGAGATGCAACATCACTATAGAATTTCAAACATTTGTGTTGATAAATACAGCAATTTCAAAAATGCTTGCACATTGATTAATATATAATATTATGTACTAGCAATTCAGAAATTTGGAACTCGAACTCTAATAAGCATGGTGTGTGCATTTTGAAAAATAATATTTGATATCTAAAGAAAAGAAGTATTGTATCAAAGTACAATGTATGCACATTCAAAGTACGGTACATGTATTAAATCAATTGTGTATGATGTACGTATATTCAATAATTTATACTTCCATGCTTTTCATCCAACTAACCACATTTTTACTTCACTCAATAACAAATTCTTTCAAATGCATGCAATCATTTCACATGACATTGATATTTGATCTGACCTTTTTGCATTGGCACTTGTAGTGTTGCTAAAACCATACTCCATGTGGTGATAATACTAGATAATGAAAGCATGTTTGAAGCATGCTGATCAGAAAATTGTGCAGTGTTTGAAAGTAAAATAATGTTGTATTTACACTAAAGATAGGTTACATAAATGGCCATCAAGAAAGCCCATGGTTGAGTGGTAGTGTTTTGGATCAAACGATTTAGATAGATTTGCATAAGCATAATCAAATCTGGCTTCTTATCAATATAGTCAAGCTCGTAAATCATTTTTTATTTCAGTATTTGTCAAATACAAGTAGTTGATACATTCAAAGTTGTGTTAAAAAATATATATGTATGATGTTGTGTGATTGTCTTGAATATACACATTAACAGTACATTTCAGTGACCTCCCTAGGATTTTTCCATGTGGGCGCAATTTGTTGTTCAAGTGTACAGTGCATCTATAATAAGTTTACTAATATACCATAAATCTAAAAAAATTCTTAGATTTGAATAAGTATCACTATGAAGTGACTGTGCCCATGACTGCAGTTATGGAAACAAAATGAAAGCACACAGAATAGATGGTTAGTGATTCAGATGAAAATGCTATAAAAAAGAACAAGTACCTTTGTACAATGTATAAAAGGGTTATGTACTGGGAGGTTTAGGATAAGGGTTTATCCTGAGAGATATACAAATTTTCTGAAAGATAAACCCTTTATCCAAAACCAACAGCACTTAATAGATGTATCCCATACCTACCGAGGCTCTAAGTACATTATACCTTTTAAGGTTTCCAAATTTTAATATTGTTCTTTAAATGTTACAGATTATTTCTTTCATGATTTTAGAAATCAGTTTCACGAATGTCCTAGAAGTCAGTGATAGCGGGATAGTTATCTCAAACTCATTAAAAAGTGAAAATTTTCATGATTTTAGAAATCAGTTTCACAAATGTCCTATAAGTCAGTGATAGTGGGATAAATATCTAAAAATCCATTCCCCTCACTTGAAACACTATATATTCCCGCATGTTATGTACTTAGAACCTCAGTCGTTATGCGATACATGTACATTATATCATTAAAGTGTAAAGGATATGTCTTATTTCTTCCTTACCTGCCATATTGTCAAAGTTTTGTCTGGGTGTAGGCATACTTTGATTATAGCTACTAGTGGTATAGGTATGACTGAAGTGAATGCCAACATCCAACCCATCACATCTGCCCAGGGTGGGAACCAATAATCTGCATAATTTGTCTGCTTGAAGTCAATCCAAGTAAAGATTAAGATAGCCTATAATTATAAAACATTCATGTTTGTACTTTGTAGTGTAGTTTATAGAGCAGTGTAATATAGTAAATATTATAGGTACAATTGATAACTGCAAGATTAAGATAGCCTGTAATGATAAAACATTCATGTTTGTACTTTGCAGTGTAGCTTAAAGAGCAGAGTGTAGTGTAGTGAATTATAGTTACAATTGAAAACTGCAAGATTGAGATACATGTAGCCTGAAATGATGTATGTTGTGATGTATTGTATTGTGTATTCTAATGAAGTGTAATGTATTCTACTTGAAGAACAACTGGAGAATAATTTCAAATCTGGAGTGATAAATAATATTTGTGTATTGTATTGTAGTCTTGTATTGTGTAGTGTACTTTAGGTACAACTGCAGATCTGAAGAGCCTGGAATGGAAAAAGTTTGAGCATGTGTATTGAGTGTAGTGTAGTGTAGTGTAGTGCACAGTTCCATAATTTGTTTCACTACTAAAGGCAATGTTCACCCTTTTTTCCAATGTTTATCTTGCTATTAGAAAACAATAAATACTGAAACATGATTTCTCAGAAATTGGTGAAGTTGTAATTGTAGTTCAACTTACCACAATTAGGAAAGGTGTAATATATTTCCACATTATCTTCCAAAATATGGTTAGTTTGAATCCCAACATGTGCTCCATATCTTTGTAGTATCGATCAATACCTATGAAGAATGGAAAATATAGATTTAATAATCATTTAAGACATATTCTAGGATACATCTTGGGAGAGATTACATCGGGGAGAAAAATTTGTGGAAGAACTATTTTAAGAATATGTAGAGGCATGGTTTTGAAGACAGTTACTTAATTTTGTGTTATCATTATAAGAATAAGAAATGCTACATGTATGTCACATTTTGTCACAATTCACTTTTATACAAGGAACATTGCAATATTCAACATGGCACTAATATGCAAAATATCATAACTTGCCACTTGCTACAGACGCTGACTGACGGACGCAGTCCATAAAAAAGTTGGGAACTTTAACAGTATGTCACTACTTCTATTGGTGACATAATAGGTGAGGTAGTTTTCCAAATGTTTTCTATATTACTTACCATATACCCATGACAAGACAAGGCACTCTGTCATACCAATGATAAGCAAGGAATACGAAGCTGTGAATTTATCCATCAGTTGCACAATGTACATCCCACCCTACAATATAAAATTATATCTTAAGCATGTACACATGTTGTCTCAATAAGTCAAAGGATGTGCTGTATATTATCACTGGATATCTTAAATTTAGCTTTAACTGAAACTTGGTTGAAATACATGTAGCTTCTGAAATGTAGAATTTGATCATATTGGTAGTTTTGCCTATTAATATTATCATAATCCTAATTATGACCCTTTACAACACTTCATCTAAAAAATATAAATGAACAAAGCAATACTCGACTTACCCGAGTTGTGCAGGTGAGTCCCATAAGGAATGATATGATACATATAACAATGAGTAACAATAAAGGGCGCAATTTGCCACGTCGGAATATGTGCGGGAACACATCCAGCATTGTGGTCTGTACAGTCTGGGTGAGTCCAATCTGAAGTTACAAATATAGGTGTACTTAATGTAAGCCTAAAAAACATTATATCCTCTTTACTCATATACTTATTTAAACCATTTTTATCAAGGTTTCCTGAAGTACTGTAAAACCTGTGTCGACATCGCACTGATGTGTAGTAAACACCTCAAAAATGCTCAGCTCCATTTCTACATGTATCTACCCTTCTTTTGCTTAAATAAAGGTTTTCATGGTAAAATTTCTCTAGGTAAACTAGGTATGTACCTGTGTTCCAACTCCAAGACTGAGGATCATGAGGAAGAAGAGGATTGCCCACAGTGGGGAGATTGGTAACCTAGCAACAACTTCAGGGTAAGCAACAAATGCAAGCCCTGCACCTGTAACATAAACAACACATCAAGTTAGTTTGATTCTTATAAAAATGCCATGAAGAATTTAAAACTTGGTTAAATACCAATGTGTTTAATTAGCAAGAGTCAATTTTCCGTATAAACTATTATATGACAAATGATAGCCATTGTCTGTAAGTTTTAACAAAGAGGGGGAAGTTTTAGATTACCCTCCCCCCCAAAAAAAGATGACCCTACTCCTTAAGCCCTTATAAACATGTTTATGTGGAATTGTCAGTACAAAAGTCTCTGCAAGAGAGAAGCACTGAGCTGCAATAATCCAAGACCCCAGACAGGTAATCATAAATTACCACCAAAAGGAACAATTTCCCAGTCAGCTACCATGGTAACCTGCCTCGATTTAGGTAATAGCTTACCTTGACGCACCACATCCCCTACATCCTCTTTCAGTACATGGGCCATGTAGCCAATCACAGCAAAGATAACAAAGCCTCCAAATATACTGGTGAGACAATCCCCAATTGCTACAAATACTGCATCTCTAGAAATAGAACATTAGAATGATATTAGAAGTATATGTATCATTTATCAAATGCCTATACAGGAATTCAAATAAGTCCAGTCCCATTCCACAGCGATGTATCCTGGGGTTAATTGGTTTCTCATGATCTTTCATTTGGATTTGTAAAAATACAATCAGTGTTTTACCAATGCAGTCAAGAATTACAATGTACCCCTGTGTGGGGGACTGCTGGGGGGAGACTGCAGTGGAATATGGAACTTCTGTGGAGGGAGATGGGGATGGAGGGAGGGGGCTGCTTTGGAGGGGGACTGAACATATAACACAACAAATACCCAATATTACACTTTACTTTTTATACATATATTGTGACATTTTTATAAAAAAATATAACTTCAGATAGGAGAAACTTGTTATATACATGTAACTAGCTAAATGTAACTAGCCAATGTTACTAACCTGAGACAGTTATTATGGAACTTGTTATAACTAGCTAATGTGATGAGACCTCCCCAACAGGCAGACAGAGAGAAGAATACCTGCACTGCAGCATCTCCCCACACCTGTAATGAACAATTTCAATTTTCAATTTATTTATTAAACCATCGCCATGTATCACTGGGAATTAGGCACAATGATACAATTCAATAACATATTTTTACAATAACTTATTTACAACTGCTTCCCATCCTCACATAAAAATTTGCGTAATTTAAATAAAACGTCATCAAAGTGTACACAGAGTCAGTTACTTAAGGAGGATTGGCTCCCAGGGTTCGAACTTGGTATTCTGCCATATATGGAGAAGTCATGATTAAACAACTTGAATTCAAACGACTGCCATTTTTTCACTTGAAAATTTTAAATTACAAGTTTTGGTAAAAAAACGACATTCTGACATTTTCATTGTTGGAAAATATCAAGTTGCGTCCCTGGGAGCCAATCCTCGCAACAACTCAAACATATATACTTCCATATATGGTAAGTACATTGCCAATAGACCAAATGTTGACCAAATGTATCATAGTCTTCTTCAATATTCGAGTTAGAATGCTAAAATTGAATGTTTTTGAAGCTCATGGCTATCTCTTTTTTAAACACACACAATGACTTTTACAGTATGACTTCAATGATAATTTTATCTATTTAATGGGGCAATCAAATGAAAGTTAAGAGGGTCTATCAAATACACCAGTCCTGAGATCTATAATGTGAGGGATTAAAAGGTTTACCATTGTGAGGCCATGAGACATACTCCACATAGTGATGTGGAAAGACAGCTAGTCAATCAATGGCAAAACAAGCAAACAAACACACAAGCTGGTTCTTTCATGAATTGAAGTCATGAAAAAAAATTAATATTTATTCATGCGCATAATGCAATGTTTAATGAAGTTATATTGACTTTTGTATTCAGCTATATCTACAACTGTGTACAGCTACAAGCTGTTATCAGGAGGAAATCAATTTATTATTAATTTAATCAAAACAAATTATAGGGGTTAGATTTCCTCCTACTCCTTTTTTTAACAAGTAAAACTTGCATACCCTTTCTTCATTAAATCTGCAGTGGACACTTTTATTCAGTTCCAAAATAGTTCACTATTACTCATATATTACATGAAATTGCCAAGCCAAGACTGATAATGATCGCTTTTAGAAAAATTGAAATTTTTGCAGAAATAAAGGAAAATTCCATCTGTGCTCAATGGAAATGGAATTCAGGAGTGCACTTTACACAAATTCCACTGGAATTAAAACATACCTGTCATTTCCTGATTTAAACAGGGGGAATTCCAAAAAAAGTGAAGTGACTATTGAATAAATGACAGGTGACGGGACAGATATGACGGCATATCAAAATCAGATACCAAAATACAGTATTTTTTAATGATATTTTATGTAATGCTTTATTTTGAAAAATTTCCCGATTGTCTCGAATCCAGATTCATTTTGGGTTGACAGGTATGCTGAAGTGATACACAACAAAATAACCAAAAAAAAAAAAATATCCTAATCATCATTTAACACTGACCTTAGCACTGGCCAATCTATGCCACTGTGGTGTTATATAGAAGAGGATCCCATCTACTGAACCAGGTAATGTTACACCTTTCACCAGCAAGATCAACAATACGATATATGGGAACAAACTTGTGAACCACACCACCTGAAAACAAGCATGTTCATGTTAGTTCTATGTAAATTCATCTCTTCCCTTCCAGTTATAATGGAATTTGAAAATATTGATATGTAATTCACTCCATTTGGAAATAACATTTTTCACTCACAAAATCTGACTTATAAATCAACACTTCAATAATGAAATCTGATTACCCTGATTAAGTAAACTTCATTTTCAACTCCTGTCAAGAAAATAGATACCATCCCTAATGATTTTATTTACAAGAATTGAGATACAATTTACTGTACTGTATGACTTCCTTTATGTACTTAGGGAAATTGAAAATTGTGAAGTGCAATTAAAATTCTGTAGTGCCATAAATTGTATTCAATCTACCAACTAAAAAGTTTTAATAGACACAATGAACTTTCAAAACTTTGTGCAAACAAGTATGAAAGAACAACTATTTTTAATATTTGCATTTTGTCAAAGGCCACATATCATATTGTCTACAATAAGCGCCAAGAGCATTTAGAAAATTGAAAATAAATCTTTCAGACCATTCTAATAAGCACCCGTATAGATATTATTAGAGAGTGGACACTGATTACAGAGAAAGGCCTGTAGCCAGGATGGGGGGGGGGGTTCTTTCAAAATCATGCAGTTTTTCATCATTTTGAGCACTTCTCAAGTGATTTTGGCCATATTTGGGCCAAAATTGTCAAATGTGAACCCCCCCCTGGAAATTTTTGAAAACTGACCCCCCCCCCTTGGCAAATCCTGGCTACGGGCCTGCAGAGAATATAGTATTTGTGTTTTACCAGACACCACATTACTTTACCAAATATCCAGAACCACTTACTTTTCCCTGAGATTGTATTCCTTTTGCTAGACAGACAACAACCACCATCCATGAGAAAAGAAGACACAGGACAAGCTGCCATCTTGGAGCCCCCATGTTATGGAGACCATCTGAGATGTCTAACACATAATTACTGAAAGTGGATGCAAGGATATATAAGGGACCCCCTGAAGAATCTTTGCAATGGGTTTGAACTATATATAAGCATAAATGTGCATCTAATAATAATCTAACTTAAGCTACCACTACACCTACAAAATTCAATTTAAAAGGTTGAAATGATATAAGACATTTGCTGAACATAAATGTTATTATTTCATGACATATACAGTGTTGATTCAACATTTCAAAGTATTCCTCAATATTATTCAATGATTATATCAATATTAGTGGAGTTACACCATTGATATTTACAAAAGAATCTGTCAAAAGAGGAAAATTAAAGAGCAGGGAATATTAAAAACAATTCCTTCCTTTGTCCATGCAAAAAGAAGCAATTCTCAAAAATCAGAAATACAAAGAAATACTTTTGTTTAATTAAAGTCATACTGATCTCTTTTAGGCTTTTTTTGGAATAACACATGAAATATCCCACATAAGCTTACTGATAATATTCATCGCTAGCACCACGTCTTGCCTCCAGTGCATTGGTCATGTTAGCAGTGAGATTCTTCAGTATAGCATAGGCACTTTCCCCTACATCTTCTACATATAGGCAGGTCTGGTTGCCCATGTCCCATGTACCATTGTGGTTAGTGCAGTTTTTGGAATCAAATAGATTCAATGCCCCACAAACTGAAAAAAAAGATAACAATATATTTGGAAGGGTTAAATGACAGTATACTGATATTTATCCAATGGATACTAAAAATATATGGGGATAACAACACAAGATAATCTTGGTATGCACATCGTATCCGATCCATATGACGTGATATCCAATCGTATCCGACAGATACTATTTAGTTTGAAAATACAATTTAAAAAAAAATTGAAACCAAAATTTTGAAGTGAAGTGATAACTACATGTACTTGTCTGTTTGACAATAAAGTTCCAAGGTTATGTGCTCAGTAAAAATGAGTTACATTTTTTCATGCGATTTTATAAAAATAAGGTCACAGAAAAGAAAAATGAAAAAATAGAAAAGAATTAGAAAACAACACTTTTAGGTCTAATTATTTGAAGTCCATATAAAAATAGCGACCATCGGATAAATATGATATCCTATGATTTTCTCTGCTATCATTTTTATCCACTCTTGGATATCGCCGATCTCCACTCATTCGCTGCGCTCACTCGTGGAGATGAGCGATATCCACTCATAGATAAAAATGGTATCCCTCAAAAATCATAGGATATCCTCTATATATATGACAGTTTACTGATATATATGACAGTATACTGATATAGATACATGTATATATGCTCTGTGTGTTATCATGCTTTTTTAAATCGACCCAGGGGATCGAATGATGATCAAATAAACAAAGCTTTACTTTCTTATGTCTACATTTAGTGCTTTTAGGTCAAGTTATTTCAACTGTTAAAAAAGTGCCCCTTTAACACAGGCTGGTATCGAAAGATTTGTCCGCTGTGACGGAGCATGCTATATTTCATAAAAACACTAAGAATGCTTCACGATTTATTTTTTAACTCATATGTTTCGTTATATCAAAGATAATTACTTACTCCATGCAATGGATATATCATTTGCGTGTAACCTTCACTTCTGTTTGAAGTCCAATAACGCTAGGAGTAAAATCTATTGAAAACGGCGCCAGAGTATCAAACTCTAAAATGTATCATTTCTTTTTTAACTTTTTAATGGCATGATATAGTGACACGATAATATTAACATATGTTTTCAACATAACTCTGAATGTAATAATGAGATATTAATGCATTGGGTCTTTTTAATATTTTTTGTAAAAATAATATTAATATTTTTTGTCCGCTGTGACGGAGCATTTTCACAGTTTACATTTGCAACTGCTCCGTCACAGCGGACAAAAAAATTAAATATTATTTTTTATAAAAGAATTAAAAAGACCAAATACATCAACATCTCATTTATACCTTCATAGTTATGCTGAAACCATGTGTAAATATTATCGTGTCACTATATCGTGCCATTAGAAAGTTAAACGAGAAATGGTACATTTTGAAGTATGATACTCCGGCGCCATTTTCAATAGCTTTTCTTCCCAGCGTAATTGGACTTCAAACAGAAGTGAAAGTTACCCGCAAATGATATATCCATTGCATGGAGTAAGTAATTTTGTATGGTATAACGAAACATATGAGTTAAAAAATAAATCGTGAAGTATTCTTAGTGTTTTTATGAAAAATAGAATGCTCCGTCACAGCGGACAAATATTTCGATACCAGCCTGTGTTTAAAAGAGATGTAAAGCGCAAAATGGGGTACAAATCAAAATCGTTCTATTAGTTGGTTTAGATTTAGAAATCTACAAATTTTCTTTTCAATAATACTTTAGTTATAGGGGTGCCACATCGCTGCACCCAAATCTTTTGAAGCTTTCTGATGTTTACTTATACAATAATCCTGTGGATAGTTCACGTCTCCTTGAAAGTTACAGGAAGGCTACTCACTCCATAACTATTATCAAACATTATAGATAGATGTATTACAAGAGGGTGTACCTACCAGGACTTGCCCACGGTGATTCACACTGTGACCAAGGAACTTCTTTGGCAAATGATGCAAACAAATAAAAGAATGTCCAGGCTATAATCATATTGTAGTAGACACCTGCTATCAGAGACACCAGGAACATGCACCAGCCTGTACCTGCAATCACAATGAGTATATACATGTACATACAAGTAAAGTAACACCTGTGTAGGTTGAACACCTTTAGTGGATAAAAATAGTGCTCCACTCGGGAGCTGTTCAACTTTAAGAGATTCACTTTACATAATGTTGAATGTAGTTCAGCATAATGTTGAACTTTCAACATGTACCACTTACAACTCTAGAGGGTTTTACTTTACAGGTCTTACTGTATACAGCATTGGGTGATATACAATGGCTTAAAACAATACTTTATTGAAACAAGGATCAATCAGCAATCACCTGATACATTAATTGATTTTCGCAATAGTGGGGGTTATATGTACTGAAGAATGTATTGACTAGAGACCACACCTCCAGTCTAATATAGGTCTGTTGATTGATCCTAACAAACAAAGTATAAAAATAACCTGAATAAGGAGAGAGAATGAATAAAGCAGACATAGGGGAGAGTAATGAAATATATTTGTAGATAACGTACCTTCAAATAATGGAGCACAATGTTTCCATATAGATACAACACCTAGACTCCCGTACTGTCCTATAGAATTCTCTATAAACACCATGGGGATTCCAGCTAGTACCATCATAAATATATAAGGGATGAGAAAGGCACCTGAAATAAATAAAATAAACAAACTAATTTTTAAATATCTGGTTAGCTAGTAAATATATAAAGAAGGTGGCGCTTACAAAACAAAAGTACATATATCTGTTCACAAATCACAATGTATTGTGCTATAATTAATTATTACCTCCTCCATTTGCATAACAAAGATAAGGGAACCTCCATATATTTCCGAGACCAACTGCAAAACTTAAACAAGAGAACAGGAAGTCAAGTTTTCCCGACC
This sequence comes from Owenia fusiformis, assembly GCA_903813345.2. Classification (NCBI taxonomy): domain Eukaryota; kingdom Metazoa; phylum Annelida; class Polychaeta; order Sabellida; family Oweniidae; genus Owenia; species Owenia fusiformis. Next base: position 14,604,636 of record CAIIXF020000010.1, read on the forward strand.
AGTTTCCACGATTCTCCGCCTCTTCATCTTTCTTCTCAGCTTCTGTTTTCTCCGTTTTCTCGGGATCTCCTGGCTCAGCGCCATTTGGAACCTTGTCATCCTGAAAATACATGAAATAGATAATTAGGTTAATGCATTATGCTTATACTTTATCTTTTTTCGAGATAGAAACAGAAATGTCCATCCTATTCCCTAAATACACTATTCGAGTATATTCCACCACGTTACGTATTTGAAATCCCATGAGATATATGTACATATACTTTTATGTTATATAAATACTTCAGAAGATTATTCTCATAGAACCATCTCCCTCAAGGGATACTAATACTTTCTCATAGAACCATCTCCCCAGGAGATACTTTCTCATAATACCATCTCCCTCAGGAAATACTTTCTCATAGAACCATCTCCCTCAGGAAATACTTTCTCATAATACCATCTCCCTCAGGAGATATTTTCTCATAGAACCATCTCCCTCAGGAAATACTTTCTCATAATACCATCTCCCTCAGGAGATATTTTCTCATAGAACCATCTCTCTCAGGAGATATTTTCTCATAATACCATCTCCCTCAGGAGATACTTTCTCATAGAACCATCTCTCTCAGGAGATATTTTCTCATAATACCATCTCTCTCAGGAGATACTTTCTCATAATACCATCTCCCCAGGAGATGCTTTCTCATAGAACCATCTCCCCAGGAGATGCTTTCTGTACTACTGGCTCTTATAATTTCATGAAACAGTTTGACCGTATATCATACTATCTTCTTCAGGAGACACTTTTAATTCTAGCATTTCAAAGATATTTGCTCTAAGACACCAACACAATTCAACTCTGGTGTTTATAACATCGAATACTTCATTAAATTGAAATAAGATATTTATCCAGGGGTGTCAATAGAATATCTGACAAGTGGCATTAAACAAGTGAAAGCAACAGGAAAATTATTGGAAATTAACCTCAACATGCAAACATGCTGCTCATGAAATCAACATTTATCTATACCTGAAAATACTTGTGTTATGTCCCTGATCATTATTAGACTTATTACTGTATCACTTTGATTTACATTCCACGATACACCTCAGGCCCGTAGCCAGGGGGGGGGGGGCTCGCAAGGTTCGGACGAACCCCCCCCCCCCCCCGGCCAAAAATTCTTTCAAAATCATGCAGTTTTTCACCATTTTGAGTTCTTCTCAAGTGATTTTAGCCATATTTGGGCCAAAATTGTCAAATGTGAACCCCCCCTGGAAATTTTTGAAAAATGACCCCCCCCCCTTGGCAATTCCTGGCTACCGGCCTGCACCTGTATGACTTACCTGATCGTATTGTAAAGCTGCTAGATATATACGAGGCATTCTGAATGTCACAATTTCAAACAAAAATATATCCTATGTCTCTGTTTAATATTCGATGACTTCAAAATGAATTTTACTTTTTATATCAAACTTTATTGACCATCTCTGCTTATTCAGCAAGATTTTGTTCTAGACCATAGGTAATATTACAACTCTGCCAACAGAAAATGTCAGATAACCATGACTTGCAATTTTGGGTGAATATCACAGAAGTTCTAAGCCCTTGGAAAAATGATCACATTTAGGTCTTTTGTCAGTAAATAATCTGCCAATACATTTGTACTATTAAGATGAGAAAATGGACTTGAGTCATGCATGGATACATGCCAGAACAATAACATTTCTTTATGTATTGCATTATTTTAAAATCAGAAAATAATCTCAAGATACTATATTTAACCTCTTGAATTCCAGGCTCTAAAATAAGTAGAAACCAGAGAATTTTTCATTTTTGCCACCTTTTGACATTTTACTTCATACTTATACAACTTACGATGCTCAACTTAGTAAAATTAGATGACAGAGATCATTTCTACATATTTTAAAACAATTCTCGTGTAAATAGGGTGAAAATTGTTCAAATGAGATCAATTTTAGTGAACAATTTTGTGATGGATTTTCTCGTCACTCTGGGTTTCAAGGTCATTTCTGAGGTGATGAGAAATCTCGTCGCTCCAGGTAATCCAGATTGATATATATTTATAATACCTCCAATAGTTTTGACTTCCATTTACATAATGTGTTAACCTCTAGATTTGACTTCTCAAGCTTACCAAAAGTGCACAATGAGTTGGCAAAAATGGTATGAACTTTCACATGAAATCAATAGAAATTGATTAAGTAGAACTATATACAAGAGGTCATTGTTGGTTTAGTATATCAAATAAAGAAACAATTGTTTTTGTACTGTTTTGTTTACATAGGTTATTAGGGTGTTCTAAAGACTACATACAGACTACTATATACAATAAAATAAATGTATATATTATACTGTTTATGTACACACAACAAATTGAGTAAATGGCAAACAAACTGTAAGTAACTTCATTGCATAAGAGTTTAACCCTTTCTGATACTTTGATTCTGTTTCTTTAAAAGACAGCTTCAACTACATTACTAAGCCCTGAAACTCAAGGTAAAGGGTTTTATTAATATGGTAAAAGTATGATTTTCCCACATTTCCAAACTAATGTAAAATGTGAAATTGATAGTAAATGTGATAAGATTGAAGAGATGTTAGTATTAATGTGACAATATTGATGAGATTGTTAATGTGACGATATCAATGAGATTGATAATGTGACGATATCAATGAGATTGTTAATATGATGAGATCAATAAGATTGTTAATGTGACAATATTGATGAGATTGTTTACATCAAATTACTACAGAGAATCAACCAACAATAAAACAAAACAATATACAGGAATACATGTATTCCCCTCTCTCGTGAAAACCTGCTTCCAGTAGACACCCTTACTCTACACATACTCTATTTATTTCTTTACAAATTACCCTCTTTGGAGAGAACACCTACCAATACTATACTGACAGTTATTCTCAGCAAAAAGTGTTCAATAAACACAGGTTTTATATATTGTAATTAAAACTTATAATACCCAATATACAATGAATAATATTTACTCTTAAAATCCACTGACAAAAGTATCACGTAAGTGCGCTTCAGTAATAAACCAGACTCTATCATAGTTCTAGCATTTAGGATTGCTAATATTGAAGGCAAGAAGTTCATAAAAATATATATATATACAAGGGCCGATCAAGAAGTTTCAAGCAAACTAACTATCCTGTCTCATGTTAAAGTTTGAGCTTCCAACTCCTCTTATCATAAAATTGAAAGCACACAGTAAGAAACTTTTTGATCGGCCCTTGTATATATCTATAATATGTAACCTTTAAACATTGCTTTGCTTCATACTTGGCACTTGTTACCTGAAACCTACGATTGAAGTAACTATTAGGACAATATACTTTAAGTAAAAAAGGATGTGTTACAGCATCTGGTATACTGGGGTAAAGTCAAAAATGGTTTAATATTTAATATCCTTTGCATTCGTTTGACTTCACTTCTTAAAAGAGAAGTTTAACTGCACGCAGGGTAAATATTTAAAAGTTAATCTCAAAAAGTGATTGATCTTATCACTGATGAGAGTAATTCAACTGTCTGATACTTTTTCAAACAATTTGGGTCAAATTCATATACATTAATATAAATTATAAAAAGCTTCAAAGTTTCATTCGTGAGAAAGAAATGTTAACAATAACATTCACATTGATTTTTGAGGTCGTTCAAAGTTCATTTTTACTTCTCTTACCCTTTGCATTAGTTCCACATAAAAGAGAGCTTCATCTTCTTCACTGTAGTTAATGACTAGACTGTAAATGCAGGGTATACTTCTCTTAATAATTAAAATGAAGTCAAAGTGCAGGAAAAATACATGCTGCAATATTTCTCAAGAATGCACATTGCATGAAAACAATTGATGGGACATTAAAGGTGAAAAACAATATTTAAAGAAATAATCAGAAAATAAACAAGACAATTGCATCATGAGAAATCATGGCCTTCTATTAGCTTCACAATAATATGAATTTACGGGTGGCCTTAGAAGCCTACTGCTTCCTTGGTGCCTTTCCACCAGTAGATTTACTTGCTGTCTGCTTTGTACTAGCATATTTCTGGTTGAAGACAGAAAGATGTGATGAGTATCAGAATGGGACAATTGAGTCTTATTTTGTATGTATCAAAGGGTTCTCCATTGGATTTTTTCTCAAGTAATAAAATTATCATTTTCACAATTCAGACCAAAATTGATCAAAATATGCCTATTTGTCAAAATATTTCTCATTGTCAAGTGGGTGCAAATGGACCTTCAGGTGGGTGCAAGCCTATTTACAAAATCTCAGGTAGGTGTTGCGCCCACTTGCTTTAATGTTGGGGAGATCACTGTGTCATAACAGGGAATTTAATGAAACCCAATATTTTAACATATAATATCATCCACAAGATTAAAATCATGGATGTTTTGAAAAAATCTATTCCTCTCAACATTTTGATGTTGTAGAATTGATCATTTTAAAATTATGTCAAATTTTTCAAGATATTTAAAGAGAGAATCAGAGATAGCGAGCAGGCTAAACACAAAATTGTTTCAATTTTAGAATATTTTTGGCTCATGTCATTCCTTGTCATGTCTATTTTATAAAAATCACAAAAGTGCATTCTTTATTCAAGGAAAAACACAAGATTTTTACAATAATGTATTATTTTTCTATAAGAATGGTTACCATTCTTATTATTTGGGAGAATTTAAACATTTTTCACCCATTTTTGCACTTTGAATCATTAATAACTTCTCCAATTTATAACATATTATGAATCTTTTGGGAGATATTGTATTTGATATTGTAAGGAATAGATTGGTAGGTCAATTATGCACTTTGCTTGTAATTTTGTCACCCCCTATAGAGCTGATTCTGCCTTTAAGATGGAACAAACAACCCATTGTAAATTTAGAATTTTTACTTTTAAAAAACATCAATATTCTAAAGCAGTTAAATGTACATAAAGTTGTAGATTAAGGCTCAAGTACTTATTGTGACAGGACTAGAACATAATTGCCCTTAAAGGGTTACCTGAGCATATTTTAATGAGGTTCCCCAGAGGAGGACTTTGAACATTTACAGAGAAAAATCTTAATTCATCACATAAAATTAATTTCTGAATAATATGATGTTGCAGGGAATAATTGAGAGCAGGTGAAATGTATGGTATTGCTCTCGTTTATTGTTTTTTTATGATCATATTGAAATACTGTTTACTGAACAAAAAAGAATATTGAATGAAATTCATTTGAAAAAGAAAATTAAGCAAATCAATATTTCCACATGTAGTTTAATTATTAAAACATTGATTTAACAAATTCCAATATGTCCAGTTTGTTTAAAATAGATGAAGACTTTTAACAACGTTTGCTTGTTTGTTTGTTTGGTTAAATTTTAATGAAGCATTGGTTTTAGAAAAGGAATATCAACCTTGATTATGGTCCTCTGGCCATAGGCTTTGAACATAAAAAATCCTTGGTAAAACCAGAACAATGACGTCTGAACAATAAATCTTGTTACTGAACCGATTTCATCATCATCATTAATATGTTTATTTGCAAAAGAAGATCTCCAAATCTGGTCGCCATGCCACCACAATTTTATTTATGGGCTCCTTGGACCATTCTCCATAGGTCAATGGCTCTGTCATCTGATACCATGGGCTTTCAACTAGAATTGAAAGCCCATGCTGATACTTATCATTTTTTAAAGAGTTATTCCTTTTATCAATGACCATGTGAATTTCTACATATTAACCCTAGACCCCAATCCAAGTCATGCACCTTATAGCAAAACTAGAATCATCTTGTAGTCATTTGGCAGTATGGCAGTGTGAAGAGAGTTAACATACTACATGAGAGGAAAAGGGTTAAGAGCCATGCTGCTGCTGCTGTTGCTACATGTAGGTTAGGATGCCAGTTTCTCCTACATGTTGCTGATGCAACCGCATCAGGTCTGTCTCGATCAATAATATCAATACATAAAGTAAACTAATGTTGCTGATGCAATACCACTAGTTATAATAAGTACCATCAGTTGTTACAGAGGAAACTTTCCTCATCTTTTTATCTTCATTGCACAAATATCGAATTTCACACCTACTGGCCTGGGTATTAATAAAGGCAACATTGACTGTCCGTTGGATTTCAACTGATAATGCTAAACTAAAACGTTTTAAATAAAACTAAATGTATAATATACTCCATCTCTGTCTATCAAGGTAGAACAAACTCTACCAGAAAAAAGACTATATTGATAAAGGACAAGCTCATATCAAGTCAGTTAATCTGAACATACATGTATGGTACCTTCCATACATATATCTCAGTTAAACATAGTTTTTAATCAAATAGCTACGTGTAATATATTTAATCACCCTTTAAATACATAAAATAATTAATATGATCAATTTTACTCGGAATAATCAAAATCAATTCACAAATATGACCACGTGTATCATAATATTTCCATATAACTTTGGTAAGATATTCAGTAGCACTGCTCCTTTCTGAGATTTGATGATAAGTTTGCAGTGCACTTGGAAAATGGATTTGCAACCACTCAAAAATGAGAAAATCAGGAAAATGGTATCTATTGACTACCTTTGGTCCATTCACTTATAAATCGTAGAATACTCCTAACAATTCTGATAGAGCACCTGTAAAGTGAAGATGAAACCATGCCCTCTTTTAGAAATACAAAAGGGCAGCCATAAATATTAATAGAAAAATTTAATGGGGCAGTATGTAAATTTTAATTCATGACTTTGTGATTTATTTTGTATGAGAGTATTCAAGGGATACTGAAGGTGCCTTTGGCCTGTTATAGGTTTTTATAGTGATTTTGAATATATTTCATGTGACAAAAAATGGAAACTATCAAATAACAATATCTCCCATTGGCAAATACAATGTATAGAGAATTCTTTGTAATTTCTTCTATGAGAAAATATTTTGTAAAATATCAATAAAATATTTGATAAAGTATATAAAACTGGGAGTACAATATGTATAATAATATAAAAAAAGTTGTTTTTAACTTTTTTTGAACTTTTACGCTGTCTGCGTTTTGAAGATCATACGTCCTTTTTAAGTTCTTAAGACTAAGGTTACCTATAATCACTTGTTCTATATTTTTAGGGCATGTGAGTAGTGTCAATAGAAAGTTTCACTTTGAAATAGGTACAAGCCGAGGTGAGTACCCCTTCCCCCCACCCCTAATACAAACCTCGCCACAATGTAATGTGTATGGTGAAGTAGATAGGAGGGGGGTATGGGGTACAGTCTTGAAGTAAGACTATCTGAAAGGATGCAATCTCTTGTGGCTGTGCATGAGACTGTGTGGCTAAATTATTTGATGGATTTTCTCTCAAATTGACAAGTATTCCCACACTCACTCTTTTCAATAACATGCTCATCATTGCTTGGGAACATATTTCATTTATTTTAGTGGGCTTTATGAACAATTAGAACAATTAATTGACCTTTCCACCTGTCAAATGAAAGAGATGATGAATCTAAAGATAAAATAAGCAAAACTTAGCTTTTGAACATGTATATCAATAGCTGACAATAAAACAATATCACGTATCACATATGACATTAAGATGATTGAGCAGTTTAAAGTAAAGTCCTTAATTTAATGAAAACTTTTTTATCACTAAAAGGCTAAAGGCTGAGGTATTTAGTTGAAAACTATAACCGTAAAGAAAAAAGTCATAGTACTCCAACATTAACTATTGTCCAACTCTACAACTATAGAATGTGGGTTGCGGATGGTGTGACTTTTAAGATGAAAAATAATTATTAAAATTGTGAAGATTTTTGCACACTTTCATTCAAGCTTTCAACTGATGAATGCACATCTTGGATAAAATGAACTCATACTTATTTAAGTATAAAATTTGTTAAGAAATAATAATATATAACATTTGGTCAAACAATGCCATAAGGATATTTTACCAAACCAGTATTGACAGTTTGCCTATCTGCTTGAATTGTTTTGGCTTACTCTACTGATTGAGCCGTTATCAAACTAAAAATAAAATTTCTAATAACCATTACAGACATTTCATATATTCATTTAAATACATATTATACTTATTGTTTAATGTTTCAGTGAAGAAATTTTTTTCTAAACTTACATAAGTGTCTCTAGGCATTACCCCCATAAATGTGGGGTTATTTGGAGGTTTTTTGATATTTAGGACATTTGTTTCAAAAAACCTCAAAATAACCCCACATTTATGGGGGTACTAGGCATCAATGGAGCCAGCCCTAACACAAATACTTGCACCTGTATCAAGATACAAAGTCATGTTGTTAACCTAGACATGGTTTTCTCTAATTATAGCTTACACTTCAGTTATCTTATTCTTACATGAGGTAAAATATAGCCAGAACACAGACACGCTGTATATATATTCCAAAGAGCACACCAGTATGACTATCACTAATATTGATAATCATATTACCACACTGTTCTCCACAGGATATTGGTGGGTGCAAAATTCTCATTTTCACAATTCAGAGCAAAATTGGTCAAAATATGCTCATTTCTCATGATTTTTTCTCATTTTCAAGTGGGTGCAAACAGGATGGATTTTCAGATTTGGTGCTGCGCCCACTTGCTTTAATGCTGGGGAGTTCATTGCTACCATACATATTTCTGTAAGCCTTTATATGTTATATTTCTATATCTGTAAAACGAGTGATTGACAAAATGACTTACTGATTTGGTTCAGGAAAACTTTTTGGGTGAAGATTTTTTTCAATCTGGGGACTACGTTGATCTATTAATATAACAATAGTTATTGGAATCAATAAAAAAAGTACATTATCTGGGCATGTAAAAATCAGCTGTTTTCTGAAATCTAGGCATACTTTTTTGAGAAAGATGATGTTAAACATACATTGTATATAACCATGCTTAGCCTTAGTACAACAATTTTTCAGTTGATTTTCCCTTATATGTATTATCACATTACTTTTAAATACTGACACCTTACTGACCTTAGTCTTAAAGTCAATTAAATGACATTGGACAAAGTCATATGTAGTATTTACATGAATTTTATAAAGTAATTAAAATTCATCTTGTACTCCCTGCATTGTTTTAACTTAACTTATTAAAAGAGCTTCATCTTCATCTTGGTTTAGAACTAAAACTGACTGAGGGTCTTCATATTACATTTACAATTCAGGCCCGTAGCCAGGGGGAGGGGGGGGGGGTTGAGGGGTTTGAGCAAACCCCCTGGCCAAAAATTCTTTCAAAACCATGCAGTTTTTCATCATTCTGAACACTTTTTAAGTGATTAAGGTCATTTTTGAACCAAAATTGTCAAAAGTGAACCCCCTTGGAATTTTTCAAAAAGTAACCCCCTTTGGCAAATCCTGGCTACGGGCCTGCAATTAATGATAAAGAAGAAGGGAGACTCTAAAAAAGATAAGATCCAAAAATCCCACAAGGGTCCTTTCTTGACAACCTGTGTATACTTTGAAGGTTTATGCTTGTCTTTTCAAAGTGGAGGAACACTTGGAAATATATCTCCATTCAAATTCACAGGTCAAAGTGACATTTGAAGATTGGGTGAATAAAAGTATCAGTATAAAAAACTTTGTATGGATTCAGTGTGCATTTTATTTGAGATGTACATGTATTTTTCAAGGTTTGATTGTGTTTAGGGAAATCATAACAATCCATTATCCTCTTCAATTGAAAACAGAATTAATTATTCAAGTTGATGTATTCTTTATAACACCCCCCAATTCTAAAAATCAACTTGTAACCCCCCCCCCCCCCATTCTGGTTTACACAATGCTATATTCATATGTTAGTGGCACAGTTGATTAAATTTTCTTGGACAATGTTCATTGGTATTGCAACTTTGTTGAAAAATCACAAAACATTGCAACATTGTTTACAAATTATGATTGACACATTGTGTACAAACACTGAGACATTGTTCCAGTTGAATTATTTCCAAAATTGCTGCCAAAAAAGCATGGACCTATAAAAGTGTGATCAAGAGATCAATGGCAGAATATTATTGAAAAGCAAGCTTACCAAATAATACGTTTTCTCAACCATTTCGGGTCACAGACAGTTCACTTTAGAAGCCACGTCCACGTGTCGAGTAATATTTCTGACGTTTGAGTGGATTCTCCACAAGAAAATGCGCTTCAGGCTCTATTAGTTAGCAGCCGATATTCCTTTGAGAGGTACTGATGAGGAAAATTTTAGCAAAGTGCAATTTGCTTTCACTTGACTTTTAGTATTTCTGTGTGATGTCCATATGCCGCAAATAGTAGTATATATTTGCAAGTGAATGAATGAGTGGTATTATGTTGATTCAAACTTGGCACTCTGTGAAGGAGATCAGGTCTCTTCCAATTGATAAACTAATACTGTACGCCTATTATATTCACACGTTTTTCACAATATTTAGAAAGTGTTTATTTTCATGTTCTCAAATGTTTACGAAACGATGTGTACTGACTTGAAGAAATATCTACATCCCTTCTATAAATAATTTAACTTATTTAATCAATATACAATTACCAATCTGTGCTTATTGTAAATCCGGAACACAATAATTATTGATTTACAGTACTATGTCTACATCTTCTAACGAGACTCAACTAACTCTATTTTTAGAATTTGATTATTTGATTGATTTGACTAAATATGGAACAAGACATTATTTCAACTTGTATGTGTGATTTGAATGGAAGAGAGGTATATGTCCAGCTATAAAAAGACTTTATTAGATGGGATATATGTGATACATCCAAAGAATCAGGAGAAATTGACCCCACTTGTGTGTAAGTGCAAAAAACTTTCCTAAGAACTTTGAACATGAAAAATGATTACATTTGGAACAAAATAAATGACAGGTGGATTTTCTATCACCATTTCCAGACCATGGTGATTTGAGACTTCATACTTTCCAGGAATGTCTAGAGACACACAGAGCTGTCAAGTGTCCCGCGAATGGCGGGATTATCCCGCGAATTCGATCAAAATTAGGCTAATTCGCGTGTCCCGCAATGTCCCGCGAAGTCCCGCAAATGTGGCTTTCGACCTCCGCGAATTTCCGAAATTGTTGCAATCCCCTATATGGTGATTATCTTATCTTATATAAGAAGCTAAGTTTTTGCACTTTTGAGGAGTAAAGTTTACTTAATTTTAAGTACCTAGCATGCTGTTGTTTGGTATCAAAATAAAGAGGAAGGGTTCAACTTTCATTTTAATTACGACAATAGGGATGTAGGTCACAAATAGTTCCAACGTTGGCCTTTTTACTATCCGTGTGGTCTTCATCTTAGAACTGTGCAAATGTTAGCAAACGCGAGTTACAATAAATGGACGCTGATATCTAGAAAGGGTTTGTAGAAAAAACCGGGTACCGGGTAGTAAATCCTCCATGCTGGGTTCAAACTTGGTACCCGGTACCCGGTCAAAAACGGGTACCCAAAAATAAAAAATACGAATATACGAGTATAACATAATTAGATTATCAGAAAACGTGTAAGATTTGTTTTGAATTTACAAAAATGTATGTAACATCCTTCAAAATTGAGCTAGAAGCTTCAAATAAAAAGCATATTTTAAGGCTCTTTTCTTCCTCTATCGTCATGACCATATTTTCATTGGTTATGTTCACGTACCAACATACGAACTCATTGAAAATAGAGTAAAATTGATTTGTCTTGTTATTCAAATCGTCTTACAATGTCATTGGCGTAGCCAGGAGAGGGTGTGATGGTGCGATCGCACCCGGTTTTTCGACCGGGTACCAAGTTTGTCTACGTAAATTTTATTTATATTATTAATTGCATTACATTTACATGTACATATTTATATTTACATTTACATGTACATAAATAAGAATGAAGGAATAAAAAAAAAAAAAAAAAGTTTGAACCCAGCATGGAGGATTTACTACCCGGTACCCGGTTTTTTCTACAAACCCTATCTAGAAAAGTAACCTCATTCCCTATAATTTGATGTAGATTAATCGAACCCCTATATCATGGGCTTTCAATTGAAAGCCCATGCCTACAGTATGGTAGTAGTTGGTCACGACGCCAGAAGCAGAGAAGTGCAAAGTATTGTTCCAAATTTTTGAATTTCGTGTTAGATTATGATACTCACACCTCAAGCATGGTTTTTGTTTTTGATAAATTACAATAAAGTTTAATAATATTTCTATGCGTATTTTGTGAAATTATGTTGACGTTTATTTAAGTTACAATGTAACGGTGCATTATATTTGATTAATCAGTATCTGAAAGTTTGATTCAAGTACTTATACACGCTTTTACATTAGTCCAAATCACGCAAATCCCTTGAATGTCCCGGGACATCCTGCAAATTTAGGTGGATGTCCCGCGAAATCCCGCAAATTTAGGGCACTTTTTCTAGAAAATCTGTCCCTCTATGAAGTTTTTGCTGGTAAACCTGTTAACTGTCCCGCAATTAGGGTGTTTGTCCCTCGAATGGTCCCGCGAAATCACGCGAATTTGATAAATAAAATTGGCCTATAAGCGCAATCACGCAAATCCCTTAAATGTCCCGCGAATTTAGTAGATGTCCCGCAAAATCCCGCGAATTTTGGGCACTGGGTCTAAAAAATCTGTCCCGCGAGAAAATCTTTGGGGGTTGACAGTACTGGACACATCAGTGGCGGATCCAGGAACCAATAGGGGGGGGCCCAAATTTGAGGTCCGAGAAAAAACCTCCGCGCTTGCCTGGAAAAAAATTTGCCTGGGCCCAAATTTTTGAAAATTTGAGGCCCATTTTCTTCAAAATTTGGCCTAAATTAAAAAAAATAAGGCCTTAGAAGGCCCAATAAGACCAAAAGGCCCACTTTTTGGGGCCTTAAGGCCTTTTTTGGCCTAAAATTTTTTGGGCCCAACTTTTTTTTTCTGGGCCAACCTTAGGGGCCAACCTCCACCATAGCACATCCCTTAAGTTTTGTATATTTTACATTTTGTATACCCTCATCCACTGATGTATGACCTCTTGAAAATTCTCTTATTTTTAACATGGGAAATCCTCACTTCAGCAAATCCATGTGGCATTATCTTTGTTCCAAACTGTATATGGTATTTACCACATTATACTGTACTTACCAGTATGTGATAGATGCTCTGATGCCCTAGGTTACACAGCCAATCTCTCTAACAGTACAGTATCAGAAGCATGCATAGCCAGCAAATTTCAACACGGGTGCAATTTTTTGGGTTTGGATTACCCGGTATGGATTGCTGGGGGTACAGCTGTTTACCCCCAGAAACTTTTTAAATGTTACAATAAACATGTATAAAGTGCATTCATAGAATTTTAAACTATGATTTGTTAAAGTTTTTTTTAAATTGCTTTTTTCTTTAATTGTATGAGGTGGGGGTGCAATCGGACCTCCTGGCTACACCCATGCGTATGGTAATGTTTTGGCCATAGTACTGTATGGTTCCTCAAAATGTGGTACCATACAGTACTGCACTGGCGAATCTGGGGATGGGCCTTTTTGGTCATAAATGGGCCTTCTAAGGCCTTATTTTTTTAATTTTGGGCAAAAATTTGAAGAAAATGGGCCTCAAAATTTCAAAAAATATTAAGACTATAGCCCACATATGTTAAAATTTGGGATTGAAAATTATTTGTTTACATAGGAAGCGCCATTCAAAATGGCCGACTGGGTAAATTAATTTGCATATTTGTTACTTCCCCTAGCTTTATTTCCATTTGACAATATGCTGTGTTACTTTTTAAAGCATTTAATTGTACCTTACTACTTAATTGAATTGTTATAATGCTTATTTTTGGGAAGTGAAGTTTCCTAAAATTGATAATAGTTTGCAGGAAATTTCCTGTTTTTTCCCACAGGAGGGACATAATGATCAATAGACTGAATTCTCAGGATATTCAGTCTGTTGGATATAGACTAAGTTTGCCCCCCCCCCTTGTTGGTTCCCAGATCCGCCCCTGGTACTGTATGGAAGACTAAAACAGTTCCATACAGTTCCTTAAACACTGCGGCATTTCATCTGTATGTTACCCCAGGATGGTACCATAGGGCATGATCTTTAGTTGAAAGTCAATACATAGGGCACCATACTTTTAGTGTACTGTGCATTGTCCAAATTAGGGGGCTTCAGCCATATTAATTTTTTGAATGTTCCATGTCAGAGAAGCATCAAAATATAAGAGGCTCCACATTTTATAAGCCAAACCATCGGCAATCCAAAATATTTGATGATCACCAGATTAAACTTTTGCTGCTTAAGTGGCTGGAAATTCAAATATTTGAAAATTAAAATACCAATAACTTTTTTCAAAAGTCAACTTTTTTCAGAGTATTTCAAATAATACTATGCATGTCATGATAGATTATATTTAAAAAGTTAGACAATATTTTAAAACTTTGGCCAGGGCCTTTAAAAAACACTGTTAAAGTGGCAGCAAAGAATATATGGAAAGTTATTTTATTAATAATTTTTATTTCAGCCATGAAGGAGTCTTGTTGGAATATGTTATAGCTGTAGAAAAGACTACTACAAGTAATATAGGAGACCAGGCAGAAAGTTTACGTCATAAATTAATACTGAATTACGCTGATAGAGGCAATGATCCACACCTGTATCATCTTCAACACTCATTAAAGGTGCTTACTTCTGCATCTGAAGGACAAATCAATCAGCTGTATACATATTTAAATCAGTACTTAATAAAAGGTAGGCTTTAAGCATATATTCCAAGCTTAAAATTGTTAGTGTTTTCACAATATGCACTTGTGATAATAAAAGATACAATACAATACAAAAAAAATAATGAAATCTCATAATTTAATTTTTTTATTATTAAGGTTATTAAAGGACCATTTCAAAGTTAATGTTAGAATGGAATTACATGAACAATGAAACCTGTATATCCAAACACCCCTTTTATGTGAACACCTCTCAAATTGAACACCTTTTCTTGGTGCAAAATTTGTTATCTCCCATTAACTCACAAGTTTATAAAACCTTGAAATGTGAACAATGAAACCTGTATATCCAAGCACTCCTGTTATGTGAACACTTCTCAATTTGAACACTTTTTCTTGGTTTATAAAATCTTGAAATGTGAACACCTACTAATATGAACACTTTTGCCAGTCCCAGGAGCCTTCAGATTAAACAAAAGGTTTTGGTTTGTATACTTATTGTTAGGGAAGGGGGTCTTTGATGTATAAAAGGAGGTTTTTGATCAAGGCCAAAAAGGATAAAATCGTATATTTTAATTCAATGTAATTTGTAATTGGAGTACTATTCAGTGTTTCATTTTCAGAAAAGTCAAAGTTTGTTTCAGATGAAAACCGCCCACATAATCTACTGGTTCTCATCAATCCCAAAGGTGGCCAATGTTTGGGTGAAGAGAAGTATAAAACTCTAGTAGAACCAATATTTAACATGGCTCACATATCAACTGATGTTAGGGGTAAGTGGTTTCTCTTTTTAAATTATTACCACTTTAAAATTTTACTTTAATCACCTATTGCCACTTTAACATTCTGATACTCATAGCATCTTTCTGTCTCACCTGAAACATCATCTCAGGGCTGAGAAGAAATGAGATGTCATGGTTTATCATGATGCCACGTTTACTTTTGTTACCTATTCTTTAAAGGTCTTCCCAAGGGTTTGTGGGTTGAGATAATTTATTGCATGTTTTTCTAAATGTTGTCATTCACAGTGTATGGTTGCTGGAATGCTTGATTAATCCTTAACTGTGTTCGGCAGTCAGTGTTTGGTGTATGGTTACTGGAATGCTTGGTTAATCCTTAACTGTGTTCGGCAGTCGGTGTTTGGTATCTGTAACAAATGGCAGGTGGTGACATTTTGCATATTAATGCCTTCTTAACGACTTGAATTCATATTGATCGGTACTTATTATTATTATGAGCTTTATTATACTTGTATCCCACATTTGGGCAAAGTGTACAGCTTAAACAGAAAAAATGAACTAATTATCTATATATTATATTAACTAATCAAAGGGTGCTTGATCAGGTGGATTGTGCTTTGAATCATGTTGTGTCTGTTTCTAGTCTTAGAATATGGGGGACACGCTGGTGAGATTCTGCAGTCATATGACCTCTCAAGTATAGATGGGTGAGACCGTTTTTTGGTAAACCTGTAGTTGTACAGACGCACAGCCAACTTTTGTCAAGTTTTTCTTTCTTTATCATTCGTCTTGAATGAAATATCATCTTGAATATCTTGAAGAAATATAGAATGACCATACATGTACTATTATATGCTCTGATTGCATGGCCAGAATGTGATATGCACTTGCACTGTAGCATGGTTTTTAAATTGCTTAAAACCTTTTTTTAGTCACTAATCCATTTTTTATATTGATACTATGGGTTGGCATAAGAACAGGCCCAGCAAAAATTGATTAACTTATTTAATATCTGTCCAATTATCATTTTTCCAAAGAAAAAATAAGAAACTCAAATTTGTACCATCATTCATAAGTTTTTGGTGTAATTCTGTTAATTGCTTATATGTTGCAGCAGTAGAATCACAATATTATTGTAGTATATTGGTGATATATATGTTTTGATATTAGTACTGCCATCAACCCCAAGCCCCAATCATTTCAGTTATGCATTTTGTCAGATAATTCATGTTAACAGGCAAATATTATTGTAGGTTAGTGACAGTTAGTGGCGATGGGACATTTTTTGAGATTGTCAACGCTATCCAAAAACGGGCAATGCTGGAAGCAAATCTGGATGAAAATGACCCAGAATGCCGTGTTCCACCATCAAATCTACGCCTAGGAGCAATCGGTGCAGGTGAGGCGATTTAATAGTCCTATGTCCAGTCTCTTGACTCCATTCCTTCATATCCATAATGCCTTATTAATCATTAAATATCAACAAAATATATTTTTGATTTAATTATCAGGATTCATCTAATATTCATTTCTCCAAGAACCAGAGAAGGGGTAGCCTCATCCCTGATCACAGGGTTCCAGAATATCCTCTTTCTCCCAAAAATTCTTGACACTAACTAAGGAGGCTGCGGTAACCTGTGCTTCATGCAAAACAAATCCTTTACATTTTTGTCAAACATATTCATTTATTTTGTACAAACTGTTTGAAAAGAACATTCTGATACTTGTAGCACCTTTAGCACTTAATGCATTGCAGATACTGTCTTAAAGGACAGAGATGGAGAAAGGATTCCCTCCCATGATTTGAAAATAATATTTTGCTACTTTCTGATTTGATAAACAATTTTTTTTTTTTAGGAACAGGGAATGGGGTTGCTGTGATAAGTACAGGAGTACTCAATACTGACAATGGAGTCACATCAAATGCAATATACATATCATTAGGTACTGTATGTTAATACCAAGGTACTGTAAATCAGTACACATATTATTGTTAGGTAACTGAAGTCAGTAATGCACAGTAAATAGAAACTATTAAACACATATTGATGGAAATAATTTACTAACTCTTCATATTCTTGTAATTTCTAAAGGATCATGACATATTGTTAATTTGTTACAGTTTTCAACTTTTTATTGTGACCAGAGTTAGACAATACAGGCAATCAGGCTGTGTAACAATTGTTACACTTTTGTAACAATATACAGTAACTGAGAAACATATTTTCTAATTGACTTTGAGCAATATCTGCAATATTGAGGAACTGTTTCATTTTTGACAAGTTCAGATTTTGGGCAATATTGGTCACCATGGCAACACATTAAGATTTTACACTATGAAGATAAAGCTTCACTCAGTAATTCTTTGTACAACCAGGTATTGATATTTTAACATCATTTAAATATGCTATCATCATTGTAGGCGTTAGTTCTTTATCAATGGATACAAATCACATCTTCTGCAACAAAAAACTTGTGTGCCGTCAACTTCTCATGTCTGGGTATGGGTTCTATGGGGATGTCTTCTACGACAGTGAGCAGGCTCGCTGGGCTGGAACCAAGCGATATATATATGCTGGTATGATTGGGGTTATTTAAACTTCTTGTACATCACAATTTTTTAACAGTACAGAAAAAAAGAGTTTTGATGTAGTATTTACAGAGTAGGCCAAAAGAACTTTCATATTTGTGTGTGAAAAGGGAGATAAAAATGAGTCAATTAATCTATTGTGGATCAGAAATATTAGCAAAGTATCCGAAAGATCATTAAAAAGCAGGTTTTATCATTTTGGGCTAAATCTAGTATCACTATTAAATGAAGGAAGTAAAGCCCATTGACCTTCAAACCCTTGTCACAGACTGCTTTCCAATGATAGAAAAAGTCTGGCAAATTGGAATACTTAAAGTGAGCGCCAAAGTTTAAAACTGCGCAGGCGCACCGCTCTCGCTAAACTATATAAAGAGATTACCGGGTACATGATTCAGAGGTAAGCCAGGAAGGCGAGCGATCTTCGTCTCGTGATGATTTCCCATATAATCGTAACCAGGGAAGTTTCACCATTGAAATTGAAAATTACTATTAGATATACTTTGTAGATGTTATTTATGAAGCTGTTTAGTGTTTGCATCAATCAAATGGCTCATTTTGAACATATAAAAAGTATTTGTGTTTTGTTTCCCAGGGAATTGTATTGTATGTAGTACACACATAAATAGTGTACAGCATACAGTACTTGAATAGCCTGGTTTACATAATATTGAAGGGCATGCTGATTACATGCACACGAGTACATGAATGAAGGCCTAATATTGATATACGTAGCTTGCATACCCAAATAAAAAATAAACTCTTCTAATCCCCTAATGTAAACACGGCGGTATACGTAGCCCGATTTATCGGGGACTTTAAGCAGATAGCTAATGAATTGCAATTTTAGGTACAGCAAATTAGCATGTATTTTGATTTTCAGTTCTGAAGAACTTAATAAGACATCGTACACACGAAACAGAGATTTCATACCTACCGCATGATTCTCCAGAGGGCGGGGGTAGGTCTCCTGTATAGTCTTGCTTCAAGACTGTTCACTCCCCCCCCCCATTTACATGTACTTCACCTTGTGTTGTGTTGGGAAGGTGACAGTCTTGAGGCAAGACTATCTCATGTACAGATAACATTGCTATTAATCTATTTTATCTATATTACTAATTGAGGAATGAAATAAACTAGATGTCATAGAATCAAGTACTTTGAAGAGAGAATATAGCCTAATCATTATAAATTAACTTTCAAGCCTGTATGTAGCACTAGTTCAGCTTGGAGATGTAAAACACTTTTCTTAAAGCGTCGATTACTTTAAATAATGATCTTCTACATTAGTTTCACAGAAAAGGATTTTACTGTGTGTTATATATTTAAAAAATATTGTACTAATTCTATTTCAGATTGGGTTACAATTCAAGGAAGGTACAAGGGAATTCTGCAGTTCAACTTTATTTTTAATCCTGGTAATGGGCGAGAAGAGTTTGAATCATCACTACAGAATGGCTTCATGTATATCTACTGTCTAAAGGAATGTTCTAGATGGCAGCACTTACTCCGCTGGAAGAGATGGATTGACTCTATTAGATTTAAGCAAGGATATGTAAGTTTTCCTTAATATCAGTTTTTTCAATATCTTTCTTCAAACGAAATATTGATCTTGTGTCATCAAGCTTTTAAATGCTTATCTGTTCAACTTGAAATGTTTACAGATACAAAAGCAGATCAGTACCAAGATCTGATTCTGGGCTTGAGTGGTCAATGTTCATTTTTTTCAAAGTTTCAGATATTGTCATTTATTTTATTCAAAATTATGGATTGTTGGTACAGCTATATAATGCAGTTGTTGTCCAAGTAGCATCTACAGGCATCTACAATGTTACATTGCAGACTTTGCATGAGCTCTATGAAGACCTATACATTGCCAAAGCTTTCGGGATAAAAGCAATGGTACTTTGGCAGGAGGGCATTATAACTTAATAGCATTCGTAAAATTGACACGTAAGATTGTATTGTACATTGCAGACTTTGCATGAGCCCTATGAAGACCTATACATTGCCAAAGCTTTCAGAATAAAAGCAATAGGACCAGATGCTTCCCTACCAATCAACAGCAGAGCCAGCTTTGATGGGGAATTTCACCAACTGGAGAAATCTGAATTCGAAGTTCGGTATGTCGGTTATTCAAGGCAACATACGAGCATGTATTGTACAGACTGGAGTGTTTTGAATATTTAATACTGATGCTGGCGAGTTTTGATTTCCTGAATTTTGAGAAAACACGATTTCGCGTCTATTAAATTTCGCGAATTTCACTAAGTACACCTACTGAATTTGTTCAAACCAGGAATGATAAAGGATGGTATACTGGATGGGGGATGATATCTTGGATATCAACTTTTGAAATATCATTTTTATCGAAGAGCTTTATACTTGTAAATATAAGTAATAATATAGTATATATAAAACTAGGTAAAGAATAATTTAGAATTGAATTTTAATGACATTGATCATTTTTCCCTCATGATAGCCCAATATGACTTTCCTCAATAATATATTGAACATTTCAAATCTCCGAAAAAGTCATTCAGCTGCAGTTACTGTGAATCCTATTTTTTCTTTGTTTCTTCAGGGTCCAAAGGAGAAGTGTGAAACTGTTTGGAGTTTTACACAAAGACCCTCCAAAAGATGGCACTCCTGTATGATTGACAGGTGTATGGGAAACATATGCATCAGTACAAATATGGAAGATATGAGTGTGCTGATACAAACACTGTAGATACATTTAATTTGGTTTCTGTTTTAATTTGACAGATTGGCGTATTGAAAATTTCAGATCCCATTTTAGAAAATCCCCTAAGGAATTTGCAATTTGCAATTATTTCACTTGTGTAAGTATTCCTATTTGGATGTCAGTGCCATATCAAGACTAACTGCAAGTAGAACAGATGAATCTGAAATGCCTATATCCAGGTCAATGATAAAACTTGAGCTCACTCCCGTCTCCGCCAAATTAAATAGCCGCCAATTTTTGAAATTGAGCAAATCCGCCAAATTAAGTAGTGTCAAATTAAGTGTGTCTACAGTATTGGAGACCTATTAGACACAAGTGTGGACAATCATGGAAATTGGATGCATGTATGAGGTTGATACAACTATTGGAGACTTGTGCAAATATTTTGATACAAATATGAGAGACATTAGTGCAGATACACATAAAGCAGACATTAATATGATGAATTGTTCATAGAAATAATATACATAAGTGCCAAAATGAACATATGCTACTTTCAAGCAGGTTGGTAAATGTGGTTCTACAAATATGGACTTCTTACAACCATTCATTGTTTTGAAAAATTATGTATGTATTACATATATATTTAGGGACCAGTGTATGGAAATGATTAAAAATGAACTATTCCCTGAAGATGGAATGAACAAGAAACATGGCTTAATCACTATTTCTATATTTTTCAAAAAAATTTAATTATATTTTATGTAGGCTTAATCACTATTTCTATATTTTTCAAATTATTTTAATTATATTTTATGTAGACTTAGTTTTACTCACTTTCCATACATATACACAATTGTTCATGTATATATTAATATATTTTATATACATGTTGTAACTTGTATATTGAACTATTACATATGGATTAAATAAAATGTTACATTTTTATATGTACATGTACTTTCTTTTGAATATATACCAATGGCAGGTCCGTAGCCAGCTTTCACTCAGGGGGTGCGATTGCCAAATTGTTTTAAGATTTTCAGTCAGGTGCGGGTCTCGTGGGATAAGCAAGGCAAAATATTTTTAAAGATTTGTTTTGAAGTTTACGAAAATTGATGCAACTTCCTTCAAAATTGTGTCAGAAGCTTCAAATAAAAAGCATTTTAAAGCTCTGTTCTTTTATCTAATCACACACATTAAAAAGGGATAAAAGGGCCAATATTTTATGTTTCATTAGTTCATATATTAGTCTGAATTTTGTATTTTAAAATGCCCAGAATGCTTCAATTGCATTCTCATCTTAATAATTTCTTGGAGGAGCTCTTGTTGTACACTCACAAAATACCCACGCGGCGTCAATGGAATTGTTATTCCACAATGCATTGAGTCTTGGGCTTAAATTATTTTCACACAGTTTTAAGTATTCTCTACCATTTCAATTAAAAGGTACGAAATCACTAACATATTTTCTATGAAACTTATTGCAAGGGTCAAGTTGGTAAACCATCAATTTCAATGTGTGAGTCAAGTTATCACCTTAACAACCACATTTGGAGTGACCTTGGATGCATTGGCTGGATATATAATGCACTGCAGTAATATGAAATACTGTGTTCAGACTCAGGAATCGGACACACCTTACCTAGCTATGTGTGAATGAAATTTTAATGATGCAAATTACTTGAAATATCTTGTACTGATTGGCTGGAATTTGCCATATTACCATACCTTGCTTTGAGTGAATGATACATTATTCAACTTTAGCGAAAAGATTCTCTCTTGCGCCATCTATAAAATAATGAATGCAATTTGAAGACTTTAACAACTATCAGAATAGATGGCACTCCTTTTATAGAATCCTGGGATAGCAAAATAAAAATGGTGGGCAATTTGAGGTCAAATATCTAACTGCTTACAAATCACAATATCTAATTATAATTAAGGATCTGCTTATGAATCATGATCAACATATAGAAAATTAGATAGCAGCTTTAGAACTACAGTAAGTAAAACTCGTGTTTGTTTCTTATTATCGATGCTTTTTGGAATTTCAAAACTTGTAAACAACTGAACTTACTTTTTTTTCACTCAGAAGATTTTGATTCAATCAATTTAATTTTTCATGTGATATTGGTGTTCTGATCGGTCAGGCTTCTCAGTTCTATATAGCCTATGTGACTGTACATGACCTTTCTAGAAATTACCTTATCTAGTGTAATGTGCACCTGGAAAATCCTGGAAAATCCTGGAAAATAACTTGTTTTATGATGTTTTTGACAATGAATGTGAGTGTTACTCCACTGGCTGTCATCTGTCAACATTCATGAACTCGGGTGAAAGCGATCATTATAAGACACATAGATGCTGGAAAGATTCTTTTGTAGTCGGACTAATTGACGCTCGATAAATATTCCTCAAGATGATTCTTGTTCCGGGATCATATGCACAAAATGTTACTTCCTGCGAAAGCTATGTGGATTTTGATATAATAGCTTTCCCACGACGCACTTTGGCAGTTGAATAATAGTGACCCTTGAAACACGAATTAAGTTGATCAGCGGCTTACCTTTGGTCTCTAACTGTGTCTTCCATCAGTATCATCAATCCATTCAAGTATTGAAGCGCTGAAATACTTCTTTTTCGATCAAGACTTGTAAATTGTTCATCGAGTGAATGTTTTTTCGACCCATTTCCAATATGGTGGTTTGCTAGGAGTGAGATACGCAATGAACGAAATGAATTTTGAGAATGAGTTAGGTTCGGACAACCTCCGGATATTTACGAAAATGTCCGAGCAGAAAACGCCATTGGAATTTGGCAGAAAAAACATTCACTCGACTAACAATTACAAGTCTTGATCGAAAAGGAAGTACTTCAGCGCTCTAATACTTGCACGGAAGGATGATAATGATGTGCGACATAGTTAGAGAACAAAATTAAACCGCTGAGCGACTTAATTTGTGTTTCAAAGGTCACTATTATTCAGCTGTCCATTTCCCCGTTCGAGAGCCATAGTTTCTAAATCTAACATGACTCTCGAAGTGAGTAAACAAAATCAACTTTGGATGGATGATTTGATAATCTTACATTCAGTCTCTTTATTTCGTCAGAATCCACTAAGTAATTGAAGATAATTCTATTTCTAAGAGAAATAAAATTTTCTTTAGAAGTCTCCTTCCCGGAAGTTGATTTCTGATCGAAATAGTACGAGGCATGTGATAGGACAAATAGTTATCCAATACTCGATTTCTGAGCCTTAATCAGTACTAGTCCTACGATTGGCCGCAAGCTGAAGACCTGATTTAAACCATTTTCTATTGGTCAAGTGTGATCACTAGATCATTATTTAAGAATGTGCATGTGGAAGAAACTGAACCAAAAAATGGAACCTCGCGCAGATTGCCCCTAAAGCAAGATATTTCTGAGCCATCAAAATCTCAGTTTTTTGAGGGGGATGCATTTTTTGAAAACCAGGACGTCCTATCGGTATTCGGTGTTTGCATGGGCTTTCCCTTGAACATTTAGATATGAATGTCTCAGCCATCTTTATAGTTGTACAGACCAACAGGAGCAGAGTGAAAGAAAATGCGTCTCAGACTCTCAGCTACAAAACATGGATTTGAATTTTTTATATTTAGTCTAGGAGTTTCATTAGAATTTCTCACAACAGGCTAAATAACTGAAAACAACAGCCAAAATTAATGGAAATCATGAATTTAATATGGAAAAGTTGAAAAATCCCTAAAAACAACAGGCGATTTTGTGAAAACAACCGGTGAAAATTGCCTGTTGCCTGCTGCTAATGAAACCCGTGTTTAGAATGATGTGCAAGGAAGGTGTATCAGAGTGTTGAATGATTCTTATTCAAATGAAAGATTAAGTTTATTTATTGTGATGACATATTGTTATAGTCTCAAACTTTTTGTGGCTGTGGTTGGTGTTTGTCTGTTGAGTTCAGCATTAGGGTGTCTGTAACAAATGGTAGGTCAGGCGTGTAATCACATCCCTTGGCTACGCTTATATAGGTGGTGACATTTTGCATGTTATGCCTTGTTGTTATTCTGCTTCTTGGTTGTAACAAGTGTTTTATTGCAAAAGTATCTACATTCTGATGCTCATCCTGCTTTGTAAGTAACAAGATTGATAAAGGAGATAACCATTGGTTTATCTATATTGACCACTAATTTAATATATTACGAACTTCATGTTTTATATATCCCTATTCAATGTCATACTAAGCCATTGACTATTGGATTAGCTTGACATGTTTTGTATCCTTGGAAAAAGTGTCTCAGCATTTGGTCAAACGTAGACTGGTATCAAAGAAAATTTTTTTTTTACGTCTTGTTTATCATTTGAAATAGCTAAATGGTTAATTGCAATGAATAAAGAGTAAATGGAAATACAACGACTTTGAGGATGATTTATTTATACTAAGGTTATATTACTTAGAACATAAAACAGAATGCAGTTAATGGCCAAATCAGTATATTATTTTGCCAGACATTCTTCTTTTTAGCATAATTTTTCTCATACTAATCATCACATTTCTGCTATTACACTTTCATAGCGTGATTTGATGCCATTTTATTTTGGAAACTTACCAGACTTTCATGTTGTTGTGTATTACATAATAAGGTTATTTGTTGGCACAGTGAAACTTGCCTGAAATGAACTCTTCTTAAAACAAGACAAGGTTCACATTAAGAGTTGATCTCTCAGAGGTTATGGTGATATGAAAGTCACTGAGATATTCAAGAATGGTGAGGTGTTCTCAAAGAGTGATGTTCACTGAATGATGAGGTGTTCTCTAAGAGTGGTATTCACTGAATGGTGAGGTATTTTCTGAAAGTGGTGTTTACTGAATGGTGAGGTGTTCTCTAAGAGTAGTGTTTACTGATTGTGTTTCTATGTAGCAGGATTATACATCAACACCTGTCAAAATACACTAAAACATTTAGTAAACAAAAGAAAAAACATACATGCAAAAATCCCTGTTTTAAGAATTAGATAAGAGATTTCTCTTCAACCCTTATATATGTTAAAACCCCTTCTGTATTGCCTAACAGCTTTAAGATCTGATTAACCCTGACAACATTAGTGTTCAAGAAGACAAGGTTTGCTGTATCTTTGTCAAGTAGACTTCTGCTTAGAACTGGATTCTGCTGTCAGATACTTGAATATACCAACAATACATGAATAACTCAGTGAGTCTTATGGATTTGTAATCTGTGACTATTTTCACCATGGCTCTGGGCTGTTTTACGTAATCACTTTATAGTCGGTCATATTCAGTTTATTATCCCGAGGATAGGATTGGATACTACCAAAGATGAAGTCTATTTTGAGATGCAAAATCAAACTTTTGCCAGGAAAAGACACTTGGTTGATTAGGATGAGGTACTGTTTTGTTAAATTACCTTCATTACAATGAAAGATATGTAAGTGGTATTATAATTCATATGTACTAGATGCTTTATTGTATAATCTGTAAAATGAAGCCTTCTGATCGATCAGTTCTTGTGCTGTACCAATCTGTATTGCTGAGATTGTCCCCATTGATCATCTCCGTCGCAATACAGAAAATATTGGTACGGAGGGGACATTCTCAGTAGCAATACAGAGGATTTTTCGAGCAGAATATATCCTGTATTGCACTTCAAATCATTCAATAACTTATATTGTAGCTCACATGTTTTGACATTTTGTCTTATTGATGATGCAAGATTGTGGCTTTAAACTTATTTAAAGTACATCAGACATTTTAAATTTAACAAATGTTTTATTTCAAATTGCATCTATTCAATGTCTTGACACATTTAGATGGAATTACAAATGAAAGATAGCACGTTAATTATCTATTAGGTATGCCCTAAATAGCAGTAGATTATGCTGCATTACTCTGCTTCAAGAATAGTTTTAAAATAAACATATAGAATTGCCTTTAGAAAGTTTTTATTGATTTGTCTTCAGTAAAACATGTCTTAGTATCATTATTATTAATAAGCATAAGAAACAATATTTCAAAGTAGCCTCAATTGAGGTAGTAAGGAATGTTATAAACATGGAATATATTTCATTTTGTTTCCCTAGCCATTGTACCCTGCCTACCTAAAGTAAACTGTAGATAAGGAAATAGATATGAGGTTATATGGAGTATTTTACCCTTTAAAGATTATTTTATTAAATAAGTACATGATATCATCTGATAAAGAATGATATCATTTTAATGGATGAATTGGCGAGTCATGAATGTTGATATTTCATTGCAATGAGGTGATGAATATGATATGATAACAAGAAAAATTAATAAGTTGCTGTATATTTGGTAAATGAATTACATGTATCCTAATGTTGCGTCTGGTATTCCAATCAGTGATCTGTTGGTTGAAATTTATCACAACTTACCTTATGCCTACATCCTGATTAGATAAGTTGATGTGATCTCAACTTCATATAGAACGAGGTCGCTGTGACCATTGTTAGATTTTTATGTTTATGGCGGAAACATGAAATGTACTTTCAGAGAATAAAATCTGTTGGTTGGATTTAGTGATTCAGGGGTCAGTTTCCCAAAAATATCTAAAATTGCAATACTACTAGATGCAAGAAGAAATAATCTTGATTTACACCAGTAATTATTATATCACTGTCATATTCCCCACTCTCTCATTGGTCTACACTCTACTTGTGACATAAAAATAAGAAGACATATTCAAATGCCAAGCCTGTGACATCTGTCCGGTTATTCATTACCTTTAATAATATTACCATACCTGCATCCTGAGAATTTCAGAGACTTCATCTTCAATATTTTCTAGAAACAGACCCCGGTATGGCCTGAACCATATCATATTGACTTCTACTGGAGAAACCACTCAGCCAGGTCAATAACACTGGGAGTATTCATGAATTAAATATTTTTCATTGAGGTGAATGATATGTTGTTTCTGTCAGTGATAAATTATTGTGATTAAAGTATGTTAATGTATATTAACAATTTTTGTAAAGGGGATGCGTATTGAAATGTGTTAAAATTAAAAACCACATATCCCATGTTATTTTCCCAAAGGGAAAACTCGTGGTATCCATTGTTTGCAGTGTATCAAGTTCAGTATATCAATGGTTTGTTGTATCAGTAGTTCAGTGTATCAATGGTTTGTTGTATCAGTAGTTCAGTGCATCAATGGTTTGTTGTATCAGTAGTTCAGTGCATCAATGGTTTGTTGTATCAGTAGTTCAGTGTATCAATGGTTTGTTGTATCAGTAGTTCAGTGTATCAATGGTTTGTTGTATCAGTAGTTCAGTGCATCAATGGTTTGTTGTATCAGTAGTTCAGTGCATCAATGGTTTGTTGTATCAGTAGTTCAGTGCATCAATGGTTTGTATCAGTAGTTCAGTGTATCAATGGTTTATTATATCAGTAGTTCCGTGCATCAATGGTTTGTATCAGTAGTTCTGTGCATCAATGGTTTGTTGTATCAGTAGTTCCTTGCATCAATGGTTTGTTGTATCATTAGTTCAGTGTATCAATGGTTTGTTGTATCAGTAGTTCAATGTATCAGTGGTTTGTTGTATCAGTAGTTCAGTGTGTCAATTGTTTGTTGTATCAGCAGTTTAGTGTATCAATGGTTTGTTGTATCAGTAGTTCAGTGTATCAATTGTTTGTTGTATCAGCAGTTTAGTGTATCAATGGTTTGTTGTATCAGTAGTTCAGTGTATCAATTGTTTGTTGTATCAGCAGTTTAGTGTATCAATGGTTTGTTGTATCAGTAGTTCAGTGTATCAATGGTTTGTTGTATCAGTAGTTCAATGTATCAATTGTTTGTTGTATCAGCAGTTTAGTGTATCAATGGTTTGTTGTATCAGTAGTTCAGTGTATCAATGGTTTGTTGTATCAGCAGTTCAGTGTATCAATGGTTTGTTGTATCAGTAGTTTAGTGTATCAATGGTTTGTTGTATCAGTAGTTCAGTGTATCAATGGTTTGTTGTATCAGTAGTTCAGTGTATCAATTGTTTGTTGTATCAGCAGTTTAGTGTATCAATGGTTTGTTGTATCAGTAGTTCAGTGTATCAATGGTTTGTTGTATCAGTAGTTCAGTGTATCAATTGTTTGTTGTATCAGCAGTTTAGTGTATCAATGGTTTGTTGTATCAGTTGTTCAGTGTATCAATGGTTTGTTGTATCAGTAGTTCAGTGTATCAATGGTTTGTTGTATCAGTAGTTTAGTGTATCAATGGTTTGTTGTATCAGCAGTTCAGTGTATCAATGGTTTGTTGTATCAGTAGATCAGTGCATCAATGGTTTGTTGTATCAGTAGTTCAGTGTATCAATGGTTTGTTGTATCAGTAGTTCAGTGTGTCAATTGTTTGTTGTATCAGTAGTTCAGTGTATCAATGGTTTGTTGTATCAGTAGTTCAGTGTATCAATGGTTTGTTGTATCAGTAGATCAGTGCATCAATGGTTTGTTGTATCAGTAGTTTAGTGTATCAATGGTTTGTTGTATCAGCAGTTCAGTGTATCAATGGTTTGTTGTATCAGTAGATCAGTGCATCAATGGTTTGTTGTATCAGTAGTTCAGTGCATCAATGGTTTGTATCAGTAGTTCAGTGTATCAATGGTTTATTATATCAGTAGTTCAGTGTATTAATGGTTTGTTGTATCAGTAGTTCTGTGCATCAATTGTTTGTTGTATCAGCAGTTTAGTGTATCAATGGTTTGTTGTATCAGTTGTTCAGTGTATCAATTGTTTGTTGTATCAGTAGTTCAGTGTATCAATTGTTTGTTGTATCAGCAGTTTAGTGTATCAATGGTTTGTTGTATCAGTTGTTCAGTGTATCAATGGTTTGTTGTATCAGTAGTTCAGTGTATCAATTGTTTGTTGTATCAGCAGTTTAGTGTATCAATGGTTTGTTGTATCAGTTGTTCAGTGTATCAATGGTTTGTTGTATCAGCAGTTCAGTGTATCAATGGTTTGTTGTATCAGTAGTTCAGTGTGTCAATTGTTTGTTGTATCAGTAGTTCAGTGTATCAACGGTTTGTTGTATCAGTAGTTCAGTGTGTCAATTGTTTGTTGTATCAGTAGTTCAGTGTATCAATGGTTTGTTGTATCAGTAGATCAGTATATCAATGGTTTGTTGTATCAGTAGATCAGTGCATCAATGGTTTGTTGTATCAGTAGTTCAGTGTATCAATGGTTTGTTGTATCAGTAGTTCAGTGCATCAATGGTTTGTTGTATCAGTAGATCAGTGCATCAATGGTTTGTATCAGTAGTTCAGTGTATCAATGGTTTATTATATCAGTAGTTCTGTGCATTAATGGTTTGTTGTATCAGTAGTTCAATGTATTAATGGTTTGTTGTATCAGCAGTTCAGTGTATCAATTGTTTGTTGTATCAGCAGTTTAGTGTATCAATGGTTTGTATCAGTAGTTCTGTGCATCAATGGTTTGTTGTATCAGTAGTTCAGCTACAGTTCAGTGTATCAATGGTTTGTTGTATCAGTAGTTCAGTGTGTCAATTGTTTGTTGAATCAGCAGTTCAGCTACAGTTCAGTGTATCAATGGTTTGTTGTATCAGTAGTTCAGTGTGTCAATTGTTTGCTGTATCAGTAGTTCAGTGTACTAATGGTTTGTTGAATCAGTAGTTCAGTGTATCAATGGTTTGTTGTATCAGTAGTTCAATGTATCAGTGGTTTGTTGTATCAACAGTTCAATATGTCAGTTGGCTAATGTTTGATAGTTTAGTTGATCTGTGTATCAATGTTTCAGTGTGGAAATAGTCGTAATATATGAATGCTTCAGTGAATCAATATTGCATTGGTTCAATGTTCCAGTAATCAAATAACCAATGGTACAATGATTCAGGTTCAATGTGTAAATGGTTCAATGTACCAATGGCTGGATAACTGATATAAGTGATGCAATGTATCAATGTCTAAAGTGGTGCAAAATCATTACATGGCAGGATGATTCAATGTTTTTCATTAGATGTTAGAATTATAAGTAAAACAGTATTTATCAGCCATTTATTACCATTATGATCAATTGGATTGTTTTCTCTGGCAACTTGAAAATCAGTTTCAGAATCTCAGTTTCCTTAATATGAATCATGCACGGATAAAAAAAAACAATGTCAGCATCCAATATGTGACAGTGTATGATTCAAACACTGTTTATCATGTGCTTTATATATAGTAACCACACCTACTTTGTTCTTAGGTTAGGCTCCTACAAATTAAATCGTCTGTTTAACGATGTCTGCTTGCCATCCCTTCTCAGTTTTTATGATTTGCTTTTTAGAATTGTAACAATTTCTTTCATTCATTTGCAATCCATAAATCAACAAAAAAAGTTTGGCTTCTTGTTCCTTTTATCAAAACATATCTCAGCTAAAGATGCAGTTTAACCTTTTGAGGCCTTACTAGACCGTTCAGATAGATGGTTCAAGAAGGGTGGGTGGATTGGTATATCTGTCTTGACTTGACGCACTGATTCAATCATAGGAGATCGCAATTTAAAGCAGTTTAACAATTCCATTTGTTAATTTTTATATGGATAGATGTTTGCTCAGTTCTTCAGTCATCACGTTGATTTCTTCAAGATTTTATGCGGTAATCAAAAATTTAACAAATTGATGAACTTACAGAGTAGTTTTATTTTATGATTGCCTTACAGTATCATATTCTTGACATATTTTGTAGGTTTTAGTTCGTTAGTGCAGTATATGAGTTTATCAATCTTGCATTTAGTATTTGGACACCCATATAGTTCTTGCAGAGGTGAGGATTGTTCAGAGTTGCTCTGTAACAAAATGTCATACTTTTGTAATTAAAGTGCATCGTTATGTTTTTCAGAAGAATTATGAGATGACAACAATGTAGAATCAAGGAACGAAGGAACAATGAGATATGGATGCGAAACTGAGTGCGTTTATCGCTGAAACTGGTGCAGATCCTGGACTCGCTAGAGATTTACTTGAAGGTATAATATTATATATTACATTATTTTGATATATATTTGTGACAAGAGGGTTTTGTTTTCTAATTTCAGATTGTACAGGGTGTCTATTATACTTTGTACAGACTTCGTACTAAAATGTTTAAGATTTTTAGCCATTTTATTCTGTTTACAAGAATTTTCAAACTTGAAAGGCTTTGGAAGGTTAGGAGAGTGTACAGAGTCTTACTACAAGTTCAGTATGTGACCTTGACCTAATGGGACCTTGACATGACCTTGACATGAAATGTTCTCAGTAATGTTCAACATCTCCTGAGCATTAAATTAACAGGATGGAGGATCCAGTTGAAAATCTGAAAATTTCATTCCCCTTTTGAAAATCTCCTTCTACCCTGCCAAAAGTGTGAGATGTTGAGGTATTTTGACCAAAAACATAGAATGAGGATCAGAAGAAGTGAGTAGCTCCCATAATACTATCATATTCTATCGTATTCAGGGATTCCCCTTGGCCATCCTTATGGTCATGCAAGCCTATCTATCACATGATATTCAAAATGGCGGACAACCATCAGTTGGATTCCTATATGGTCATGTAAGCCTTATATGGATCTATCACATGATATTCAAAATGGCGGACAACGGTCATTTGGATTCCTATATGAACATGCCTTATATGGATCTAGCACATGGGTACCACGTGATCGAATATGAAGGCTGAACTTTGGGAGATCTCCCCCCCTGAATGAGGATTTATCACACAGTGGAGAAAATATCCTTGTATATCAGTAGTAGACTGATGATGTATATAGTTGTGTAATACACATTATTCATAGCTCAGACTTCCCAGCAAGACAAGATAACTACAAAGCTTGTGAATAAAATATGTTTTCCCCAATATCTAAATCACAGGAAGCATAAATCTTTGATGTCCTGATTAATAGAAGCTTTGCTAGGATTTCGTTGGATTATTAAGAGATCAAAAAAAACATTAACTCTAACTTGTATTCACTTTCCCCTGTGTAATGGTTACCATGTTAATCTCAAGCTTCATTGCTAATAAAGGGAATAAATGGAAAATACATGTGTGTGTGTGTAATACATTGCTTCAAGTCATGTTTTAGGCACGTTCATTAAATTGTGTAAGTAGGGTTGCCATTGTAACAGTTTAATCATGATATGGAATTATTTCTCAATAAATGCAGCAAAATCTAAATGAGAAGAAAACACTAAGCTGGAGGTGTTCATATTTATTGGAGATTCTGATGGTACAGAGTGATCTCAAAATGGAGCTGAAGTGTTCATATTCGGATCTGATCATATACACAAGCTTAACTGTATGTATACTTGAGAACTCTTTCTTGCCTTGTAGAAATTGTTTTTAATCTGCATACCTTGAGCTGCGCTTGCCAATTAATCAAGTTTCATTGTCACTTATTTCTCTTTGATGTTTCCCTTACGTTCACATGAATATAGAAGGTAAAGGGAATGACTTGTCATGTCTAGCTTTTGTATTTTTATATACCCTTTGCCAGAAAGGTCCATCTGTACTCTTGCAATAGGAGGTGATTCTTTGAACTAGTCTACGTCGAGTTGAATATGATGTCAGGGGACTATAGAATTATAATTCTGGCTGTCTCATTCATATAACATCCAAACTCCCCAAGTTTAAGGCCAATTTTAGATTTGAGCATCGAAAAACTGAAAACATCCTTTATTAGTAAGAGTGTAAGGTGACTATCCAGTGAGGATTCAGGGTTTGCATAAACATGTCCTCAAAGCAAAAGTATCATTTCAATAACACTTCTTGATGCATAAAAATGCAAATAAGTTAATACTTAATGAGAACAAACTAAATTTGAATTTCGCCTGAGCTGTGAGCTTGCATATACATCATGTATTTTGCTCAAGGCTTTTTATTAACTAACTTCATTAAGGTGTATAAAAAGTACTTGAGCATTATTTTACTTCAATGTAAGTTATTTTATGATAGTTTAGTTTTACTTATGTGACGGCTGTTCCCTGAGGTTTATCTGTGTTGCAACCATTTAGTTTATCATTCAGAAAAACTAAGAGTATATTCACCCTTCATTATGCAAAATGCTTTCTAAATCATAATTTGGTTAAATAACATAATTAAAGTTAAATACATAATTTTGGAAAGTGTAACACAATGTTTTTAAGGACAACTTTCTCACAATGTAATGTACAAGAGCTGATAAGCCAATACTCTTACCTTCAAAAATTTATTCATTTCACCATCCTTCTTGTGGTGGGAGGTGCTTTCTAAGGAGAGGATAAGATTTCAATAACCTTCAGTTCAACCAGTTTATTCTATGCAATATGAAATACCTTGAAGAATTGAGATGCTTACTAGAAAAAGAGAAAAATAGAGCACTCCCCATTGTGACTCTTTCACATAAGCCCTTAGCACCGGATTTCAATCTGTGTTTTCATTAACCAATTCATTAAGTATTTCTTGATTTCTGTCTCAGTCTCTTAATTCTTTATACTTTTAGGAAAACAATGGAATATACAGGAGGCATTGAGAGCCTATGGGTCAATAAAAAAGACAACCCTTTCACCAGCTAGTTATGCCAATCTTCGTACAACCCAGAATGCACCTGGAAGCCAACAGACTGTTCCAGGTCAGAGGTCAACTGTTCAAGGTCAAAGGTCACCTGGACTACCAAGAACTCAATATACAGGGGCTCACTCTAAAACTCCCACTGGTGCCCCTTCTAGGATAAACCACAGTTACAACACTGTAAGTTCCACAAATGGTGCTACTACAAAATATGTGGAAGGAGTAGTTGTAAGACATCCAATACCAACAAAACTAGCTTCAAATCAAGGTGCCTCAGTAACTAACACAGGAATACCCAGAGGAGCCCCCAGTGCTGGTGGAGGACCTCCTAAGACTGAAGGAGGGGAAGAGGCTTCAAATGGTGGAGGAGGAGTTATCCCAGGTTCCCCCTCTAGACCCAGTCTGCAACGCAACTCAGCAGTAGACGATGACGAATATAGAGGTGAGAGTCAGACATTCTTGGTCAGTATTTCCTCCCTTGATATACTGTACAAAATATATGATCCCATGTTTTTATTGTATTACTTAAAAATTAAACATAGGAAATGGTAAATATAGATGTTTGACTAAATAACTAAAATTGATATTGAAACCTAATCAGCTACCAGCTTATCACAAGTCACAGTTTCCTGAATATTTGAGACTTCTTGTCAGAAAATAGTTTATAATATGAATCTATAAGGATGATTCTCTCTTACATCAAAGTCTGTTCAAATTGAATATTACTTACTGTATGACTTATGTCAAGGGAATTGAACTTTAAATATTTTGCCACGAGTGGTTTATGTAAGTTACCATGCTATGTAATCAATACCTAATATGATCCAAATGAATCTGACTTTATGACCTGGCTTATAGTGCAATTAATCAACCCAAACAGACAATTTAGTTAATCTAGTTCAAGAATCTCATTTTATTACCCTTTCTATGTTATTCTTACTTCAGCTATGCTATTCAGTAGAGCTCCCACTATTTCTCTGTTCGGTTCAGGTTCAGGTTTTTTTCTGTTCAGTTTCTGTTCAGGTTTTCAGTTCTTATCGCACTTTAATGAAAAGATATCTCAAACTTCATCTTGCAAAATTTCTTTCTTTCATGCGAACCTCTCTCATGTATCAGAACAACTTTGCACAACCTGCATATCATCTTTTCCACGATCTGGACAGTATTCATTGCTGGAAAGCCAAAATGGCCCCAAAACTGAGCTTTATAGAATTGAAAAGCATCGATATGTTGAGTTCTTTTTTGTTTGATGCCATTCATTCATTCTTTTCAAAAAATTTTGGTGAGTTCATGTTCGAATCGTAATATAGACCTCAGGGCAGGTGTAATATCGACAAATACATCCCTTAGCCCCAAAAGCTTTTGAACCCCTCACTCCCTTCGATCGGTCATTCGTGGTACAGAAAACGTTTGTGCCAAGCCCTGCGGTGTGTATTCATTGATATAACACCTTGCCTTTGGTCTATATTTCTTAATCAAACAGATATTTACAAAACTACATGACAACATTTCATATTTTTACAATTCATATATTTATATTTTGAAGTTCATTATAAATACGCTCATTTAGTTCAATACACAGCAACAAGAAAATATTTATTGTTTTCTGACAGGGTTGTCTCAACTATGAAGTATTTTGACAGGGCACGCAACATACTAAATATACGTATTGATTAAATGGCACAAGGAAAACATCTTCATGAAAAAATGCTTTTAAACTGGTTTAAACTTTTCATAATTAAAGGTATGAACGAATATCACATTAGACAATAGAATATCTAAATTTGCTCTGCAAAAATACAGTTTCGCAAGGGTCACAACTAAGGTTGAAAACATGATTGTTCAATTTTACAAATTAAGTTCATTGCCAAAAGTGAAAAGTGATTGCCTTTGGCAGTCAGACAGCTGTGAGTTAGGAACCATGATAGTTTGTTAATTCAGTGTTTACCTAAGCTAAGCACTCACAAATTCAGCCACTTGCTACATTGGCTAACAGATTAACAGCTATTTTACTATTCATATTATTGAAATAAATGAGTTGGACATAGAAATAGTGGTTAATCCGCCAGCCAACAGCGGGCAGTTGAATTCGCAGATGCTACCTAAGCTTATATTCGCAAATGCAACTTCGGCTGTCAATTACCTATACCAGATTAACTTATGATTTTATGACCAACTTATTTCAATGGAATAGTGGAAGGTTCTATAATATTTAAATGAGTTGCCCATATAATAGTAGGTTAATCCGGTAGCTGAAAGTTGCATTCCGTAGCTGAAAGTTGCATTCGTGAATATAAGCTAAGTTAGATATTGCATATATAATATTGAATAGTAGAACTAAGTAGTAGTGCAGACAGGACAGGTTCAGCAATAAGCCTTAGTTAGCCATGATTGCTTATGGCCAGACATTGTTATATAAGAGAAATTGGTGATTGTCCATACCAGACTTTGGTGAAAATTGATTCTATCACATTTAATTTAGTTATCTTTCACTAATTTACTCTCATCTACGATTCCTTGGCTATTCAGTAAGCTTGAGGTTTCTTCAGTACACCTAACTCGCTTCAACAATAGGAGCACTCATTTTAGTCAGTATGTATTTGGTGTGCAGTCCATATATACAAATGAAGCACAA
Organism: Owenia fusiformis; assembly: GCA_903813345.2. Classification (NCBI taxonomy): domain Eukaryota; kingdom Metazoa; phylum Annelida; class Polychaeta; order Sabellida; family Oweniidae; genus Owenia; species Owenia fusiformis. The sequence continues at coordinate 14,641,530 of CAIIXF020000010.1, forward strand.
TCAATATTATTGATACATATCCAGGTTTCTATCTATTCAGAATTGTTATTCGTTTCTGTTTAAAATTAAATATAAAGTTATTTGATTGCTTTAAGATGATAATAGTCATCTGATCCAGTCAGATTAAACATATCTGTAAGTTAGATGTTGTCATAAATATCAGTTTGGGTTTGCCTAATTTGCCGCCCCCACCTAACAAGATTTCTACTTATGCACAAATCAGTTTACAAATAAATCAAAGACCGTACACCTATGAAGATCAAACAGAATACTTTTCAAAGAAAAAATAGTTGATTATTCAGTTTTTTTTTCTGAACTTCAATATATCATCTTTGCTGATTCGAGTGCTAGTGAATCTCCTTTGTAAGATAATATGGTAAAACTTCTGTGAAACTGGATTAGAATTGACATGTTTTTCTCCACTATTAATCTTTTAAATATAGTGATATAATTTGTTATGTAGGAACAGTGAGTGCATAGTAAGTTGTTAAAAGAGCAGTGGATCAACATCCTGGTTCTTTGCACTCTTGCTCTTGTGATCAGTCTCTTGTGGATGGCAAACCATTTGAAATTTTCTTTAAATTTTGTCTGTGAGTTTTGTCCATTGTTAAACTTTGGAATAAGCTCACTTTCTAAGTAATTAATTTCTAAAATTGACATACCTAACTCAAAGCTGCAATAATATTCATAGTAGCCAGGACAGAACAGTGGAACAAGTCATTCCTCTCATTTTCTTGATAACTTTCAATTTTCAATGATTTTTCATGACATTTTCATCGGATAAACTTTAAAGCATCCCTAACTTATATTAGATTTCGTTTAATTCAAAATCAATTTTCATTATAATTATAGGTTTTCAAAAATGATGGCCAAATGTAAAAAAGTTATCAGGAAAAAATAGAGGTATAGTTTGCTCTATCCCGGTTACTATTATTACAGGGGTTTCAATTGCAGCAGGCAACAGGCGATTTCCACGGGTTGATTTCTCAAAATCGCCTGTTGTTTTTAGGGGTTTTCAACTTTTCCATGTGGAATTTATGATTTCCATTAATTTTGCCTGTTGTTTTCATTTATTTAGCCTGTTGTTAGAAATTCTAGTGAAACCCCCTGTAAATTAGTCCTGGACATTGAATGATGGATAAAAAAACAATTCCGTTGTTGTTAACCTTTTGAAGGAATGAAGAGAACTTTCTTTATTGCATTACTCAGAAATAATTAATTGATATTTGATTTTTTTATCTGCAGATAAAAAACTAAAGAGAGGACTTTCTAAAGCATTGGAGAACCAACAGATTATAAGCAATGCACGTAGACAGGTTCTCGGTGATATCAAGGAGTCTTCAAATGATCATGTGCAGTACTTTATGGAGACTCCTGAATACACTTTTGTGCTTCCTGATCTGACGGTGCATTCTGAAGATTTCCGAGCGTTCCTAGAGAAGGACCTCATCGAGACATGTACTCTTGTGTCCTTGGAACAGTCAGGTATGTGTCAGTGTAGGATAAATAGAGATTATCCTATATGAGGTTCAGGATATTGGGATTATCCCGAGGCCAATATAATATATCTGCCCGAGGGCCGTAGGTCCCGAGGGTAGATATATTATATTGGCCAAGGGATAATCCAAATATCCTGAACCGACTATAGGATGATCTGTTTATCCCATACCAATCACATTGTTCAATTTGCCAAAGTTCAGAAACTTTGCAACCAACCGTGGAATATTCTTAAATATTCATGTCCAGTTTTGTATTCCTGTTTCTTTCCAATTCAAATCGTTGATTATTAACGCCGGTGTGAAAGAAATGATGGTCCCCCAGGGATTATGGTCCCCTTTCTTAACGGCCCTTACTGGCCCTGATTGCGTATAAGATAATGAGGGAAAGTGTTGTATTTAGGTCACCATATAAATCGATGGAGAGTAGGACCATAATTTGATAGGACCTCCTACCCTTTTACACCGGTACACTGCTCCTTCCCTTCTTTAAAGCATCAAACAGGTAGAGATTGTCTGCGTTTTTCTCCATTGTCGTTTACAGTATGCGAACGTTACAAAATAGAACCAATACGGGAACAGCGATTATGACGTAGCGGGCAGATATAGTATATCTGCCCGCTCGGAGCGGGACGTAAAGCTATATCTGCCCGCTGATGAAAATATAAGTTTTTACAAACCGGCTTTATGTACCCGTAACACCTCCAAGTATGGGATAAATTGCTTTATCTTAGGTAATAGTTTATCCCATACATAGTAAGGTTACAATATAAAGTTATATCTGCTAGCAAGGTGGGATATAAAAGAAGTCATTACTACAGGTTTTGAATTTCTCATTTACACAAACTTAAAGTTCAAGTTAAAATCAAGTTATTTGTAAGAAAATTTAATAAATTCCACATTACCCAAATATTGTATGCTATTCAAACAACATTGAATAATGTATTCAGTATTTGTGAGTTAGCAACTTTTTAGTTTGATTTCTTTTATAATGTCAACATCCTCCCCCTCAATTCAGCCTACATTAATATGAATATGATAAGGATTTACTGTATAAATATAATATGATTGCTATTAAAAAGTCTAGGAGCTGCTCCGCTTACAGATTTATTAGTCAGTTGAACTTCTCTTTAGTATAATTAAGATATCTTGTTGTTTCTTCACTCCCACACACAGCAGCTTACGACAAGGGTTGTTGTAGTGCAGAAGTAACATATTATCCAGGAATGTTTATTTGTTTGGTGTTTGTTAGGCTTGGATAACAACAACTTTTCTGAATATTTTCATCTTCTGACCATAATTGAATTTATCTGAATGGAAATTGCTAGGTAATTAATAACTGTTTCTACCACAGCATTTCATTAATCTATTTTGGGGATATGGGAGTCCTATCTATTTTGCTTTGGATTTTTCAAAAGTACATGTACCTACTCTCTCTTTTACTGAAAAAGTAGAATTGTGGTTAAACGTTATTAATCAGATCGGCTTTAAAAACAAGAAACAATCCTGGTATTAAAACCTAAGAGATAAATGTACACAATAACGTAAATGCATGGCACCCCCCCTCTTCTTTTTCACCGGGGGGGAGGGGGGGGGGTGTTGTCATACATAAAGGAATCTCCAATTACACAAAGTCAGATTCATATCTGTTTATAATCAAGGATGACTTATATCATTGTGTTTAAGATCAAGATCAGATTAATATTGATTCTGCATTTTCGATATTTAACAGATTAAAGTGACAGTTCATTAACGCCTATTGCATATATTGGGGTGTTAAAGTTGTTATTTCCACATTGAAGTAGAGCTTTGTACATTGACATTGAGGAATTGATGGATTCTGGCCTTGATGTTCAATCATCCAATAAATCAACTGCCTTAACATTGGTATGATTCTGAAGCCTGTCTATTTGCTATTCAGGTTTCAAGGATATTGAATTGTTAATCCATCAGTCCTTTTGGCCAGATAATATGATAAGAGTGATCATATCCTGTCTAGAGTTTTAAAGGTTGATGCATGTAGGTCACTTACTTAAGAAATATTTTTTTAAAACCCATCAAAACCTTTCTGGAGCAATGGTCTGATCCAGATCAAGTATTGCATAAGTAAAGCATGCCACACTTTCTTTGCAAGGGCTGACACTAATCCTGGGTCAAACTAAAAAGTACATCATTATTTTATCTAATCATATTGGCTGTTACAAGGAGCATTGATATTAATGAAGGCCAGTTGTTAGACCCACTATCATCTTCGATGATTGATTTTCTTGACTTCTGGTTATGGCTTTCTGTTATTGAATTAAAAAACCTTACCATTCTTACTTGCCAATATAAATCTAAGTCTTATCTTCTGGTATTTAATAAACCAATAACTAGGCTTGCCCTGTTATTTCACATACCATATTCTCTGTAATTAGAACCCATGCTGCTTTGAAATTGGAAATACATCCTTCAGATCATTCTAATAAGAACCCATATATGAAAGAACTAAAATATCTCTGGGAGATTTATGTATGGCAACTTTTCTTGCCAAGAATGCCTTATTTGCAACATCAAAACGAAGTAACAGCATTTTTTGGGCGCTAATTACTGAGAATACGGTATGTAATGTGCAGTAATCTATAACAGGTTCAAAGAATGTTTCATTGCCAGTCTCATTCCCATGGTGCTATGAGGTCATGATTTAATGGTAGATTAATTAATCCTCATGGGGTAATATGAAATGGTTGATTTTTCTGGTGTTTTTGATTAGATATATTGAACTAGCTAGTAATTAAAGCATAATGGAACCTAGATATGTGTTACTGTGAACTTGTTACCAACAGCTCATCAGTCAAGGAAACCCAAAATCATTTCACCTGATCTGACAAAGTTGATCTATGAGCTCTAACACCTCAAAAACTTTAAAATGTTTACAGTAGAAATCGCTTACTGACAAAAGACACGAAAAAAATCTAAGACTGATGTTCAAAATTGTAAGAAAGGAAGTGCCCTATTATGTCCATAGTCTTTTTGACCAACATCGCAACCAAGCAACTAGAATTTTAAGACACTCTTTACCCTTTTCCTGCCCAAGAAATATTTCAATGAGACTCTCCAAAGCACCAGTTTTAAAACTTATAAATGATTGGAACCAGCTAAGCCAGACTTTTCGTGAAATTCAAACCATTTCTAGATTCAAAAGCTCTATTAAACAGATATTTATCCCTATTTCAAACTTCATACCAACTACAAAACTAAATTTAAGTAGAACCAACGAAAAACTGCTAAATAGGCTTCGAGTTGATTTTGCCCTTAAAGACCATTTCTTTACTCATAATTTTACTGGAATAACTGACAACAAATGCCTCTGTGGCTCTACTGAAGACACAAAGCATTTCATTCTAACCTGCCCTCGCCATACCCATGAACGTAATAAAATGATGACTGCACTTCGTGAACAAAATTTATTGTTTGATACTCAACTTATTTCTAGTAAGACAGAACAGGTCAAATACTTAATTTATGAAAATGAACTCACTATTGATTCTCAGAAAATCCTGATAGATATAGTGATGCAATTTGTACAGGCCTGTTATAAGTTTCCATCAAATTGATGTTATTCTCATTTGTATCTTGTGACAACCCCCCCCCCCCCTCCCTCCCAACCTTTCACATTACCAATAAACCATCTATGATTACTATAATTAATCCTCTATTGTAATTTAAACTACCTAGAATGCCTATGGCGATTGGTAGTAGATATTTTGTGTATTTTTTGATTATGAAGGAAATAAATAATATGTTAAAAAAAAAAAAAGTTGATCTATGTTCAAGAGAAATCTTCAAAATGTCCTCCAAATTCAAAATGACTTCCATTTTTGACATTTGCTTTTTAAATACTGTTTGATTGTTTATACATACAGTAAAACCTGTGTATATTGAACATTTTTTGCAGAGAAAAAATATTTACTTTTTGTATGTGTTCATAACAGAGATTTAATTTATACAGTAATCAATAGAGTATGTGTAGAGGAAGGGTGTTCACTAGTGACAGATTTTCACTGGATTGATATTCAAGTATGTAATCAATGTGTTTGCTGGTATAATTCTATGAGGTCAATTCTTGTCATTTTCAGATTAAGATAAAATATTTTTCTATCAATCACATGTTATAATGGTACCAGAAAATAGCCCTTTCTTCAATTTGAAATCCAGTCATGAAAAAGTGAGAACCTTTTAAGCCCAAAGCTGTGATCAATAAATAATCATTTCTGTAGAATAAGAAAGAAAAAGGGTCTCCCAGGATCATGTTTAAAGAAGGATCAATATCATTTTCATCTTAGTTCATTTGGGAACTTTATCCATATCTTGACTTATTTAATTGAATGTCTAAATTGGTTTGAGATGGTGTAAAGGGGATTTATTTGAGAAAAGCACACTTCAATACAGTAAACAGAAACTTAACAGATAATCTTGCATGAAGGGCCTCTCCTTCCAAACTTTGAATTTCTCTATCCAGTATGTTTATAATGGCATGGGGGGGGGCTTACAAGGATTTGATTCAGTACGTACTAAAGCATCCAAATGCATATTAAAAAATTACATATAAACAATGTGACATTATTCCCTGTCAGTATTGTGACTATCAAAATAACTTTAATTGTTACATCCTATTCTGGTTAGACACCATTACCCAGTTGATGGATATTAGTTATACATGTAACATGTAAATATCCGGTAACTACTGGCCTATTAGACTGCATTTCCATCTCATATCAAACTCATTTGATCAGGCTTTTAGATTTCATTTTCTTCTAAAAATTGCAAAGGACACCTCTGAGTGAAAATAATAGTCCGAAACATTTAGAAGTTAAGAAAGAAGGTTTGACCGGGAGTTTTGGGATAAACTTGCTGAACAGATAACTTATTTGTAAGGGGCTAATGGAAATATAATCTCATCCTGTTAAAATGCATAATATGTTTTACATGTATTTCATAATTGTGACTATTTGTGTTTTAGGTCGCCTGAACTGGTGGGCTGAAGCAGGTGCCTGTCAACGTTTGTTGCCCCTGGCAACTACAGGTGACGGCAACTGCTTGTTACATGCAGCTTCCCTAGGTATGTCCATTATCTTCTTTACATTATTATTAATTTCATTATTACTATATCTTGTTTTCATTATTTATGATGACACTTTGACACTTACATTTAGCTTTACATAGATTGCACTGTAAAAAATTAAGATTTAATTAGCACGGTTGTACATACTGTATCTGTCAAAGATCTGCAAATTAACAGAAATGATAATTATTATACAATATTGTTATAATTCCATAAATAATTATGCACATATTTTCGATTCATTTTCTGTCTAATTATGTCACCACCAAAAGTGGTGACATATTGTTATGGTCTCCGTTTCTTTGCGACGGCGGTTGGTTGTTGGCGTCCTACGGTTGGCGTCCGGCGGTTGGTGGTTGGAGGTTGGCGTCCGGCGTCTGTAACAATTTCTTACAACTTCCTATAACTTAACAAATACTGTTTAGACTGACTTCAATTTTTTCTAAATCATCTACATGTTCTCAGAAGTTCAAATCTGACTTTAGATTTGACATTTGACCTTCAATGACCTTCTCAAGGTCAAAAAGGTCTTTTTTCATCTTGCTTCACATTGACTAAATTTTTTTTCAAAATCATCTACATGTTCTCAGAAATTCAAATCTGACTTTAGATTTGACATTTGACCTTCAAATCTGACTTTAGATTTGACATTTGACCTTCAATGACCTTCTCAAGGTCAAAAAAGCTCAAAAAGGTCTGTTTTCAACTTGCTTCAAATTGACTTAATATTTTTTTCAAAATCATCTACGTGTTCTCAGAAATTCAAATCTGACTTAAGATTTGACATTTGAACTTCAATGACCTTCTCAAGGTCAAGAAAGCTCAAAAAGGTCTGTTTTCAACTTGCTTCAAATTGACTAAAAAAAATTTTCAAAGTCATCTACGTGTTCTCATGAATTCAAATCTGACTTTAGATTTGACTTAAGATTTGACATTTGACCTATAATGACCTTCTCAAAGTCAAAAAAGGTCAAAAAGGTCTTTTTTCAACTTGCTTCAAATTGACTAAATCTTTTTTTCAAAATCATCTACATGTTCTCAGAAATTCAAATCTGACATTAGATTTGACATTTGACCTTCAATGACCTTCTCAAGGTCAAAAAAGGTCAAAAAGGTCTGTTTTCAACTTGCTTCAAATTGACTAAATTTTTTTTTCAAAATCATCTACGTGTTCTCAGAAATTCAAATCTGACTTAAAATTTGACTTAAGATTTGACATTTGACCTTCAATGACCTTCTCAAGGTCAAAAAAGGTCAAAAAGGTCTGTTTTCAACTTGCTTCAAATTGACTAAAAAAAATTTTTCAAAATCATCTACGTGTTCTCAGAAATTCAAATCTGACTTTAGATTTGACTTAAGATTTGACATTTGACCTTCAATGACCTTCTCAAAGTCAAAAAAGGTCAAAAAGGTCTTTTTTCAACTTGCTTCAAATTGACTAATTTTTTTTTTCAAAATCATCTACATGTTCTCAGAAATTCAAATCTGACTTTAGATTTGACATTTGACCTTTAATGACCTTCTCAAGGTCAAAAAAGGTCAAAAAGGTCTGTTTTCAACTTGCTTCAAATTGACTAAAAAAAATTTTCAAAATCATCTCTGGTTCTCAGAAATTCAAATCTGACTTTAGATTTGACTTAAGATTTGACATTTGACCTTCAATGACCTTCTCAAAGTCAAAAAAGGTCAAAAAGGTCTTTTTTCAACTTGCTTCAAATTGACTAAATATTTTTTTCAAAATCATCTACATGTTCTCAGAAATTCAAATCTGACTTTAGATTTGACATTTGACCTTCAATGACCTTCTCAATGTCAAAAAAGGTCAAAAAGGTATTTTTTCATCTTGCTTCAAATTGACTAAATTTTTTTTCAAAATCATCTACATGTTCTCAGAAATTCAAATATGACTTTAGATTTGACTTTAGATTTGACATTTGACCTTCAATGACCTTCTCAAGGTCAAAAAAGGTCAAAAAGGTCTTTTTTCAACTTGCTTCAAATTGACTAATCTTTTTTTTTCAAAATCATCTACATGTTCTCAGAAATTCAAATCTGACTAAATTTTTTTTTCAAAATCATCTACATGTTCTCAGAAATTCAAATCTGACATTAGATTTGACATTTGACCTTCAATGACCTTCTCAAGGTCAAAAAAGGTCAAAAAGGTCTGTTTTCAACTTGCTTCAAATTGACTAAATTTTTTTTTCAAAATCATCTACGTGTTCTCAGAAATTCAAATCTGACTTAAAATTTGACTTAAGATTTGACATTTGACCTTCAATGACCTTCTCAAGGTCAAAAAAGGTCAAAAAGGTCTGTTTTCAACTTGCTTCAAATTGACTAAATTTTTTTTCAAAATCATCTACATGTTCTCAGAAATTCAAATCTGACTTGAGATTTGAGATTTGACATTTGACCTTCAATGACCTTCTCAATGTCAAAAAAGGTCAAAAAGGTATTTTTTCATCTTGCTTCTAATTGACTAAATTTTTTTCAAAATCATCTACATGTTCTCAGAAATTCAAATATGACTTTAGATTTGACTTTAGATTTGACATTTGACCTTCAATGACCTTCTCAAGGTCAAAAAAGGTCAAAAAGGTCTTTTTTCAACTTGCTTCAAATTGACTAATCTTTTTTTTCAAAATCATCTACATGTTCTCAGAAATTCAAATCTGACTTTAGATTTGACATTTGACCTTCAATGACCTTCTCAAGGTCAAAAAGGTCTGTTTTCAACTTGCTTCAAATTGACCAAATTTTTTTTTCAAAATCATCTACATCTTTTCAGAAGTTCAAATTTGACTTTACAAGTTCTCAGAAATTCAAATCTGACTTAAGTTTGAACTCATAATATTGTGAGCAACTAGGTGGTGACATTTTGTCATGTTAATGCCTTGTTATTTTTATATAATCTACATACATGTACACTGTATTTTGAAGATAGACAAGAAATAACAAAAAGATATATCTTGCCTTCAAAAGTAACATCTCATTGAATGTCTACATTATTTGTCCGAAATCATAAGAAATAATTTTCATTTTTCAGGAATGTGGGGTTTCCATGATCGTTTGCTTACATTGCGAAAGACTCTGCTTGTGACGATGACTAATAGCGATACAAAAAGTGCCTTTAGACGCCGGTGGAGATGGCATACTGAGCAGTCAAATAAACAGGTATATTGTTGTTTTATCTATTTTCCAGTTAATGTCAATAAATGTGAATATCAATAAGTTTATTGTTGTAACTCCGTAAAAATATTTTAACAGTTTGTATGGTTTGTTCAGCTGGGCAGATTTGACAGTTCATTTTGCGCTTAGTCCTCTTTTTTCAAATCATATAAGCAGTGTGAGGGAACCAGGGTAACTTATAACTTATAGGTGGAAGTAACCTCGGTAATCTTCATTCATACTCAAAGGAGGATTGGCAGCCTGACTGCAACATCAATATTCTCTAACAAAGCTAGCGTCAGTCCTGGAGTAATATTTCTCAGTTCAAAATTTGAATTGCAAATTTTGGTCTTATTACCAAACAAAAAATTCAAAACACACATGAAATGATCAAGATCATTAGTTTAAATATTTCAAATTTTGATTGTGAATTTACAGCCAGGTAAATATCGACAATAATGACGCCAGCTTTGTTGGAGAATATCTTTAATACTCCCTGCAGTTGGAGAAATATACAGGCATGATCGGCAATATTGCATTACTTGGAGATTAAAGAATATCGAGTTGGAACCCTGGCTTTCAATCCTCCATGTTCATACTCATATCTGTCCTGCTAAATCATTCATTTTCACCATCTATATGACATGAAGTTTTGTTTTAACATCCTTTATGCAGATACTTTACCATTTATTTCTCCCAGTCACATCAGCAGGATTGGTCAGCACAATTGTTTCACTTTTTTAAACAACAATGTTTGACATAACATGGATGAATTGAATTGTTATGAGAAAAACTATTGTGAAATACTGTAAAACGGGTAATTTTGACACCGGAAAATTTTAGCGATTTTTTTCAATTTTAGGGGGTTTTAGTGCGGGAAATTTTAGCGAAATGAAGATTAATCTTTAAAAAATCAAATTAGCGAAATGCATTAGAAATTTTATCATTTATGGCAGAAGAATGAATAACGGACATGACAGAGGAATTATCAAAATGTAAGACTTCTAACGCACATGGTATTGGTCCAAACTGGATGGATGGCTATTTATCCTTCAGATATTGAAAGAAACATACGATTTAAAAATATTTACCTTTTTCAAATTACAAACCTGGAAGTCGAGCATTGAACGAAAAGCTCCTTAAATACTAGTATTCATGTAGTTTCCCGGGAATTTTCAAATTTTAGCGCCCGGTTTAATTTAACCCCGGTTTATTTTAGCGAATTGAATTTTTAGCGAAACTATAGCGATCGCTAACAATCGCTAACAATTACCCCTCGCTAACAATACCCGTTTTACAGTAGTATTTTCCATCCATTTGAAATATTTATCACCTAAGGATTTAAGCCCTGGACTCACTGTTTGTGAACATTATTTTATGAACTGCTGTCATGTAAAAATACTGTGTTCAGATTGGCTGGAATCGGACACACCTTGCCTAGCCATGTGTGAATAATCATCTCATTTCATGTCATGTTTTGAAATCCAAATAATTTTATCGGAATTAAGGAAGGAATTGTTGTGACAATGGCTATAATGTGTTGATGTATGCTTGTGTTGATTGCAGTCAGAACTGGTTCTGTCCGAGGAAGAGTGGGACACTGAGTGGCAGAGTCTGTTGAACCTTGCATCTACCAGCCCCAAGACACATACAGGCAAAAGAGGGAGCTGTTGTGACAGCCCAGCAACTCACGGGTAATTTAAAATTATTTTATCAAAGAGCTCAATTTCTAAGTTTGACCCCAAATTCCCGAAGACCTAACACATTGTCACTAAAAATACCCAAACTGCATCCATAACCATGACAAATAACAAAAAATAGAAGTCATATTGTTTGATGCACGCTAAAACATATTTATAACCGCACCCCTGAGAGTATAGATGGTACTTTTGAAGTAAGCCATTTGAGAGAAAAACTAATTTTACTTATTTAAAAGTTCATTTTGGTCTCAAAATCTTGTCTACACATTTCATTGGTCATAATGATATCAAACTATACAATCATTGTAATATTGCCAAACAGTAGTATATTATAACATTTCTACATGTTAGGTTCAAGGATCCAATATTCTTCACCCTTTGTTTTCTCCATATTAATCCTTGGTAGATAAACTTTCCAAATTATGTACTTGAACAGGTAAGTTCTCATTTGATACTTTTGAAATATTTTAGAATTATCAGGAATCAGAATCATAACAAATGAAGTCAGAGGAATGATATCATTTAATTTTGAATAAACACATAAAATGTTGTTCTTCATCTTTATTACAAGTTGTACATTTCCTTATTTAGAGCTTTATGAAAACCTCAACAATAGCTCCAAGTCCCAATATGTAACTGGTGTGAACTTGATCTTTATCTTGCTTTAAGATACAGTACTATATTTTACTATTCAAAGGCGGTTTTATTTTTTAGTATATCATCACCTGATGTTAGGCATTGGTCATTGGTGTCAGCATATGTAACAAATTGCTACACTTTTGTAACCATTTATAACAACAGCAGCCTAACATAAAAACATTTTAAGTACAGTATCACATCATTTTCAGAAGTCCCCAGATAATTTTGAACTGTTCTGTAAAACCAATATTATCTCATAACATAACAGTCCACGTTCCAGTTACTCCGAATCCTGTAGTGAACTGTACTGCGTTCACAGAATGCGGAGATGGATCATCCCACTGCAGGAATGTGTCTGTACCATACACATGGCCCTTGCCCACCTCTATATAACCATCTGCCCAACTAATCTAAAATTAAAAATTGGATATATGACAACTTAGTGTTTAGGTGTTATTATTGAAAACTCTAAGCCTGCACAGTAACTTAAACTACCACAATGACATATGTACAAGGACAATGACTTTTAATGAGGTGTTCACTTGTGTATTGTAGGTACAGGAAAACACTTGGTGAAGCTTGGCTTACAAATTTGACATCTATGACCTTCGTATTACCCTATGATCGATTTTCAAAAATATTGTTGAGAACAGTGATTTGATTGAATTAATTTCTTACCCAAAATGAAGTTGTGGCATCACAGAAAACAATTTGTTCATTATGAGAAACCTTCAGGCTCCCCTGCCTTTCATCTCTTATAGCCGAAGTCTTTGTGGTAGAATCCCAACCTTGGAGCAATATCTCATAGGTGTCAACATCAAGGTTTCCTGCAGTCTTTGAAAGTTGGACATGTCCATCATGGCACGCTTGTACATCAAATGTGAAAAAGTCTTTGCCAGTAACGTCTATTGGTGTATGTGTGAAGTAATAGTCGTTCGGGGTAATAATTGGTACTGTAATGTAAATTTGATATGGTTATGATATAATATATACGGGATATATATCTTTATCATTTTAAGTTATCTACATGAATTAGTGCTGGTAATGATGGCAGCAAGTTGATGTAAATGTTATCATATTCTATCGGAGTGATTTCAATTTTAAATCCTTTCTTCCTATAATAACTATTAACACCAGTGTTTGGGTCTAAGAGATCATAACTTTATTTCTTTAAACACACACATATTAACAAATAAAACTCACAACACATGACATTATGTCAACACAGTATGATCCCTATTTATAAAGCAGAAAACATCAATTAACTTGTGGAACTACTGATGCAACTACACATTTATGTATAATATGACAAAAGGGTGGGAGGGGGGGGGCCTGAATTTTTTACTTCCTGTACAAAAGTTGCTACTGGTTAGGAATATTCATATTGTGTTTTAGCACAATCAGGCACCTGGCACAACCCACCCATCCATCCATATTTAATCTCAATTCTTCACAGAATATCATTTAAATCCTTTCTTCCTATAATAACTATTAACACCAGTGTTTGGGTCTAAGAGATCATAACTTTATTTCTTTAAACACACACATATTAACAAATAAAACTCCAACTACCCAAACACTGAAAAAAAAGAAAAGAAAGGAAGAAAGTGGTAGATGTAAATTAAGTATTAGGATGCCGAACCTATACCCTACGATGTCAAATTATAAAACAGACAGTTTTGCTTTAGCACTGAATTGCTTACAATATTTCAGTTGAACATTAGATGGTATTTCATCAAGGTAACCTAAATAAGCCATACTCTTCCAATCCCCCATACCTTTAATTATTTCTCCAGGTATTCCACATGACATTGCAAAAACAGCGGAGCCCCTTCGAAAGCTATGAGTTCCAAACTTAGAACTGTCTTTACCAAAGCTCTTAAGAGAACTCTTGAATTTCTTTGCAAAACACTGGCCTGTGAAAGGCTTACCTGATTGGGGGTTTACAAATAATGGATCTGACATGCATTTAACTGGTGTTTTTGCCATTGCAATTGACAATGCACTAACAGGACATAATTTGTGAGGATACGTGTTTACCAAATGCACTACTCTTGACTTCTCTTTGTATTGATTATTCTTGGCCCATTTTACTGACAATTGTATGTTACCTTGATTGTCAATTTTAACTGAGTTCCTACAAAATTGTTTTTCATTGTTAAACCCACCTACAGTATCAGGCATCAAATTTGATTTTCTGAACATTCCATAAAACAACACGAGGCAAATAGCCCAAAAAACACAATCAAGGGTATCACATAGATCTAATGTATCTTTCATTTGTGACAATAAAGTGGGGGTAACTGGTTCTTTTTTATGAACTTCAGCACCAAGTTGCCTTTTTATCCCCATCAATGTTGATTTAACTAGCCAACTATCTTTATAAGGGTGCTCAAATCCACATTCCAAGTGAATAAGTCTCACAATATTGAGATATTGTGGTATGCTCGTGTATTTCAAACGTCTTGCTAAATAAGCAGCATATTCAGCAACAGTCTCTTCTGTTACTGGGACAGGTTGTAATCCAAGTTCATTACAGAAACGCAAATACGAATTACGTTGAGAAGAGTATGTTTTCTTTGTATTGTCAGAGAAAGCTTGTAGTCTATACTTTGCTACCTCTTGCTGTAATTCTTCTTTGAAAGCCAGTGACATACCTGTGGTAATAGAGACAATACAGTTTTCACTGACATATGTTTATGCAACACATGAAACAATACATAGTTGCCATGGAACCAATTAGACAGCAAACTGCTTAGATGAGATAATTGGCCATATGTATGGAGTCTTGAAATCGTATCAGCCATAATATTCACTTTAGTTCCAATAGATTTCACAGAGAATGTAAAATTATTCCTGGCACTTGCCCAAAATGTATTTCTAAGCAGTTGCATTATATAATCATTATGATTACACCTCCCTTTATTGACAATGCCCCTGGCCACTGAACTGTCAGAGTAGATATTGACATGGCAATCTTTCCATAATGTGCCCCATCGATTCACTGCTGCACATATAGCTATAATTTCCTTGTAATTTATATGTAGATGTTTAGCACTTTTCCAATCTAACTCAAAACATATATATTCCCAATCGCCTTGAGAAAATATCCCAGCACCATCACTGCTGGCATCCACAAATACACTGATTACTTCCTTTGTATTATAATACACTGTACCATCGCATATATCCAACATGGCACACCACCACTGGACATCTTTTTTGAATGCCTGAGATAACAACACTTTATCTCTACTACCTTTCATCTTCCTGAGATTATCCAATATACGTCGCAGAAAAAATTTGCCTCCACGAACCGCATGTGTTGCATAACTTAAGGACCCTACCAACGATTGTAGTTGACGTTTTGATGCACGTTTTTTATTACGAAATAACTCCAACTTGTCACGTAACTTATTTCGTTTTGCCTGGCCTAATGAGACCGTACAGTCCACAGTATTGATTTCCACACCTAAGAAGGTAACCATCTGACTTGGTCCACATACTTTAGACCAGTTTATCTGGAACCCAAGTGTCCTCAATAGATTAATCAATACATTTAAACACTTTTGACAGTCTGCTGCTGTCTCCTGTACAATGAGAAAGTCATCGAGATACGCTACAATCCCAGAATAGCCTTTCCTATTCATGATACGTTTCACTGCTTGTGATATACGTGTAAAAATTGAACATCCTTGATTAGACCCAAAAGGCAATCTGCTATCAAAGATATTAGTCACAGTTTCATCACCTTGAAATTTCCATTGCAGGCCTGTCATACAATAGTCAATACAAGATATAGGAACACTACGATAGGCATTTTTCAAGTCAATTTTTGCGATGAAGTAATTAGGTTTGGCTAAACGTTTTGCTTTATCCAATGTTTCATATTTCACAGAATTACTTTCTGAATAGTCATTCATAGCACAGCCTACAGGTCTACTACCATCATGTATAAGTCGAACATCCACTCCACTTGATTTTGGAATCGCCGCAAGTGGACTAACAATTTTTGGAACAGTTTTGGCAATGATATAACATCCATGTTTTATTTGGGTTTTCAATTCCTTTTCAACTAATGTCCTATGTTCAAATGCTGACTTGTGGTTTTGCATATATACAGATTTTACTTTCACTTCATTATCAATGTCTGTGATTCTAAATCCACTTTTAATACCATTCATTATATAATCATAATCACAATCATTCTTCATTAAACGTTCCCATTCCTCATGCTTAGAGGATATTGAATAGTAATTACCAAGGAAATCAGTATTACATGGGTCTATCAAACCAAATGGAGACTGTTTATTCTGCGACTGTCTGTCCTATTCATCTTTTGTACTTGAAGACTCGGTCTTCGGATGATCTTTCCCATGATGTTCACTTTTATTACAGGTTTTGCATTTATGCGCAAACTTGCAGGCGTCCCCATATGAACAAGTCCCTTTATTGTTCCATTGATCACAGTACAGTACCCTATTAGATGACCATGTTGAAGTTTTCTTTTTTCCAATGGCATTTGGTTTGTTAAAATCGTTTTTAGGGGGCCTCCTTTCTAAATGTACCTCTGATAGATGGGGAGTATCCGTTCCCCATCTAAACATGTATACATTTTGTTTTTTCCTATAGTCATCGTCATATTTTAACACTGATGGCCATGTATACCTACACGCTAAGTTACCGATCTTTGCAGTATATGCTACATAATCCAAAACATCAATACTGCTCGACAAGAGATGTTTACGCATGAGTTCCGCTTGTATTGAAGCATTAGCAGAAACCCATTGTGCTGGGGTCACATTTTCAATTTTTAATTTCGCTGTTTTACGTTTGAATGTATATTCTCCAAAATCAATATCTGTGTCCTCCTCATGTTCTAGGCCAGGGACATAGTCAACTATTTTGAGATATGAATTATTACCTTTATCTCCTTTCCTAAAGAGGTAAACTTGAGGATCCATGTAATCGGCCTGATGGCGTTCTGCAGCTGTAGCTGGTTTGTTGCCAAGTAAGTCTTCGAGAAATTTTAATCCAACCGTAGCCTCTGTTGATTTTCCTGGCTGAACTTTCGAAATGTCTTCAAGGAGGGGGCCAGTGCCAGCCTCACGTTGTAACTGTTTTACCCCAGCTAGTAGGGATCGTATTTCACCTTTTTTCAATGCAACACCGTCCAAATCCTCACTACTCATGTTGATAAGTGAAGAAATGTTGTCAAATCCTTCTGACAAGAGCCACTTTTGAGAGTCTTCTGTTATTTCAGAGAATTTAATCCACTTA
This sequence comes from Owenia fusiformis, assembly GCA_903813345.2. Classification (NCBI taxonomy): domain Eukaryota; kingdom Metazoa; phylum Annelida; class Polychaeta; order Sabellida; family Oweniidae; genus Owenia; species Owenia fusiformis. Next base: position 14,658,920 of record CAIIXF020000010.1, read on the forward strand.
TCAAACTCAAATTTTTCCATGATGAGCTTAATTTTACTAACTATTACTAACAAAGATCAGCTTATTTGCAAATAAAGAGAAAACTACTGAGTAATTCCATATCACATGGCCTGAATTTTTTACTTCCTGTACAAAAGTTGCTACTGGTTAGGAATATTCATATTGTGTTTTAGCACAATCAGGCACCTGGCACAACCCACCCATCCATCCATATTTAATCTCAATTCTTCACAGAATATCATTTTATTTTGACATGATATCCTATGAATATCACAGTAATTATGGAATTACAAATAAAACATCAAAATATGCTAAATCAATGCATTATTATTATTCATTAATATCAACATAATTATTATGATATTATAATATAATTGCTCGCCATTTTGAAAAAATAGGTATTATACCAGGTTGGTTGCATGTTTCTCCAGAGATCCAATGCACACAATCACATATGAAATCAAAGGGAGATGTTCCAGTCACTGTGCACGTACCACCATTCTCACATGGACTCTGGACACATGCATCTGTAAACATTGGCATTTGAAAAAAAATATTTAAAATTAATGGATTAATACATGTACATTGTATACAAAATCTAAGTTGTTGAGTTTTTTGAGGTTTTTTATCCGAAGAGATAATTTGGTCAAGAATTGTCAATTATGAAGTGTGAGTTCCAAGATCGTAGAATTTTGTCAAAGTTGCATATTGGTCTTGTTATTCATGGTATTTTTCTTTGCCTGCATTACCATTCATGGTAAGGTAAAAATATGATATTGCATGTACACAAATTCAATGAATTGAAACAGCATCTGATCTATGCACAGTTCTCTCCTCATTCAATGCTTTTTGGACAGGATGTACAAAATGTATGTTAGTAATTTAGAATTTCACACAATAGTAACTACTTTGTTTCTATCATTAATTTAGCCTAACCTTAACCAAATTACCTTAGGATTTCCACTGATAAGTTTGTTTGTCTCGGTTTGTAGAATTTTGTTCTGTTTTGAATTAGTTCTTGATATTTCTGTTCTTAGTTGACACAATATTGATCTCAAGGTTTGTATTATGGCATTTGTTATCACCATATTAGTCAATATATGGCACAGTTAGATTGATTTTTATTTTTCATGTATTGATTTTCAATTTTCTAATGAAAAAATCATGGTGCTGAATATCTAAAATTAAAGGCTGAATGTTTTTAAAAGGGTAGTCAATATCACTTACCACACAAAGGGGCTTCTCCCTCTGAAACCTGAAACAATAATTCTAATGATTAATTAGCGATTCCTTCTGCTGGCAAAAATCTGTCAGTGAGTGTAATATATGTGTCTCGTTGCAAATAAGGCATTATTGGCAGGAAAAATTTCCATGCATGAAATTTTCGGGAATTTTTTACTTTTCTATTTGGGTGCTTTTTATAATGGTCTGAAGGATGTATTTTCAATTTTCTAAATGCCCGGGCGCTAATTGCAGAGAATATAGTAAGTATTAACATGGAAGAATGTTTTTATCACACCCTAAGGTGCTATATTGTAATCAGTTTGCCGGGCGGTTGGGCGGGCGGGCGGTTGGACGGGCGGGCGGTTGGACGGGCGGGCGTCTCGAATAATCTTGTCTATAGGTTTCCAGCCAAACCGTTTGAGGGATTCATTTGAAATTCTCAGGGATGTTTCTACCTATGAAAGTTTAGAACTGATTAGTTTTTCGGCATTCTGGGTAAATGTTAAGGCAGCCATTTTGGATTTTCCATCCTAAAATCTTGTCTGTCAAGGCTTGTCTACAGGTTTCCAGCCAAACCGTTTGAGGGATTCATTTGGAATTCTCAGGGATGTTTCTACCTATGAAAGTTTAGAACTGATTAGTTTTTCGGCATTCTGGGTAAATGTTAAGGTGGCCATTTTGGATTTTCCATCCTAAAATCTTGTCTGTCAAGGCTAATGTCTATAGGTTTCCAGCCAAACCGTTTGAGGGATTCATTTGGAATTCTCAGGGATGTTTCTGCCTATGAAAGTTTAGAACTGATTAGTTTTTCGGCATTCTGGGTAAATGTTAAGGCGGCCATTTTGGATTTTCCGTCCTAAAATCTTGTCTTTCAATTGGCTTGTCTACAGGTTTCCAGCCAAACCGTTTGAGGGATTCATTTGAAATTCTCAGGGATGTTTCTACCTATGAAAGTTTAGAACTGATTAGTTTTTCGACATTCTGGATAAATGTTAAGACGGCCATTTCTGTTCAAGGGTGCGATATTGTTCACCGTGTGTATTTTTTGTGGTTCACATCATTCTGAGTTACATTCCATCAACATAAAAACCAATTACAATCGGTAAAATTGATTATCTGTGGATGTGAAAGCTCCCAAGTAATTTTCGCACCGATCCATATTCTTCAATTGTGAGCTTTTTATCATTTGGCTGTAGTTATAAATGATTTCCAAAAACCATTACAGCTGTTAGCTTCCTGTTTTCAATGATACCTTTTGGAGAGATGTCTCTATGTTGTTGGACATTTTTTTGAAAATAATTCTTAGCTGATTAGGTTTGGGGCAGACTTTTTGAATGTTTTAAGAAATGACTGGATGTATTATTTAATTTAGGCCTAATTGGATTTTATTCAAATTGTATTGGTTAATACCTTATTGGCATAGCAAAGCTGCATTTAAAATGGCAGCATTTTTTGTTAAAAGATGTTCTTTAATTTAAATACGATACGAGTTATGTTATTTTGTCCAAATTTTATAGGATTTTGTCTTATTGGAACAGGACCTCTGCTCGAGAGGGATTTTCAATATGGCCACTGAATTCAAAACTCAAAGTCTATCCACTTGAGATTTTTGTGCAGTTTTGTAGGTATGGGGCTCTCCCCAAGAGGGTGTCATGTCACATAAAAGGTGTAGATTTTGCCAAAAGGAGCAACAATACTATTTGTTACAACAAATAATTTTCCATGAGTGCCATTGATACAATGCTAAGATTCTTTGAAACCTTCGTTTATTTGTTTGACAATCAAAATTTTCATGGTTAATCACAACAAGTACATTGACACCTGATCATCCCATAGAATGTCATTTGAGTTTTAGACAGATTCAGCCATCACTGTTTGATAAATCATGAAATTAAGTGATTATTGCAAGCTTTTAACATTGAAGTGAATTGCTGTCTGGCCCAAGCAAAATGAAGAATGACAAGGATGACATCAGTTATTTCAGCTTTAAGCTGTTAGCTTTCAGCTACTTTGTAGACTATAGAAACTATACTATTATTTGAGAATTGTTCAAAAATACTACTTCAGACCAAAAACATTCTTACCTGCTTGTAATAGGTCATATCAGTGTTAGGAACTAATGCAGAATTATTTCCTTCAGCAATACACGGCACCAGATCACATTGTGCCATCCCTGTTTTACCAAGCTCAAAATTGAATGAATAACAATCATCTTTTTTCTCACATAAGAGGCTACATTTAAGAGCACTTTTGACAGATCTATTCTCTAGTGTATACCCATCTAAAGACTGGCCGTCAACTCCTTTCTTGAATAAAGTATTAGATGTTGACGATAGTGAAACACCAATCAAGACCAAAAAATATATAATGTACTTTTTCACTCGTCCCATTGTGATAGGTTCCTTTTTCACTACTCCATGAGCTACTGCTTATTATAAAAAACCTTAAGATTTCTCCTGTATAAATGTTTTCTCATTATTGGGGCAGTGTATTTTGTATGGTTATAGATTACCCAATAACATTCTTTTATTTTTTGCATTTCCTCATCATCGATTACATGTTAATTGAAAATAGGAATGTTTTGATACTACTGAATTAAAGGAGCCATTGTAAGTCTAAACCATATGACATATTTAGTGATGAAGACCTGGCAATGTATGAAGCAGCTGACTGAGTCTAATCAGTAGTAATAAGATTGTAGCTATGAGAAACTTAGGCATTAACATGCAAAAAATCGCCACAATTTGTTACAGATTCCAACCCCCAACGCAAATCGTCAACCACCGCCACAAAATGACGGAGACCATAACAATGTGGCGACATAAAAATGAGAAAAAATGTACAGTGATTTGTTGTAAACAGGTGCTTTAAGTCATGATTCAAAAAGTTAAGACAAACTTAGTTAGGTGAGGCTTGTGAGAGCCTTTAACATTTGGAATAATCAATGGAATAATCAAAACACATTGAATGAAATCTCTATTGATGAATAGACATTCAATACAAAATCTAAGTATGAAGTTGTATTGCTGGGACCTCCATTGTGTTTTTTTCAATTATGTAACAGAATCTATGATTCTTTTAATTTGTCAGATACTTGCTTGATTTGAATGGCTATTATTGTTAACTTTTACTGTATACAGTAAAATCTGTCTAATTTGAATGCCTCTGGGATCAGACAAAAGTGTTCGGATTAGCAGGTGTTCACATTTCAAGGTTTATGACTTCATGCAATTACTTTGCAATATCATATATTAGTTTGAGTTTTCATACACAGAAGTTAAAATTGTTGTTGTCTATCTTCTTTACAACCAAATAGTCCATTCTCCACTTGCTCCAAATCCTGAAGTGAACTGTACTGCATTCACAGGATGTGAAAATGGATCATACCACTTCAGGAAGGTTTCTCTACCATACACATGGCCCTTGCCTACCTCTATGTAACCACCTGCCCAGCTGATCTAAAATTGAAAATATTGAAATTCGACAAATATTATATGATGTCAAGCAAGGTTTTTCTGACTCAGTAAGTTTAAAATTAACATTGACTTTTACTGGAACATTGATTTAGAGAAAAAGCTTTGATCAGGGACAGACTTACATAATACATTTTTGTGATCTGACGATTATCATTATTAGATGGATTAAAAAAAAGCATTTGAATTTGAATGGAATTGTTTCTCACCCAAAATGCTAATGTGGCATCACAGTATACAACTTGTCCATTATGGTACACTTTGAGTTTCCCTTGCCTTTTATCTGTTATGGCTGAAGTCTTTGGGCCATTATTCCAACCTTGGAGCAATATCTCATACACTGTAGGTGTCCTTATCAATGTTTCCTGCTGTCTTTGAAAGCTGGATATGTCCATCGTGGCACGTTCTTACATCAAATGTAAAGAAGTTAGTGCCAGTGACGTCTATTGGCTTGTGCTTGAAGTCATACTTGTTAGGGGCCGTCCAGATAGTTTTTACTCCTTCATTCAAACAGTTGCCTAGTGCCAGGTGTACCACACATAGTACAATGATGCATACACACAGCATAATTACCTTTAAATATTATTAAATTCAAATCAGAGTGCAAATCTAGGATGATCAATTTATATTTAGAAAAATAGGTTACTAATATAAAATCAAAACCCATATACACTAACAATAAGGAAATGAACATTTTGTCTAATTTTAATGTTCCTTTGAGGTATGTGATTTTGCAATGGCATTTTAAAAAGGCAAAAATGGAAAATACATAAATACTACCATGTCTTGGTCTTTCTGAATTTATACATTGGATATACAATTTTTGAGACAATAAACCCCAACTCTGGAGAGGTACTAACAGATTGATTGCTGATTGTATTTGCTTGTACTATCATGGTACTCCTGATGTCTTCATAGTCTGAATGTTTATATGTTTAATGCATATGTCATAAGTGCTTTCATCCATGGGTGCTTTAAAGTGAGTGTGAATCTATATAGAGTGCACGGGTGTCTGTACTCGGGGACTATAAATGGGCTCAACCAAAGTTTGGCTCAGATAGGTGTCAGAGGACGGTCGAAACACATGCTTTACAATAATCCATATGCTTGCAAGTCTAACTATGTAACATATTTTATATTGCAAGTACGTATTCAAGATGTTACTCATAAGGCATATTTTCATGTATTGAGTTTTGAGTATATATTTTGGATAAATATTGAAAATGTATACTGCATTATTTATCAGACCAACACCACAGGCTGGTATCGAAACATTTGTCTGCTTTGACGGAGCATGTTATTTTTCATAAAAAAACACTAAGAAAACCACATAATTTGTTTTTAACTCATATGTTTCGTTAAACCAAAGAAAATTACTATTCCATGCAATGGATACATCATTTGCGGGTAACTTTCACTTCTGTTTGAAGTCCAATAACGCTGGGAGGAAAAGCTATTGAAAATGGTGCCGGAAACAATAGTCTATAGAAACGATTGCAACATATGTTTATTTTCTATAAAATATGTGATAATCAGGGTTTTGTGTCAAATAAATGCCCTTTCAAATTAGTACATTTCCTTATTTATGTACTTTTTACCCATTTATAGAGAATGATGAAACTTTATGCAGTGCTTTAGTCGTACATTTTTTCTCAAGAGGGGTTTACCGCCACCTGTCCTTTGAAAAAAATTAAAAATGTGTTAAAATGCATTAATTTATTTGCGAATAATTGATGCTTCTACCGTATCTGTATTTTTACCATTGTCAACATTTAAAGTTGTAAAAAACACTTAGATTCCATCAAATAACGTCCTTGAAAAAAATTTCCTGGGGAAGCATACCCCCCGACCCCCGCGATACGTGCATGGCCTTCGGCCGCGCAATCAGGCATCCCTGAGTGTGCGTACCAACTCAAAATATAGCCCTACGCCCATGTTTACAAAGTGTAGATTGAAATGTGATATTTTGAATATTTCAGATTTAATTATGGTAATATTTTTATTTCTTTCATAAAACTAATATTAGCGAACCCCCATCGTCGTTATTAAATTCAGAGGGCCATTGAAATTGATATTTACTCTAATCAAAATGAAATCTTACATAGTAGAGATACATGTAATGCATGATTGTACTTGAAAATGTAGTAAACAGCTAGTTCCATCTCTAAACATTCCTGGTGACAGAAAGCTCAATTTTCCTAGATGACATTAATGGGGGATTTAAAACATGAAATATTGGGCGGTTCGCTAATATTTGTTTTATAAAAGAAATAAAAATAGAACCATAATTAAATCTTAAATACTCAATAGATTACAATTCAATCTACACTATGAAAAAGAAATCAAAATTGTTGGTGACATTGATAACGTCCAAATAAGGCGACAAACTCATTCTCCAAACCGAGAATGGTTCTTTATAGGTACATATATCAGTTAATGATATTTTATATGGAAAATATTAATCGCTATAACCAGAAAACGATCAACCATATTCAAACATAAGAGATCCGGTTGTGTAGTTGAACAAACGTTTAGGGTATGATATGAATATTTTATTATTTTTTTATGATTTTTTATTTGAAAAACAAAGGATGTATTCTTCGAAAATCCACCCATAAATTGAGCTGCAAGACCACATCACAATATATATGTCATGTGGTTAAACAGGGTATACATGTAATTAAATGCATAGGAATATATGCAGAACGCTTAATGATATTCATTTATATGGAAAATATTAATCGCTATAATCAGAAAAATGAAAATGCATACAAAATGTTATTGCCATACTCAAATGATCTTACAAAAGAATGCAGAGGTGACATCTACGTGTAAAAGAGATTAAGATGATTGGAACTAGGCCTAAAAATTACTTTACATTAAAGTGTGTATTTTTTATCGCACTTTGCTATATTGTCGTCGTCTTGTGCTGTTGGGCGGGCGTGCGGGCGGGCGGGACATAAACCAAATCTTGTCATCAAATTTCCAGGATAACTGCATACCTGTTCAACTTGAAATTTTTACAGATGCAAGAGCAGACTAGTACCAAAATCTGATTAGGTTAAGGGCATGCTGGGTAAACTATGTGGCGGCCATTTTGAATTTTTCAACAAATCTTGTCATCAAAATTCCAGGAAAACCACTTATCAGTTCAACTTGAAATTTTTACAGATGCAAGAGCAGACTATTGCCAAGATCTGATTAGGTTTTGGGTATGCTGGCTGAATTACATGGTGGCCATTTTGAATTTTTCAATTTGGCGGCCATTTTGAATTTTTCAACTTGCTCCAAATTGACCCAATTTTTTTCAAAAACATCTACAAGTTCTCAGAAGTTCAAATCTGACCTTAGATTTCAGATTTGAACTTTCATTCACCTTCAGTGACCTTGAAAAGGTCAAAAAAGTTGATTTTCTAAATTGATATTTTGGATTTAAATTTAGGTCAGCTTAATTACAAAACACCTACTGAGGTCTGAAAAAGTTAAATTTTCAACGTCGAAGGTCAAGGTCATTAAACTAGGTCACAAATGATGTTATCCAAGTTTCTCAAAGTTTGAGACTACAAATCAATTCTTGTCATCAAAATTCCAAGAAAACCGCTAACCTGTTCAACTTGAAATTTTTACACAAGCAATAGCAGACTAGTTCCAAGATCTGATTAGGTTAAGGGCATGCTGGGTAAACTACGTGGCAGCCATTTTGAATTTTTCAACAAATCTTGTCATCAAATTTCCAGGAAAACCACTTATCCGTTCAACTTGAAATTTTTACACATGCAAGAGCAGACTATTGCCAAGATCTGATTAGGTTTTGGGTATGCTGGCTGAATTACATGGTGGCCATTTTGAATTTTTCAATTTGGCGGCCATTTTGAATTTTTCAACTTGCTCCAAATTGACCAAATTTTGTTTTTAAAAACATCTACAAGTTCTCAGAAGTTCAAATCTGACCTTAGATTTCAGATTTGACCTTTCGTTGACCTTCAGTCCCCTTGAAAAGGTCAAAAATTTGATTTTCTAAATTGATATTTTGGATTTAAATTTAGGTCAGCTTAATTACAAAAGACCTACTGAGGTCTGAAAAAGTGAAATTTTCAAGGTCGAAGGTCATCAAATTAGGTAACAAACAATGTTATCTAAATTTTCCCAAAGTTCAAGACTACAAATAAATTCTTGTCATCAAAATTGCAGGAAAACCGCTGACCTTGTCAACTTGAAATGTTTACAGATGCAAGAGCAGACTAGTGCCAAGGTCTGATTAGGTTTTGGCCATGCTGGGTAAATTGCATGGTGGCCAGTTTGCTCTTCAAAGTGCGATATTTATCACTGTGTGTCTTGTTTGTATTAAAATCTTAACATCATTCTGCTTCATATTCAGGCATAAAAAATGGGGGTCACTGACTTTGTTTTTTACTTAAACATAGAAAACATTTTGGTACTCCATGTTAGGGTGTAGGCGAGTAGGCATGGGCGTAGCGCCTATTACGCAAAATACGCACAGGCGTACCAAATGAATTTGAAAACAATTAAAAATGTGTTAAAATGCATAAATTTATTTGCAAATTTATTGATGCTTTAACCTATCGTATCTGTATGTTTACCATTATCAACATTTAAAGTTGATAAAAACGCTTAGATTCCATCAAATAACATCCTTGAAAAATATGCTCCCCCGGACCCCCCGCGATGTGCGGCCTTCGGCCACACAATCAGGCATCCCCGAGTGTGTGTAACAACTCAAAATATAGCCCTACGCCCATGGTAGGGGATTTAGAGGATGGAATATCTCAAAATCTGAACGATCAGTTTTTTAAAATTTTGCACACATGTTAGTTTATTAAGCATAATTGATCTTAAGAAAATAAAAATTATACGTCACTGACTACGTTTTTTAATAAAGGTCCTCGAATGAATATTTTTGCGATGGTTTTACATTTTCATTCAACTTATGGAGTGATTAATATTCATAAACTTCCTATTATTTACTCTAAAAAGAATCTTCTTGTGTGTCAGACTTTCAGACCAGAAGTACAAAGGGCAACATAAAAATATATAAACTTATTTTTGCCAATAACCTAATCATACTCATATAAATTATTATGCAAAATAATGATACATTTGTTGTAAAACTATTCAAATCTAATTTCTTCAATAAATCGTCCTTTTTCCTAGAACACATGTTGATATATAGCTATCAGCTGTACTGTATTTGTAATGTCGATAACAGAAAATTAACACTATTTGAACAGACACCAACAACATACATTTTTATTCTAAATTCCTTTGCTTTGCATTTCATAACCATTAAACAAAAACATTTTCAGCTCATGAATTTATTATAATTTCAGAACAACTATTTGGTACAGATCTATCTCTCTTTATCTAATATCCTCTGTAAAGCCAGTAATGTTCACTATTAAACATAGACTGTCCATGTTCCATTTGCTCCAAATCCTGAAGTGAACTGCACTGCATTCACAGGATGTGGTGATGGGTCCTTCCACTGCAGGAAGGTATCTCTACCATACACATGGCCCCTGCCCACCTCTATGTAACCACCTGACCAGCTAATCTAAAATTTAAAAAGTTGAAATTTTATGAATATTTTTTGATGGCAAATAAGATATATTCTGACTCACTTACTTTTAAACTGTACATTTTTACTGTAACTTTTATTAACCAAAATTACAATTTTTCTGATCTAAATACTATCATTATATAGATTTACAAAGAGCTTTTGAATTTGAATGGAATTGTTTCTCACCCAAAATGCTAATGTGGCATCACAGTATACAACTTGCCCAATATGGTACACTTTGAGTTTCCCTTGCCTTTTATCTCTTATGGCTGAAGTCTTTGGGTCATTATTCCAACCTTGGAGAAGTATCTCATAGGTGTCCTTATCAAGGTTTCGTGCAGTCTTTGAAAGCTGGATATGTCCATCATGGCATGTTTTTACATTAAATGTGATGAAGCTTTTGCCACTGACATCTATTGGTGTGTGCTTGAAGTGATAGTCATTTGGGGTTGAGATTATTTTTAATGGGGCTTCGTACATGTATGTCCATGTTCCACCTGCTCCAAATCCAGAAGTGAACTGTACTGCGTTCACAGGATGTGGTGATGGATCCTTCCACTGCAGGAAGGTATCTCTACCATACACATGGCCCTTGCCTACCTCTATGTAACCACCTGACCAGCTTATCTAAAATTAAAAAAAATTATTAGATAATGAAGTTGTGCAAATCTCTTATCTTTCTGTATATAATGAAACTGAAAGTTTATCTTCGAGCTTGTGGATGGCATTTCAACCAAGTGACAAGACCAAGAGAGTCCATGGTTCAGTTACAAGCTGACTTTTATTACGTCCCCACCACATAGTGTGGGGCCATATTGTCCGCCTAGGTGCTTCTGTCTGTCTGTCCGAGAGTTTTGAGTTCTCACAATAAATTATTTAGTAGGTTTAAAAATAATTACTGGTGTCCTTTACAGAGAAACTCATGTCCCAGTTCACAATAGGTATACAATAATTTTGTTTAAAAAATTGAAAAACAAAAATATATGTCTGCATTTTTATTGTCGGTAAGTCTTCTTCTTGTTTTCAGGCAAATCATTTTAGGGATCAATTTTCAGGGATGATTCTTAGTATTGTAAACTTTAACTGATTATGTTTTGGTGTTCTGGGTATATGTTAAGGCGGCCATTTTGAATTTTCCATCCTAAAATCATGTCTAAAGTGTTGTCTACGCGTTTTCAGGCTGATTGTTTCACAGATCAATTAAATTTTTCAGGAATGGTTCATAGTATGCAAATCTCGAATCTAATTTTGGATTTTCCATACTATCTTGTCTGTAATGTCTTGTCTACGCACTTTCAAGCTAATCGTTTCATCAAATTTTGAGGGATGATTTTTAGTATGAAATTCTGGAACTGATTAGGTTTGGGCATTCTAGGTAAATGTTAAGGTGGCCATTTTGGATTTTCCGTCCTAAAATGTTATGTCATGTGATAGATCCATATAAGGCTTGAAAGATGTATGGAAAGCTAAGGGGAATCCCCGATCCAAATACCAAAGAATTATGGGAGCCACTCACTTCTTCTGTTATGTAACTCTAGAAGTGATAAGTTTGTATGCCTGGTAAATATTCTACAGCCATTTTTCTTTCTTGTTTCCATCAATCTCAGTTAGTCTGATTCATCATTAATCACAGATTTGTCAAAGATAATCATTTTCTTACCCAAAATGAAGTTGTGGCATCACAGTACACAACTTGTCCATTATGGTACACTTCTAGTTTTCCCTGTCTGCTATCTCTTATGGCTGAAGTCTTTCTGACAGTGTTCCAACCTTGGAGAAGTATCTCATAGGTGTTCTTATCAATGTTTCCTGCTGTCTTTGAAAGCTGGATATGCCCATCATGGCATGTTTTTACGTCAAATGTGAAGAAGGTTTTGCCACTGACATCTATTGGAGTGTGCTTGAAGTCATAGTTGTTTGGAGTCAAAATTGTTTTTATCTCTGGTTCTGATGTTCCTTTGATTATAATACAAATGTATGAAAACTATATATATATTCTTTTATTGACTCCTATATATGTGAGTCTCTCCGACACATGGGTCACTGTACAGTTATTTACATGTGTTTTATATACAAAAAGTCATAAGCAAAATATAAAAATCATTACAACATGATTCTAATGTAGCGTTGATATCAGACTGAAAACACCTTTTCAAATAGGCTTAACAAACATGATTGCTACAAAATGTACATTCTATGATACAAACTAAATTTACAAACATTTACAAACTATGATGCCTTGGGGGACTTGGGGTGTTCGGTACTAGATCAGGGGGGAAATTTCCAAAAGATCACCTTTCATATTGGTATGTTCGATAACCAATTTTATAAAAAATGCCTCATTTGCCATTGAAATGGATCTCTCAATGTTTGCTTGTGTTCTATGAGTATTCTCTGAAAGTTTTGATCGTGTAACTTCAATAATATTACCGTAGTTTTGAAATGATAATGTTGAACTGATGTTAAACTGAAAAAACGTCATTTGAACGATTTCAAATTTTACTTTGTGCATGCGCTGCACTGAGAAAGAATGTGCTCATGATCGTTCACGTGATCACATCCTGCAATTTGATTGGAGATCTAAAACGGGGAATCCCCAAATACGATAGAATATGAAAGAATTATGCGGGAGCCACTCACTTACTGGTACTAGATATTATATATTCCTACATCAAGGCATATGCAAATGAGATACAATTCACATCTTGTGGGCATAATATTGTATGGTGCGGTTTTAAAAAACTGCATAATATTGATCTGTGTGCAGCTTGAAAATGACAGGGGTTGCCTATCAGATATCATTGGAAAAAATGTTAAAGCTGTAATAAATTTTAAGAATTTTACTTCATTTAAAAATCTCTATAAAATTAGGGAACTTCTAAACATCCCAAGGTATCATAGATTTCAAATTTTACACAAAAACTCAATATTAAGCATTTAGGTACTAGTAACTAAAATCAGGAATAACCATTACATTAGCCTGGTCCATAATCGGTAGCTGCATCTACCATTGTTTAGTAGTTAGTAAAGCGCTAGGATGACATACCTTGCTCACCTATCTTTACAATTTCATCTAGTATTGCTTGTTTTGTAGCGAGGATTTCAGCTTTTAGTTCTTTTTCCAGTTTAGTTATTTGTTCTGATGTGCAAGTCTTCATCTTCTGTTTCCCTGATGACATATGTACAGCACATAATACCAAAATGTATATGTGCATGACGGTCACCTGTAAAATCAAATCAAAGTACAGAATCACTAGTAGCAATTGCTTTTTATCGCACTTTGAAAAAGTGCTATATTGTCGTCGTCTTGTGCTGTTGGGCGGGCGGCACATAAACAATCTTGTCATCAAATTTCCAGGATAACTGCTTACCTGTTCAACTTGAAATTTTTACAGATGCAAGAGCAGACTAGTACCAAGATCTGATTAGGTTAAGGGCATGCTGAGTAAACTACGTGGCGGCCATTTTGAATTTTTCAACAAATCTTGTCATCAAAATTCCAGGAAAACCACTTATCCGTTCAACTTGAAATTTTTACAGATGCAAGAGCAGACTATTGCCAAGATCTGATCAGGTTTTGGGTATGCTGGCTGAATTACATGGTGGCCATTTTGAATTTTTCAATTTGGTGGCCATTTTGAATTTTTCAACTTGCTCCAAATTGACCCAATTTTTTTTTTAAAAACATCTACAAGTTCTCAGAAGTTCAAATCTGACCTTAGATTTCAGATTTGACCTTTCATTCACCTTCAGTGACCTTGAAAAGGTCAAACAAAAAGTTGATTTTCTAAATTGATATTTTGGATTTAAATTTAGGTCAGCTTTATTACAAAACACCTACTGAGGTCTGAAAAAGTTAAATTTTCAAGGTCGAAGGTCAAGGTCATTTAACTAGGTCACAAATGATGTTATCCAAGTTTCTCAAAGCTTGAGACTACAAATCAATTCTTGTCATCAAAATTCAAAGAAAACCGCTAACCTGTTCAACTTGAAATTTTTACACATGCAATAGCAGACTAGTGTTAAGATCTGATTAGGTTAAGGGCATGCTGGGTAAACTATGTGGCGGCCATTTTGAATTTTTCAACAAATCTTGTCATCGAAATTCCAGGAAAACCACTTATCCGTTCAACTTGAAATTTTTACAGATGCAAGAGCAGACTATTGCCAAGATCTGATTAGGTTTTGGGTATGCTGGCTGAATTACATGGTGGCCATTTTGAATGTTTCAATTTGGTGGCCATTTTGAATTTTTCAACTTGCTCCAAATTGACCAATTTTTTTTTTAAAAAACATCTACAACACTGGTGATCCACTCGATTACGCTGGTTACCAAAACGATTCGTTTTGGTAACAAAATGTCGGAACATCCGGAAGGTACGATTTTTCTCGTTTCCTTATTTTACACGTTGTAGGCAGAATTCCCACGACATTTTTTAACACAAACGTGTATCAGTATCATATGTTTAAGAAAGTGTACATATTTGCGAACAAATAGTCCAGAAGACAACAGAATCGTCGATTTACTTCCTCACTTAAGTTACATAAACGGTTTGGGTTAAAAGTGCAGATCTTAACTGTTTTTCGAAAAACCGTTTATGTAACTTAGGTGAGGAATTAAATCGACGATTCTGTTGTCCTCTGAGCTATTTTTTCGCAAACGTGTACATTTTCTAAAACATATGATACTGATGCACGTTGTGAGAAAAAACGTCGTGGGGATTCTGCCTACAACGCGTGAAATAAGGAAAAAAGAAAAATCGTGCCTTCGACGTTCCGACATTTTGTTACCAAAACGGTTCGTTTTGGTAACCAGCGTAATCGAGTGGATCACCAGTGTACAAGTTCTCAGAAGTTCAAATCTGACCTTAGATTTCTTTGACCTTCAGTGACCTTGAAAAGGTCAAAAATTTGATTTTCTAAATTGATATTTTGGATTTAAATTTAGGTCAGCTTAATTACAAAAGACCTACTGAGGTCTGAAAAAGTGAAATTTTCAAGGTCGAAGGTCATCAAATTAGGTCACAAACAATGTTATCTAAATTTTCCCAAAGTTCAAGACTACAAATAAATTCTTGTCATCAAAATTGCAGGAAAACCGCTAATCTTGTCAACTTGAAATGTTTACAGATACAAGAGCAGACTAGTGCCAAGGTCTGATTAGGTTTTGGCCATGCTGGGTAAATTGCATGGTGGCCTGAGTTTGCTCTTCAAAGTGCGATATTTATCACTGTGTGTCTTGTTGGTATATTTTTAAAATAAGTTGAAGAATTTTTACCTTAAAGCAGCTGTTGTTTCTTGGAGTCATTTTCCACATTGTCAGTAATCAGTAGTTAACTCTCAACTGCAATATTCATTATTATTTTCATGTGGTTATGTAGTATGGAAGTAGTCATTCAACCTCATCACCCCTTGTAGGACATTTGAATATTCTAAGCTGAGTAAACTTACCAATATGATTGTGGTTAAAACTAATGTTAAGTCTGAATGTTTTAAAGTATTTTTCCAACCAAGTTAGGATAAGCACCAGTTATTATCGAGAACTTTTAATTAATTTTTATTCACAGGGCTCCATGAAATTATATTTTTATATTCTATCTTAAAGTCATAAATGCACCAGCTATTATTATAATGCACCATGTTAAGATCATCCAAAGTTACACTGTTCCTGAAAAATTTCAAACAAGGAATAAAGCTGAGAAAAAGAACATGGATTTTTCTCTAAAAAAAAGCAATGGTTGTGTAAAAGCATAAAAAGTTGATTGTGTCCTTGAGGGTGTTAGTCATGTTAACTATTGTTACCAGATGACATTTTGTAAATAATTTGAAAAAGCATGAAAAAGACAAAATGAATTTTTATTTACAATGGAGAAAATGTGAGACATTTTCTGTATATATGACTAAGGGGCAGTAAAAACATGAAGGCATTTTAGATTAGACAGGTTTTACTTCATTATAGATGAAATATATTTATAAATCAGTATTGCTGTCAGAAGGATTTGTTCTGATATTCTTCGCAGTTGTAATTCATACCTTATTTTTGCTGTGTATGGGTATTGAGTAGAGTATGGATACTCTTCTAAATTCTGTTAAAAAGTAGGTTCTGGTGTTTTTATGATTTCCTTTTGTGTTCTTGCAGTGCAATGCAGAGATCAGATGAGGAGGTTTACTATTATGAGAGTCTAGAGGAGTTCCATGTGTTTGTCCTTGCACACGTCTTGAGACGTCCCACAATTGTTGTAGCAGATACTGTGTTGAAAGACTCCAGAGGGGAGGACCTGGCCCCAATACCATTTGGTGGAATTTACCTTCCTCTGGAATGTGACCCTAAGGATTGCCATAGGTATGTTTAGAATTGATTGAGCATTCATGTCGCATTAGGGCCCAGGGGGATTACCACAATCCAAAGATAGGCCTAGACAATAGTTAAAGAAAATTTTCACAATATCAGTTAAAAATGGTCTGAATTAGATTTTGTAAAATGTTAGTAAAATGCAGTTGCTTCGCCTGCCTGATGAATCCGGGACCTATTGTGTTAAGAGGTACACATACTACTGCTGAGCTACACGGAGATCCCTGCATTGAATACACACATTGGTCATATTGAGAATAACATATGGTCCCTATTTCAGATCACCACTGGTCCTGACATATGATGCTTCCCACTTCTCTGCCCTGGTTCCAATGGAAGCAGATATTAACACAGATGAGGCACAGAAACTACCAGGTATGGAAAACTATATATTTTTCTCAATTAAAACCATTCTGTGGAATAATCTTTTCATACGATGGAAGTACCTGTGTACATGAACATAATGGGGTCATTGGATTAAGGCATTTTGAGGCTGTGTATTAGATAATAAAGACAATATAAGTAAAGGGTCTGGACACAAATATCAATGTTAATTTTTTAACTAATTTAACGAAAGGATCAGACTACCATGTTTATTAATTTTTATGGGATACCCCTTCCCTTGATGAAAGTTTCCCTAAATGTTTGACTCCTTATGTTCAGTAAACTGAATTTCTTATAGGACAAAGCAGGTTTTCAACTCACCTTAGAATCTCAGTCTTGTGCATATTTACCTTAAAATGATAGAAGCTGATATCAAATATTAACTTTACCCTTATATTACTTCTAAACTACAGATTAATAGTAAGATTTCACATTTCTTCCAGTGGCCATTCCTCTCATAGATCCAGAGTTCAGGATCCTACCCATTCACTATGCAGTTGACCCCGGGGCAGATGTCCAATGGGGTAAAGATGATAATGACATCGGGAAAACACGAAAGCTCAGCCTCAATGAAGAGAGCAAACTAACTCTATTGAGTAAATACCTAGATGTTGTTCAGGAGCCATTTGCTATAATGCCACAACTGAAAACTGTCGGAAGTAAAGATGGGCTCCAGATTATTCAGAATGATTTACTTAGCATGGGAAGTCAGGACTCTGATGAAAGTGCTAGTACTAGCAGTGGGGAGAGCAATGGGAGGGACAAAGAGAAATCTAAGGTTACAAAACAAATGAACAGTGTAGCTAAACACTTTGGTAGCATTGGAAAAAATATGGGCAAAAAACTGAAGAAGAATTTCGGGAATATCGGCAAGGCTATGAAACAAATGAATGTTGAAGGTAATTCTGGTGGAAAGTTTACACGTAAATCATCATTTGGATCTGGTGTAACCCAAAGTACGAAAAACACAATAACATTAGAGATGCTAAATCAGAAAGATTCAATCCTCTGTGCTAAACTGTCCTGCAAACGAACAGCCTTCCATGAGGAAATGATTAAAAATTACATGCAGTCTGCCAATGAGAGGTTCGAAATTGAACGAGAAATGCGTCTGAAACGTGCGGAGGAAATTCGCCAGAAAGCAATAGATAGAAATTCTACAGAAGTAAGCAATAACCAGTTACCGACAAAGTGTATGAACAGTGGTTGTGAGTTATATGGTACAGCAGCAACTAGTTACCTGTGTACAGGATGCTATGCTAAACAGAAAGAAGAGGCCATCAACATAGAACGTGGCCCTGAGCAATTCAGTTATATGCCTAAACAACATAATGATCCAAAACTTCGCAAAAACTTAGATGATGGTGTTGTCATAGCATCTGGAAAATCAAAATTTTACACACCAGCTAACCAACCTGATCCTCCTCCATATAGGTCAAACAATGCCCAGCCTCAGAGGCAGGCTTTAATCTCCCCTGACCCGGATTATGAACCATCGTATAGACACCCAAATCAAAGGGCCTTTACTGAAAATAGAACATCTGAACCAGGATATCAAACAAGGAAGATTGTTCCTTCTGAAGATCGGTATTCCTACGATGACTTGAGAAGTGAGGCGTCACGTCCTCCTAGACCCCCTGTACAGCAGGGAACTCACAGGCCAAATAACACATTTAATCCTCCTCCCCAATATAGACAACCACACAACTCCAATGTTGAAACTTATGACAATGTTCCAGAAACATATGACAACTTAAGCACACTGAATAGCAATGTGAAGCGAGGCTCACCTACGGGACAACGAGCGTTCAAAATCCAAGAGCTCAATACAGGATATAATAAATTTGATAATGAGATGAATAAGGCTCTAAAGGATCAGTCCAAGGTGTCAATTGCTGTATCTGGTGATAGCAACCCAACTAATAAAGATTATCGAGATGTGAATAGGTATCGAGAAAAGCGTGTGTGTAGCACGAAAGGTTGTGATTTGTTCGGGTCAGAGGAATTGGATTATCTTTGTCCTAATTGTTACCAAGAGAGAAAGAGGGGGATAGCTTATAGAGGACGCAAAACAACAAATTTGTAGCACATGACCTACTCTTATTTACTCAGTTCTTGTAAGCCAACAATTAAACATGGGCTATCACCCTTGTTTGGTCTCATACAAGAACCTCATGCATGGCTGTTTTCCATTTGTCTTAAAATTATCACATACATATTCATATCTCTAGATAAGTATGTTCTCTTATGATACCCGATATTTCAATTTCTCTCATTTGTTAAAGTACATTATACGCTGATTTGAGTTGCCATAGAATTTCTCAAAACAATGTAAATAAATGAAAATTACAATCAAAATTAATGGAAATCATAAATCTAACATGAGAAAGTCCCTAATAACTACAGTTGGTTTTGTGAAAACAACCAGTGAAAATCGCCTGTTGCCTGCTGCTTATGAAACTGTATAACAGTTTTTGTAAACAGTCACAGACCCAACTATTGCATTAAAAGTCCAAACAAGCAAGTATAATGTGAAATGTACAACAGCATCAATACCACCTGAATATGTGTTCTTTATGGTGTCATAACTACACCATGACTGTAGATAAATTAATGTAGAACATTTTAGTTTAATTGGTTGATTTGTGAGAAAAAAACATTAAACTCAATAAAGTTGAACAATGGAGACATTTTATCTTTTGGCAATGAATCTAGTATGGTGAGGTGTATGGTGCTGTTTTGAGAAATCATTTTTCTCACTTTCTCACTTACTAAATGTTTGATGGGATTTGCTTCACATTGACAATGCCCTTATCTAGTTCGCCCTAGGGCTGTGACATAGAATATTTCTTGACTGAAGAAAAATGAAACATGTATCCCATGGGCTATCATGTATTTTCTTGAGTATGAAAGTGGATTTAAGAACATCATTCAGTTTTTATTGCATCCCTTCACATACATTCGAAAATCTAAAGTCAAAAACAATAAATAAGGTAAATGAAATATATTCTATTATTTATTTATTCAAATATAAAGAGTGAAAACATATAATTGTCGAATTATGACAGTCAATAATTGGTTCCAAGATCCTTTTATACCACAAGGCACAAATATATAGCATTGTATTTACAACATTATCCCGGTGTTGGTTCTTTGCTTTAGTTAACTTGTAGTTTTCATCACAAAATCAGATTGAAAGAAAAGCATTTTAATTGGATAAACGTTTTATTGAGCTTAGTGGTTATTATCTTGCATGGTTTAAAAAGTGTCTTCTATCAATACCCAAATTACCATAGTAACCATATTTTCTTCCAATCAGGTATCTTGCAACTTGCTGATAGAGAACATGTTAATAGATATTTTGTTTATACATGTACTGTATATAATATGTTATGGGTATTTATATACGAATACACAATGTGTATTAATAATGTATATATAAAAATATTAATATTCTTTGTACATTCGATTTTAATATGCTATTTATAATAAAAGTCATAGGAATGCATACATTGATAATTCTGTTATATTTGACCATGATTTATTCAATTGACGATAAAAGCAATACAATGATATGGAATCCCATGCTTTTGGTCAAAATCATCCCTCTTGATAAAACCCATACATGGTCCCTGCCTGTGAATGTCTCCTTGTGAAGAATAAAGAAGATTATGGTTACCTTTTACTTTAGAAGTCAACATAAATTAAACCATACCCTGTGTATTTGTCTCTTAAACATTTAAAATATCCATATGTACTGAATAGCAAACGACAAACATTTTATCAATACCGTATTATATCTATTAAACGCACAATGCGCTTAGCAAATTCCTGTGGGGGAGAGGTTTCAAGCAGCTAAATCCCCGGGAATTCTAAAAAATTATGATGGTGGGCGATAATGGGTGAAAATTTACTTCTATACCTTAAATCGATCAAATATAGTAGATATGTGCGTTTATTAGAGAGAATATGCTATATGTTATGTTTTTACCTTGAATTGTGAGCTCCTAGCCGACAAATTTAGTATATAAATACACTATTGTGTGTTATTTACACGGACACCTGAAGAAATTTCTTACGTTGCATGATGGGAAATCGTGACGTCATGAATCATGATGCATTATTTTAACAAACTGTGAAAATACTCTATTATCGCCCACAATGTTTTTTTTATTAGAGCTTCGTCAGATCTCAATATTATCTGGACAGGACTTTCTAACCTGGGACAAAAAGTCGGGTGTGCGTTTATTAGAGAGTGTGCGTTTAATAGAGATAATACGGTACTTTGAGGTGTTATCTCTTCATCCTTACTCTAGAGTGTCCATTACTATCCATCCATTCAGATGTTTCAATGTAAATCAGCCACCTTTCGATAAAGATGTCTCTCACAATCTCAGGACAGAACTTTTTACATTCTGTTTTAAAACTGTATTGCATGCAAAGTATGACATTATATCTAACCAATATACTCATTGGTAACAATACACTGTAAATACAGTAAAACTTGTCAAAGTGGAACACATTTGGTACCCCTAAAAGTGGTCCACTTGGGATGTGTTCTACTTGAGGTTCATTTAACAGTAAGCCAGCTGATCTTGGGACTCTGTAAAGTGTTCCACTAACAGAGGTGTTTCACTTCTACAGGTGTTCCACTTTACAGGTTTCACTGTATCAGAAAATTGAATTTCTACCATGTTGGCTTAAATTAATATTGCAGCAAATTCTGTTGTGTACTGTACAAGTTTTTATAAATGCAGTACTTGAATTTCTTTTATTGCACTACAAATTTATCGTATTTTATTTTTATCCTATTTTATCGTATCATATTTTACTCAACTTTTGAATGTTCATTTACAATATGTTTCAACACATTCATGCTTATGTTGGCCCCACACATCACAGCCACAACTGTTTTTCCCTCAAACATCTTCTTATTGGTCATAAGTGCCCCAACTGCACAGCCAGCAGCCCCCTCTATCAGCTGAAAATAAACATCTTCTTTATTCCTGCATTATATAGTATTCTTGGCAGATTATAGCTAAATGAAGTCTAGAAAGGCCATGATTAAAGCAGAGTCTGATATGAAGGAGTGAAAAAGTTGTGAACAATAAACAGACCAACCAATGTGTTCCTTATCCAGAGTACTTATCATTATTCAATGTTTGAAGCCCCCCTTAAAATTATTAACCAAACTCTTAAAAAATCTGAAGAGTAAGTAAGTCACAATATTTATCCAGTTCTGGTCCAAGTGCCTTGGAAGGAAGATGTAGCATCTTTGTGAATGTAATTTTTCCACAATAATTTATTGGAACTTCTTATCTATTTAATATATTAAAAAATGATATAAACCTTGTGATGTTTCTCTAGAATGGTGTATATTCCTCTTGATATATCCTCTTCTGCTACCATTATCCAATCATCCACTAAGTCTCTACAGAAGGGGAATGTCACCTGGAACACAATAACATGAAACCTTGTATTCATGAGTTCAACTGACGGCTGTTGGCTGATGGATTAATCTACCATTTTATGATCAACTAGTTTAGATATGAATCGTAAATCTAGTAAAAAAGTAGGATATCCGGTAGCTGACATCCAAAAGTTCCATTCACAAAACAAGCTTACACTATTCAATAGTTTGATTTAACTTCTTGAAGAGAGAGCTCCATTTACATTGTTTTAAGAGGTAGTCCTTTATAATAGTGATCTAGACTTTGAACCCAATCAGATTTGATTAATCAAAATTCAGCTCCCAAATCAGTTTAGTAAAAAGCAGTTCGCAATTTTAATTCATGTTCAAAAGTCTATGTTGTTGGTATATATATTATGGCCATTTTTTGGTGAGCAATAAAAAAAGTAAATTTCGTGAAAATCTTGAAATTTCTTGTAAAAACGACATGCTCCACCCAATAACGCAGATGCGAGTAAGTAGTTACCAGTTTCGCCACCAGGTGGCTCGTTCGGGTCAGATAACATGGCGGGCATAGTAGAAAGTTCCCTTTAACTTAAATTACATCTGTTTTAGTGGTTCAATTTTTATATAACCCTTATGTATCTAATTGTTATGCAAATTAAAATATGTCCAGTAAAAGAAAATGTTATCTGTCCAATACAAGAAAAGATATTTCACTTTTTGTGATTTTGTAACATGGGGTCTATGAGGAATCAACCCGAGCTAGAAGTCACATTTTCAAAAAAAATTAAATTTTCAAAGTTGATAAACAATTTTCGAAACCATTTTTCTAGATGCACTTTTACATGGAGATTTCAAATATGACATCACTTTGACTGAATTTTGAATATTGAATGACGTAAATCGAGATTATTTCTATTCGCATCTAGTCTATTGATCAAATTAGTTGATGTGTCCGATGATTATGAAAAGGGGCGAGGCAATGAATAAATGTTAAAATAACTCCATTTCTGTGATATGACTATTGAAAAAAAATTCTTTACCATAATAGTGGTAGATGTACATTATGGTTGCTATAGTAGCCATATAGTAACAACAATATGATATTATTCAAAATATCACAATACAACAAAATGTGATTGATTTGGATTGTACTACTGTACTATACATTGTCATGGATAAAGCCATTATGTCACAAGGTTGGTTGTTATAGTAACAAGATAATGATTATGTTTTGTGGTATTTATACTGAATCTATTTAATTAATCATATTTATCTGAACCAACGACAGGTTTAAGAGAGATTTTATTTCTAAATGAGCAACTCACAGAATCCTCCTCTATTCCTCCTGCTGTTCCATCAGACAATGTCTCCAATGATTCCTCATAGATGATCTTCCCAGCTTTAACACTCTCATACATCACCTTAGAGTTGGCTGGTTGCACACCAACTATCTGTAAATACAGAACACATGATAAGGAACGGGCCAGGTAAGATATAGCAAGCATTTTCAAAGAGCTATAACTTAAGTCCTAAAGACTCTGTGATCACAAAAACAAATGGGTCTGTTAGGTCCATGTATGTGTTATCTTCAATATCAAGCATTTTCAAAGAGCTATAACTTTAGTCCTAAAGACTCTGTGACCACAAAAACAAATGGGTCTGTTAGGTCCATGTATGTGTTATCTTCAATATCAAGCATTTTCAAAGAGCTATAACTTTAGTCCTAAAGACTCCGTGACCACAAAAACAAATGGGTCTGTTAGGTCCATGTACATGTTATCTTCAATATCATGAGACATTTGACTGATAATAAAGTCGATTGGTGTGTGTTCATACCAATCATTAAGATCAAGTGAAGCTACTGCTTTGAGGGCCTAAGTGCTAGAACATACACATTTTAATGGAGATGGACAACAGCATATCAGTGAATAACAAAGTATAACGTTACAAGGTAATTACAATGCAAATGCCTATGAAACTTCTGTCAAATCACAGACAAGACTGCCAGAAATTCCTTAAAATGGCCATTCATGAAAAAAGTGAATATTGGGAGTTTTATTGCTCTGAAGGACATTAAAGTTCCCTGTCAAAGGTGAACGAGTTTTTATAAAACACATTCCAAAATATTCTGGACACCCAGTCAATTATATGTCCAAGGGTTTTTACCATATTCCAAAAATAAATATCCCAAATTCAGATAATTGGACGTATGGTGCAAAAGCATGTATAAATAAAAAACAGTTTACCATTTCATAAAACTCACATATTTTATCAAAATTGAGAGAATTGTTTAATTAGAAGGTTCATTTTTTGTAACATCCTGTATATACATACAATTCATGTAAATATCAATTCAGAATCATTGCAATTAAAAGATATTCAAATTTGGTAATTACAGATGATTAATATTTAACATATTAATTGAGAAAACAGTATACATGCACACTGTTTGCTGACCCTTTTAGTTGCCTGGTAACAAGAAACAAATAATGAAACAGGAGAAACAGCAACTCCAAGAAGTAGAAAATGCCACCAAACAAGGTATATGTCAAGACTAACAATACAAGGCATTGACATGCAAAATGGCCACCAAAAGGTGATGCCACCACAACTGAAGAAATCATTCATTGCCATAATCATGACAACTTGATCCCAACAGATAATAAAAATGTCATCATTATGCTAAACCATTATCACCCCGGCAGACAAACATGCAAAGAATCGATTGGATTAAAGGGAAATAAGGCTTCTCTATAACCAAAAAAAACTTCATTCAGCAGGATATTGATTGAAAAGCTCTTTAATTGAGGCATTTAGATATGGATGTTTGTCCCAAAATGTCATTATCAATCAAATAAACAGTCTAAACATTCTGATTTGATTTCTACAAAAGAGAAATGGAAACGCATCATTTTTACAAATAATAGGATCAGTTTTCAGAACTCTAATGAGAACAGTTTGACTCCTAGTATATTACTAGTTTAGTATGCAACTATTGAGGACATAAATATCTATATGACCAATGTACATGTACAATTTATAAAGCTTATTTAGATATTTGTTTTTAAAGGAGTGTATTATAAATAACAAATTTGTCATAATACAGTTTCACAATGGCACTAAATACTAGCAATAGTACAGACTCAGAATTTAATAGTGATAACAATATTTCTTCATCGGAAATTATAATCCGAGTTGTATTTTTCATATGGATATGTGGAGGAAATGGCTTGGTTATAGCTGCATATTCAAGATACAAGATATTACAATCTGTCACAAATTATTGGATTCTAAATTTAGCAGTTGCAGATTTTTTTATGGGATTACAACTAATTGTTGAGCTTTTGGAAGTTGTACTTGAGAATACTATTTCAAGCCAGGACAAGTATTTCCTCATTTGTGCATTTCTAACAGTATTCTACAACATTGCAATATTGCTGTCACTACTATCCCTGCTTGGTGTAACAATTGACAGATACATTGCTATATTTTGGCCACTGAGGTATCAAGACCTTATGACATACAATAGAGCCAGAATTGCTGCTTGTTCAATGTGGGGTATAGTCATTGGATACAGCTGTATTTCTATAATAGAACTGCGCATAAGGCTTGTTCCATCATCGAAGACAACACCAATTTGCACGCCAGAATATCTAGCTTATTTGTATGCACCAGCATTTTACTTAATTGCATTAACTATGATCATTCTCTACATACATATCTTCACTGTAGTTCATAAACAATCCAAGATGATCACTCCCCATGAAGACACTAGCACCAGAAATGAAGGTACTAACACTAAAAAGATTTCAAAGAATAACTTGGTTATCATGAAAACTGCTGTTATAGTATTAGGAATATTTTTATTTTGTTGGATACCAGCGATTACTCTCAATGGGTTGGTTTTGTTGAGCATAATCGCTGAGAATAATTTCGTATTTCTGAGTATATTTAATTATGCTCGGCTTCTTAGCGCAAGTAACTCTGGAGTCAATCCTCTTATATACAGTTTTAGACATAAACAATTTAGAAGAGCATTCTGTAAATTGCTTCACATTAAAACTGAAAATATTGAGGAATAGATTAACAATCTGTGGCTTAAAGAGAACTGCTTTAATACAGGGTGACCCCCAAAAGTGCAACCCTCTAATCTTGAAGTATCTCAATTTGGTGGATCATGGTGAAATAATTGGTGTAAAAAACATACATTCAAAAATTAAATGATGGTGTAAATTCTAATTATGAATGTATTATCAAAATTCTAAATATTGAAATACTGTCCATTGTATATGTATGTATAGATGTATTTTTTAAACTAAATGGAATATGATAAAACTATAATTGATTGTTAACTTTTGCTTCTGTAATAACTTGAAATTAAACTTATTTGAAAAAAGTTTTTTTCATTTTGACTTCATTGCTGCCCATAAAAATGTAAATGTTGCCTCGAAACTACATAGGCTCTCTTGCTCTGGTGTCAGATAATTGATTTTTACCAACAACTAAAACTGCCCACAAAGTTCTACCTATGTGTTCCAGATTCTCCAAGGGCATTTGTTTTCATAACATTCCTTGTGATATCTATTATATCACAATTATTGTCTCATTTTATAAGACCAAACAAAATTTAACAGTAGCACTTAGTTTTAATATTTAACTGCTTAATTAAAGCATTAAACATTTTCATGACATGTTTAAAGTTTTGTAAACAAATATATACTATTAAGTGTTAATTTGTGTCATATTATGTAATGTAAAAATATTATGTGATACTTCTTATATGAAATTAAGAATAAAACAGCTTAAAGCTTAAACATCTCACCACAACTTTCAAAGGGAAAGACCAAAAGCAAACTGTAAGTCTACCAGTCAAAAGAAAAACAAAACACATAATCCCAAACCCATGTGAAAAGAAACAATGTCTAAAACCCCTTCCCCCACTATTCAAGAACCTAAACCACAATCCAAGAAAGGAATATATACCAAGGGACATTTCATTCATACTGAAGTCATCACAAGTTCAAGGAAAAATTGGAAATTGATAGTCATATTCATAACGATCAAAAATAGTTGTACATACAAGTACTCATACAAGATAGAGCATTCAGTCTCAAATGATGTGGGATAGCAAAAATCCAGTTTCAAAGTCCATAGGCATTTTAAGGGGCCAGCATTCATTCGCAAAGCCATTTCAACAATCCATAAAACACTAAAACTCACTATAATGGTCACCAGGAATTAAAAATGGTCTAATAAATACTAAATTGACCCAAACTTTACATCTTGGCCTAAACAGAAATCAGGAGACTTTATGAGACTTCAAATCTCATTTATGTTTCCGTATATCAATGTGGTTCATGCCTCTTTTAGTAACTTTGTATTTGATCATTAAAGACTTCCAACAAATTATATGCAGTAGCACGGTTGACATTGTCATTGCATAATGTGCTGGTTCATTTTTTCTGAGAATAAGCATCTTTTCAGTTAAAAATATATTGTGTGAAAATCTTGAAATTTCTTTAAAAATTCCAACCAACAGTGAATATTTTAGAATATCTACATCCAGTATGCAAATGGCAATTATGACGTAGCAGGCAAATATATAATATATCGCTGATGAAACCTGCTTTATGTACCAGTAACACGTCCAAGTATGGGATAAATATTGTGGGAATTTTGAGGAAACTCCCACTGTGTTTTATTAGCATTATTGGTTGCAGCGGTGGGATCTGGTGCAGTTGAAGGAGAGACCCCATTATGGATAGCAGAGAGGCAGAGAAGGTTGTGGGTGAGCCAGAAACCCTGAAGCGAAGAAGACAGAAGTTCCTCGAAAAGAGAGATGGGGGAGATCCAGTGAAGATTAGCAGAAGAAGAGAGAAGCTCCTAGAAAAGATAGATGGAGGAGAAACTGCAAAGATTAGCAGGAGATTAACTGAGAGTCTGATAGGACAACTGGAGATTAGGAAGAGCCAAGTGATAATGAGTGAAGAGTTTCAACAGGGACAGTTAGAGATCATGCAGGAAATGCAGGATGGGTTCAGACAAATTGGAGCACAACTTGGAGCTTCATGGAGAGTCTTAAAGAGAATGTCAGAAATTTTCAATCTGACATAGATAAACTTTCAGAATGGTCCCTTAAATGGAAGTCAATTTTTAAACCCTCAAAAAGTGTAGAAATTATTTTTAAGGGATCAAGAAGGAAATACCTTCAACACCCACCTGTCTTTTTAAGTAATGAAAAAATTAACAGATCAAGTGACCACAAACACTTAGGAATAATATTAGATGAACACTTATCTTTTAGGCCTCATATACTAGAAACTATTGATAAATGTAACACAATGTTAAATCCTTTGAAAGCTCTAAAAAACAAAATAAGATCAAAACATTTAGAAAAAATGTATCTGTCATTTATACTCCCCAAAATGGAATATGGAAGTATTTTATTTGAAAAAGCGACTAAATATGACCTTGCTAAACTTGATCAGGTGCATTATAGAGCTGCCTTACTAATAAGTGGGTGTATTCAAGGAACCTCAAAAACTAAATTATTTAAATCATTAAATTGGAATGAACTGTCTACTAGAACAGATGAAAAATATTTAAAGTTAATGTACCAGGTTAAAAACAAGACTGTCCCCTCATACCTTCAAAGAATTTTTGATCAGCATAGAAATCCGGTACAAAATGTGAACCTTAGAAGGATTAGACATTTTACTGCCCCAAAGCCAATTGGCTCCTTTTCCAAATCCCCAGTTACTAGAGCAATACGTTTATGGGAAAAGCTCCCAACAGATCAAAAAGAAAGTAAAAGTTTTGCTAGTTTTAAGAGAAGTGTCAAAACTCATCTTAAAGATAAAAATTTACCATTACCTACATCTCAGTTAGAACTATCACGAAAGAGTGAAATATTCTTAAATCGTATTAGATGTGATTTTATTTTCTCTGGCCATTTTTTCTTACATAATTTTAGAGATGTAGAAAGTCCAAAATGCTTATGTGGCTACAGAGAACAAACTTCAAAACACCTTATCTTCAATTGCCCGCTGTTAGTTAAAGAAAGAGAAGAACTTTGGGGGGAGCTTAGGGTGATGCCAGAACTGAACCATTTCTTTTTAATTGGATGCACTTTAGAACAAAAGACCAATACACTTTTGTTTGGAGATAATTTAGTGAATAACAAAATCAAAGGTTGTGTATTTAAGATTTTTACTAACTTTCTCTGTAAAATAATGGAAATTATCTGAATTATCAATTTATAACATTAAATCAGTTGTTTCAACAAAAAGCCATCTGTAATAATTTGTATGTTGTATTCTCACAGGGCCAATAATGCTTTTGCCTAGGCCCTGTTAATGTATTATATATATATGATTTCAATAAATGAACCATAAAAAACTAAAAAAAAAAAGAGAATGTCTGCCAACTCGCAAGGCGTATCAGTGGAGCCAGCTACTCCAACAAGAAGATCTGGGCAATTGAAGTGTCCCAAGGTGCCTTTGAGAAGTGATGACAGACAAAAGGAAAGGCCGGAGCAGCCAGTGGATTCCACACCTACTGGAGCAGTAACTCCAGAATCAATGAAGACTGTATGTAACTCCGGAGGTGAGGTGAAGAGTGTTTCACAGAGGGAAACCATGCAGAAGGAAGTGATAGATACAAGTGAGGATGAGCATAGTCTGAGAAGTGAGTCATGTGGAAGTAAGGAAACCACAGAGTCTTTAGCGGAGAACCCGATGTCTCCCCAGCAGCCAATGGATTGCAGTGATTTGACAAAGAATGGAGTAGATGAAATGAAGAGACCATCTGCTGCTCAAGATAAGAGATGTGCACCTGAGGATGATGGAGTCCCAAGGAGAGACACTGAATTGGGAGAAGTAGGGGGGAGTTGTTCACTCCCAAAGTGGAGCAGAGTAGAACCTCGTAGTAATGTTGCTCAGGAGAAGCTAGTGGAGCATAAGATTATTCCATCGGAGCAATTACGAATGATGAAGGAGAAGAAGTCTGAAACCCCTCCTTCCAAAATAGTGATGACTGATCAGAGAATTAAGAAGGCGCAAGAACCAATACATGGAGAAAAGTTGAAAGGAAGCTCTGGTGAGAAGACTGAAGAAAAGTGTCAACTTATCAATAAAAAGAAGGAAGAAAACAGAAAGAGGAGAGAAAACAGAAGAAACTCAGAGCAATGGAAGTTAATTGACTGCATGGTACAGCAAGCGTCTAAATGTTTTGGATGCAGGGCAATGATAGATGAGCAACATAAGAGCAAAGAGACGCCAAGAAAATCAAGAAAGAGATCAGAGGAGTTGAAAGGAGTCAAAAGTAAAGAAGAGAAGAATAAAGAGATGGCTCCGGAGCACAAAGGAGAAACAAATAAGAAGATAATGGCAAATGTGAAAGTGTGTGGTAGTCCAGTGAAGTTTCTTGTGGAGTCAGAATCTGCTGATACCATTCTTTCCATTGAGAGTTTTCAAAAGATGCATCCTTCCTGCAAACCGAGAATGAGACTGCCAGATAAGGTTCTTTTTCAAGCAGATGGCACTCCAATAGCAGTGTTAGGCGTGTTTACGGGAGACGTAGAAGTGGATGGCCTCCACACAACTTTGGATGTGACTGTTGCACAAGTCAACCATGAAGGAATACTAGGATCACAGTTTATGAGAAAGAGTGGAGCTGTACTTGATTTCCACTCCCTGGAGAATGGTTTCGAAGGGAAACCCACAGAAACCATTGCTAGTATAGAGGCCATTGGTACAGATGATGATGGACAAGTTGAGTGTGTAGTGGTTCCTAATCAGCAGAAGTTGGATGGTCATGGTAATACAGTTAAGGTGAATGGCCTAATTGAGTTTAAAAAGAAGAAATCCAGACAGAATCAAGAACATGTTGAAGTGATATGTACCGTGGAGGAAAATACAAGAATCAATAGTCCTGAGTTGAAGTCGAAGGACTTTCATGGAGCTCAAAGTCAGGGTCAGGGGAAAGCAGCAGGCACTGTCGGAGGACCTAGCCAGGAACTTGGAGTCTGGATTTAAGTCAAGACATTGTAGAAGAAGAAGGAGAGTAGCACAGAGAAAGAAAACTGAAAGCAGTTCCTTTGTCAGGGAATCCCCAGAAAGAGAAATGGGACAAAAAAGAAGTTCAACATGTTGGAATGGATCAAAGAAGTATCCGAGATTAGGAAAAGGAGAAAAGCTGTGCTCAAGAAGTTATGAAGAAGATTGGAGATCAAGCAGTCCGATGCGCCAGAGAGAAGCTGAGAAGTGTCAGTGCTCAAGGAGTAATCAAAAAGATAAGGCGGATTCAGATGAGACTAGAAGTTGGAGGAGGAAAGCAGTTCCTATGGAGCGTTCCAGAGGAGGAGAAGTTGCAGTGAGGAGTATTGGGAGTTGGAGGAGTAGGAGTACCTTGGCAGGAACACTCGCCTCCGCTCCTATCCAGTTGTGAGGAGATCGTAGTTTAGGAGCATGGAGTTTGGAACATTTAAATAAGGACAATCGTATAAGTTATGTTATTGTGTTGTATAGCGTCTAGAGTTCTTTGTGCGAGGGCGCACAAACTAAGTAGGGGGGTATGTGGGAATTTTGAGGAAACTCCCACTGTGTTTTATTAGCATTATTGGCGTTTAATTGTGAGATTTTTATGATGATTTGGACTTGTTGAATTGATGTAATTATGGAGTAAAAGTGCAAACATTTGGTGCTACTGACGTTCGCTAATTGATTAGTGTACCGGAAGTTGTAATGGGATAGCCATGGAGAATCCATAGAAATGACGTGACGCGATGTATTGATGTATTGAGCAATTGATAGACCCCTCTCGGTGAATTGGTACATGCGTTCAAGATGGCTGACGGCATGCAGAAGATGTAATCGCTCCTGGAAAAGTGGATATTGTGGCATCTAGAGACTGAGTTAAGTCAATTAAAGTGTTCAAGCAGATGTGTTACGTTGTTGAGCAATACTAGAAGAAGTCTTGCGAGACCTATTGGAGGTTGAAGGCAGGAATTTGCTGATGAAAAGTTCGTGACAACTTTGATGTAAGTGTTGACCTACATTTGTAGAATCATCCGTTAGATACATTCCAGGCAGTTGAGATATATAGTGACGATTATTGGGGAAAAGTAGAACATTGTTTCGTTCTTTTTGGCGTGTGCTTATGTTGCTGAGTGATTCAGAAGCGAGATTAACCCCCCCCCCCCCCTTGTAAGCTGTTGCATTGTGCCGTGGTCACGTGATCAGTCACGTGATTGGGTCCTAGTTGTTACGTCAGCCAGTGATAGGTCGTTGTGGTCAAAGGAGCAATCCTGGGTTAAGAATTATTCATAACCCAAGGAAGCCTCCCGGGTATCAAGCGATCTTGATCAAACCCTCAGAAGACACTCAGGAGAGGAGCTGTGAGAGCCCAGAGTAGAGGAGATCTTGTGAAGTAGAGTTCTTGAGAGTAGCCGTGAAGAGAAGAAATACCCGGAGCGGAGTGAGAGTCCGGAGCAGTAGACGAGGAGACAGTCCTCCTGGAGAAGAGGAGTAGTAGTGAAGAGAAGACGTTACCTGGAGTGAGAGTCCAGAAGCCGGAGTGAGAGTCCGGAGAAGTGGAAGAGTTACTTGGAGAAGAAGAGTAGAAGTACCTGGAGTGAGAGTCCAGAAGCCGGAGTGAGAGTCCGGAGAAGCAGAGAAGAAGTCCTCCTGGAGTTGGAGCAGAAGTCCTCCCGGAGTTGGAGAAGTGAAGTATCCCGGAGTTGGAGAATTCCTCCTGGAGAAGTGAAGTATCCCGGAGTTGGAGAATCCCTCCTGGAGAAGTGGAGTAGAAGTTAGCCAGAGCTTTGAGAGCTGGAGAAGAGGAGAAGATTGAGAGAGAGATAGAGTCACGCTACCGCAAGTGGAGATCAGAGGAGAGAGAGAGAGAGTTACACTACCATAATTAGAGACAATCAGAGATAATCAGAGACATTTGTGATTTGGAGTGATTTTGGAGATAATTGGAGCTAAAAGAGACATTTTGTTATTTTACTGTAATATTTGTTGTTAATATATGTGATAAACGTTAATCCATTCTTGTGTGTTTCTTATCGACTGTACCTCCAGACCACCAAACCAGGTCTGGGCCCACAAGAGTAAAGTAGTAGTTTCTAGATCGGCGAGAGTTCCGACAATATATTTATGTCAGACCATCTACAGTATTTTTACCAACAAAACAAAACTGCCTTTCAACCCATGTATATAATATTTCTTGTGACATTGATTATATCACATTTATTGTCTCATTTAATAAGACTAATAGGATAGTTTCTAAATAGCAGAAAAACAATGAAATCTAGTGCTGCCATCTTTTATTCAGCTTTTAATTTGGGCTAGATTTCCATTCACTTACATGCTAAAATCTTGGAAAAGTGGCTTAATTTCATGATTTATCAAAGAGTGTTAGTTGAATCTGTATAAAACTTGAATGATATACCACATGATGGCCCTGTTTATGTACATGTTGTGATTAAACATGCAAATGTTGGTTGACATACAAATAATCCAAGGTTTTAAAGAATTTTAGCATTGCATCATGGAGATTTGGCCCAAGTTTTTTTAAATTGTCATAGAAAATTATTCAAATTACATAACTGTCAAAGCTATTATCGGAGAAAACATTTCACTGAATTCAAATATGCCATTTAAGAGAAGGTAATGGAAGTCAATAGAGGTTTAATATGCAAATCTCACGAAAAACGAGGTTTAGAGAGATTTCAAAAGCTATATGGAAACTATACTATTGATCAGAACAATATTTAATAGCATCACTTGGTACAAATATTTAACAACTTAATTGAAGCAAACATTTCCATGGATTGGTAAAGCTTATGTAAATGGATACATACTATTGTTAATTTATGTAATATTAAGTAACATAAAAATATTATTAACACTTTCCAATCGAATTATACTTTAGTTGCCTGGTAAGAAATGGCCAATTAATGACGCTGTACGTTTATAAATAAATGGCTCAAAGTCTAACTGGTGATTTGAAATATTAAGAATAAGACAAAAATAAAAGTTAAAAGTTGATTTTAACAATATCAGCATCACCTTTTATGAGTATAATGTGACATTTCTTATGGATGATGAAATGAGGAGAATAAATAATCTTTTACAAATGAGGATAACTATGCAACATTTTATTTTACTTCGCTAAGAATTACAATATTTTACATCTTTGTAAAAAAAAGTTTGAGTGTATCATTTTATAGATTTGCATGTGTCATCACAAAGTTTCAGCATGGCACTTAACATCACAAATTGTACAGAATCAGAATCAACTAATAATGAGTTTAACACATTTTCTGTAATAATGCGGGTTGTATTTTTCATATGGATAAGCGGAGGAAATGGCTTAGTTATAACTACATATTCAAGAAACAAGACATTACAATCTGTCACAAATTATTGGATTCTAAATTTAGCAGTTGCTGATTTCTTTATGGGATTACTACTAATTGTTGAACTGTTGATTTTTGGAGCTACTACAAACCATGGGACATATTTCCTCATTTGTGCAATGATAACATTATTCTACAATATTGGAATATTGATGTCCCTACTGGCCCTACTTGGTGTGACAATTGACAGATACATTGCTATATTTTGGCCAATGAGGTATCCAGACCTCATGACATACAATAGAGCCAGAATTGCTGCTTGTTCAATGTGGGGTATAGTCATTGGGTACAGCTGTATTTCTATAATAGAATTACGTATTAGGCCTGTTTCATCACCAAAAGCAGCACCAAACTGTACACCAGAATATGTTGCTGATTTGTATGTACCAGCATTTTTCTTAGTTGCACTAATTATGATCATTCTCTACATACATATCTTCACTGTAGTTCACAAACAATCCAAGATGATCACTCCCCATGGAGACACTAGCACTAAAAAGGGTAGCACTAAAAAGATTTCAAGGAAGAACTTAACTATCATAAAAACTGCTGTAATAGTCTTAGGAATATTTCTTTTTTGTTGGATACCTGCGATTGTTCTCACTGGGTTGGTTGCATGGGAATTAATTGCTAAGAATAATTTAGTTTACCTGAGTATATTTGATTATACTAGGCTTCTTAGTGTAAGTAACTCTGGAGTTAACCCCCTTATCTACAGTTATAGACTCAAACAATTTCGGAGAGCATTCTGTAAATTGCTTCATATTAAAACTCAAAATATTGAGGAATAGAAAAGAGGGTGACCTCAAAATGATGAAATCCTCCAATCTTGAAATAACATCAAATCAGATGGAATAAATGTTGTAACACTGTGTCATTGTGAACTGAAGAGTTAAAAGTGTAAATGTGACATTACTAGGTCATTATAATAATTACCTTTATCATAGCACTTCGCATAGGATCATTAACTCACAACTCTGGCTTTTAGGTAGGATAGCATGAAAAAACATGGCAAGCAATGACATAAAGTCATTCCATTTTGACTTCATTCCTACTTGTACCTCTGAAAGGTTTCCACGAATCCACATACATACAGGATAGACTTTACTCTGCATTACAGATTGACAAGAACATTTTTGTTTTATTATTTCAATGTAATCTTAATTGTTATCAGTTACCTTCCCAGTCTATAAGTTACCAGATTAATTGCTCAGAACAATATCTAATAGCAGCAGTTACCATAAATATTTAACACCTTTTAAATTGAAACAAACACTATCATGAGTCATTTTCGAAAGCTATGCTTTTAGTTGCCTGGTAACAAATGACCAACAATCAATGAAGCTGTATTATTGAGCCATTTTCAAACAAATGGCTCAAGGTCAACTACTCATTTATTTAAAATAATATGGATCACACTGCCTAAACATTTAAAGTTGTTATTTTTACAATAAAGAAATGGAATCTGCATCATTGTTTAGGAATATTGCGATCATTTGTCTGCTTTAAGTAGAATTAAATTCATTGTAATAAACCTTTAACAAATGAGGATATAAGGATCTTTGATGAAAGCTGGGAATACTAAACCATCTTTTAAATTTACACAGCTAAGATTTACATCTTTGTTGAAGAAGTGCATCATTAGATTTGCATGTATCGTAATAAAGTTTCAACATGGCATATAACATCACAAACAGTACAGGATCAGAAGAAATTAATTATGAGTATGACATTTTCTCTGTAACTATCCGAGTTGTATTTACTGTGTGGATATGTGGAGGAAATGGCTTGGTTATAGCTGCATATTTAAGATACAAGACATTACAATCTGTCACAAATTATTGGATTTTAAATTTAGCCATTGCAGATGTTTTTATGGGATTACAATTTATTGTTGAACTTATGCAAATTGGACTTACATATACTTTTGAAAGCCAAGTCAAGTTTTTCCTTATTTGTGCATTTCTAACAATATTCTTCAACATTGCAATTATGATGTCACTACTGGCCCTACTTGGTGTGACAATTGACAGATACATAGCAATATTTTGGCCACTGAGGTATCCAGACCTTATGACACACAATAGAGCCAAAATAGCTGCTGGTTCAATGTGGGGTATAGTCATTGGGTACAGCTGTATTTCAATAATAGAATTACGTATGAGGACTGCTTCACCAGTTTGCTTACCAGAACATACATTTTCTATATTCACACCAGTATTTATCTTAACAGCATTAGTTATGATCATTCTCTACATACGTATCTTCACAGTGGTGCACAAACAATCCAAAATGATCGCTCCCCATGAACAACCTAGTACCAACCAGGAATATGCTAATGTGAAGACGAACTTGATTATTTTAAAAACTGCTGTAATAGTCTTAGGAATATTTCTATTTAGTTGGATTCCTGTAATTACGATGAGTGGGGTCTATCTGTGGGGCACAATTGCTGAGAATAATTCAGTTTTCCTACGAGTATTTGATTACTCTGGGTTTCTTGGAGCTAGTAACTCTGGAGTCAATCCTCTCATATACAGTTTAAGACTTAAACAATTTCGAAGAGCATTCTGTAAATTGCTTCACATTAAAACTGAAAATATTGAGGAATAGATTAACAATCTGTGGCTTAAAGACAACTGATTTAATACAGGGTGACCCCCATAAGTGCAACCCTCTAATCTTGAAATATCTCAATTTGATTATTCTGGGCTTCTTAGCACAAGTAACTCTGGAGTCAATCCTCTTATATACAGTTTAAGACTTAAACAATTTCGAAAAGCATTCTGTAAATTGCTCCACATTAAAAGTGGAAACACAGAGAATTAACGTTTATCACTCTATGGCTTAGGGAATTGAATTGATAGCACCACATACCAGACTTGGTATTGTTTTTTAATCATTTCATCTTAGAATTCAAAATCATGTTCTCTTGAATACCAGAGCATATTCTTTTTTGCTTAATTTTTACATAAAGTGTATCTATCTTATTATAAAATGTTTGATTTTCTTTTTAGTATTATAACTAAACACAGAAAATAACACATTTTAATACATATCTTGAATAAAACAAAGTGTGTCAAAGTCTAGCCATTTTAGATTGAAATTCTGGGTTTGGTATATTCATCAATATATTATACAGGGTGGGCAAAATCAATGAAAATTGAGAAGGTATGTTTTGACCCCCATGTCACATAATTGGTTATATTTCTATATGGAGTTGTTGAAAATGGTGCTATTATATATCATTTTGTTGCAAATTAAATTATCTTTAATATGATATATCATTGTTGGTGTGATTGTTAAAAAATAATTATTTATCAGGAATATTGGCTAGGGGGGTGGTTTTTTGCCCAACCTGTATATTCAAGGGGTTTTAAAAAGATAAAATCTATCAACTTGTGTGATAAGGGATTATGCATGCATGTGTTGATTATAATTTTAAAATTATTTGTGTTTTAAAAGGAAATATGTATGCTTGTAATACTTTTCAACCACGATGGAATAAATCTTACATGTATATAACGCAAGGTATAAATGTGACATTAATAGACCCCTTAATATTGACCTTCAAAATAGCATGACACTTTATATTCACACATTACTCAGTTTTCGTTATATTATAAGAATATATATCATACAATTACATGTATAAGCCCTTTCAAACTTTGATTTCCAAGGTACCGGTATATACATGTAGATTGTCTTGATTCGAAAGCTGAAATCAATGTTACAAACAACACTTGGTAGACAACCGTTTACCTTACTTTACAAATTGGCAATTAAGTGAGCACCTCTGTATAAATAATGTTTAATTTCATATTTACCACAGTTTCAGTTTTCAAGACTAATTGCATCCATATCTTCAAATAATAACAGCACTTAGACATAAATTTACCATAAACAAATATCAAACACATTAACAGCACAAACAGATTCAAACATTGAGTTGAATGTGAAGTATTTCAGTTGCCTGGATACAAATGACAAATTGACAATGCTGAAGTAATTTAGACCACCTTTTTAAAAAAATGTAAGTCTAAATGTTTTAACTACAGTATTTGCATCCAAATCATTCCCTTTTATTAGGAGGCTCGTTGGGGAGCCTTCAATTTATTTTATATGTATTTTACATATGTTTACACAATATTTTTCTCCACCTTTCCTCGTTCCCTTGAGGAAAGCAAATCTGAGTTACAGGCAATATAATGTAAGTCATCTTAGATATAAGCCACCTCTGTTGATGAGATAAAAAGACTAATTCAGTAACTTAGTAAATGAGGTCGCAACTAAGTAACTAACCATCTTACTAACTATATTTGTAATTAACTTTATCCAGGTAATTTAGTGACAAGCAAATTACTAACTAACTAGTTATGTAACTAGGTAACTTAGTAAGCAATTCAGTAGCTTAGTAAATAATAGACTATATAACTAACCAAGTAACTTATCAAGTAACACTGTAACCAATTTACTAAGTACATGTAGCTAACTAATTAACTACTTTATTCACTTACTAAATAACTACTTTATTCACTTACTAAATAACTAACTTAGTAACCATGTAACTAACTCTGTAACTAACTCGCCAAGTACTGAAGTATTTTGTTACTAATTCACTCACTTACTTGCTAGCTTGGTTACTTGATGGTTACTTACTCACTTACAGTATCTACTATCTACTGGCTAAAAAGTATTTTGGGCCTCCGTAATATTGCTTGCAATCTTGATGTTTAATTATATCTGACATATTGGACATACTGTGAATAAAACGAATAAAATCAGTGAATAAAACATAACCTGATCATTAGATATTCATTATCTTTCAACAGATCTATAAAAGTTTATACTACAAAAATAAATTTGTAGTATTACAATACAATTTTAGCATTATGGTCAATGGTTCAGATTCATTTAATGAAGATGAAAGTTTTTCACCAACTCATCATGTGATAACCACCATCCGAGTTTTATTTTTCATATGGATATGTGGAGGAAATGGCTTGGTTATAGCTGCATATTTAAGATACAAGACATTACAATCTGTCACAAATTACTGGATTTTAAATTTAGCAGTTGCAGATTTTGTGACAGGATTACAACTAATTGTTGAAATAATAGCTGAAATATTGCCAAATGGAGCCGTGCATTCAATTAAACACACAAGGCCAAGCACAGAGTACTTTCTTATTTGTGCCATTCTTACAATCTTTTTCAGCTGTGCCATATTGATATCACTACTGACACTACTCGGAGTAACAATTGACAGATACATAGCAATATTTTGGCCACTGAGGTATCAAGACCTTATGACATACAATAGAGCCAAAATTGCTGCTTGTACAATTTGGGGTATAGTCATTGGGTACAGCTGTATTGCAATAGCAGAATTACGAATGAGGCCTGTTCCATCAGAGATGACATCATCAGCATGTATCCCAGAAAACATTGACTATTTGTATGCACCAGTGTTTACCTTAACAGCCGTAATTATGATCATTCTCTACATACATATCTTCACTGTGGTTCATAAACAATCCAAGATGATCACTCCCCATGAAGACACTAGCACCAACCATGAATACACTAGCACCAACCATGAAGACACTAGCACCAACCATGAAGACACTAGCACTACAAAGATTTCAAGGAAGAACTTGATCATTATCAAAACTGCTGTATATGTCCTTGGAATATTTTTATTTTGCTGGATACCTACTATAACTGTCAGTGGGTTGTATGTATGGGGTACAATTTCAAAGAATAACTTAGTTTTTCTTAGTATCATGGAATATGCTAAGCTTCTTAGTATAAGTAACTCTGGGGTGAACCCTCTTATCTACAGTTATAGGCTGAAACCATTCCGGAGGGCATTCTGTAAATTGCTTCAAATTAAAATTCAAAATATTGAGGAATAAACGTTGACAATGTAGCCGTATGGCATCAAATATTTAACAAGATACTGAGAGTTAAAAGGTTATAACAGCATAATGATTCACCTATTTTTTATTTTCATTTTTTCAATTTATACAAACCTTAGTTTTAGGACTTTTATACTTCATATAGGCTGCTATTCCAGCGATCAATCCTCCTCCCCCTACAGGCACCAGGACATAGTCTACGCTGGGTAACTTCTCTAGTATTTCTAAACTGAAACACAGTAGTAACAGTAGATCACTACAGATAGAAATAGGTTTAGAATCTTAGGTAAAATATTTCCCTCGTGAATTCTGAAAGTGCAAAGTGTAGTATTACATTAGTGTTATTAGTATTACAGTATTTACCCTATAGTGCCTTGTCCTGCGATCACATCCAGGTCATTGTAAGGAGACAAAAAGGTAACACCATTAACCTGAAATTAACCACATCCATTCTAAAAGGTAAAGGACGATTCTCGGTTTGGAGAACGAAGTTCATCAATCTAAACTGAGATCTAAATGAGCATTATCCCTGCTTCGGACAAATTTGATTTTTTTACATTAATATAGATTTGAATGTCTTCTTTTGAATAGTCATAATTTAAATTGGGTAATATTTCTAGATTTTTCGCAAAAAAAAATATTAGCACAGTACATTGATGAACTTCTCTCCCCAAACTGAGACTTGTATTTTATTGAATCGTCAAATTGAGCGTTATCCCTGCTTCAGACCAATTTGTTATTTTTACATCTTGTAGATTTAAATGTCCTCTTATATTCATAGTTTAATTTGGGTAATATTTCTATATTTTTCATGAAAAAAATTATTAGCCCAGGAGACTGTTCTCCAAACCAAGAATCGTCCTTTGCAACTCTACGCCAATATGAATAAATCAATACATCTAATAGGTTAACACTTATATTAAGACAATGAACACTGCTGTTTCCAATTGAAGTGTTCTCAATCTAAAGAGTTTATAATAATGATATAAAATGGGCCTCAAAATGTGATATCCAAAAGTGGGCCTCAAAACGTGACATCAAAAATGGGCCTCGAAGCATAATGTCAAAAATGAGGCTCAAAATGTGATATCCAAAAATGGGCCTCACAAATGTTCACATATTGAGGCATTCATTTAAAAATGGAGTCTCTCTTATGTCTCTACACAGACAATCAGTGATGTCCCATTATGTTTGCTCATATAGCATCTTTCATACCTGGAATATATCTGAGGTATATAGGGAGACAAACTTATGGGCACAGAATTGCCAATATATTGAGAAAATCAACAAAACAACCGGCTATAAGGATTGAATGCAATCAGAGACGTCATCAAAAGAAATTCCCACCATGTGACATGAGTGTTGAACCCAGGCAGCCAATCAGATTCAGAGGAGGTATTTCAATTAAATTTCAATTCTCTGACCATCAAGTTAATAATTCATTTCTCCATACAATCATGAAATTGACACTGTAAATATTGTAATTTTGACACTGTAATATTGGTTGCAAATCTGAAAACTAAAGCACATGCCACACAGTAAACCTGCCAAAACTGGAAAAGGGTGAGGAATTTTGACCAAAACATCTAACATTAGGATTGAGTACCCAGAGCAAAACAGAGAATTCACCATATACCTCAGCAGTTTCTCTGGCTTTATTTTCACAGTCCAAGCAATCAAGCCCAAATTGTTGTAATGTGGCCCCCTCCTGTAACAACACTTGCTTCTTCCCCTCGGCTACAATCTCGGGCACAAATATGGTTCCCTTAATTCCCAACGTCTTAAGAGCTAAATTCTGAAATTCAAAAAATATTGGATAATCATTACATTGCATTATAGCCAGATATTTTCCAATAATTGTTCTTTGGATTTGACATGCATTTCCTCATTTAGTAAACCTATGTGGTAATGAAATAATGGCTTCATTATTTCAGGATATCTAGCTGAAAAATAAGTCTTGGTTGCACATCTTTTTGACACGGATAGTTCAAAGTCTACCATAGAAATTCATCTTATCATTCCCAGTAACTAAGCCAAACTCGGAGTGATAACAAGGCATTAACATGACAAAATGTCACCACCTAGTGCTCACAATATATGAGTTCAATTATTAAGTCAGATTTGAATTTCTGAGAACTTGTAGGCCTAGATGATTTTGAAAAAATAAATTGTTCAATTTGAAGCAAGTTGAAAAAAAATTGACCCTGAGAAGGTCATTGAAGGTCAAAATCTTTTTGAAATCTCAAATCTAAAGTCAGATTAGAACTTCTGAAAACTTGTAGATGATTTTGAAAAAATAATTGGTCAATTTGAAACAAGTTGAAAAAAGACCTCTTAGACCTTGAGAAGGTCATTGAAGGTAAAATCTATAGTCAGATTTGAACTTTTGAAAACTTCTAGATGATTTTGAAAAAAATATTGGTCAATTTGAAACAAGTTGAAAAAATACCTTCTCCAGGTCAAAAAAGGTCAAAATCTCAAACTCAAGCCAGATTTGAACTTCTGATAACTTGTAGATGATTTTGAAAGAAAAATTGATCAATTTGAAGCAAACCTTTTGGTGGTGACATAAAAAGCAACACACCCAGTGATAGCCGCATCATTCCTTTTGCATATTCAAAGCATATGGATCAAAGTCAGCTTAGGACAAAGTTTTAGACATTGCAAAAGTCAGCTAGAAAATGGGCCTGCTGCTATAAAAAGAACACCTGACCTGACTTTTGTGACTTTTTCCTTTGGGGCTTCCTCAAGAGCAAAGTGTTCCCCTACCCTCTACAATCACCAACGGGTTGCTGTTCTACACTCAAACCCACATATGACTCAAAGAGTCATGCATGACAAAGAGAGATGAGCCCCTCTCTGTGTGAAAAGAAATGTTGGCCATTTGGAGAAGTATGAGATGTAATTTGGCGTGAATATGAGTAAGAACTTTATACACCACACCTTCCAATAGCACCTGGTCCCATGCGCTGTTTTTTGAAATGTCTAAAACCTGGTCCCTAGCTGATTTTGGCCCATTGTCCGAAAGGAATGTTTATTCAGCCAACCATGACCACAAATGGATAAATAATATATCGTTGAAGAGGAGAAAATTGGCTTCAAGGACCATGGAACATTGACTGAAATCAATGCAGTCATCACCAGTTTTGGAGTTTTATGATTTATTTGTTTGTTGCCTTTTTTATATGTACATACTATACTTCTACTTAATTTGGTGGCCATTTTAATATGGCAGATCTGCCAAATTGTTAAAGTCCGCCAAATTAAGTAGCCATCAAATTCCCCTGCAATATTCACCCTTGGTATACGCAGCTAACGAAAATTGACCGGTACGGGTCAAAAGCTGGACCGGTACGGGTTAACGGTTT
Source organism: Owenia fusiformis (assembly GCA_903813345.2). Classification (NCBI taxonomy): domain Eukaryota; kingdom Metazoa; phylum Annelida; class Polychaeta; order Sabellida; family Oweniidae; genus Owenia; species Owenia fusiformis. Next base: position 14,703,060 of record CAIIXF020000010.1, read on the forward strand.
TATTTGAATTTAAAACAGCCATAACTTGCTCAATATTGACTTCCTCGTGTCTAATTTGAAATATATGATGCCTCCCGATGCTTTTCAGTACCCCAATTTTTTACAGATTTTTAAACGGACCAAAACTCTCTAAATGCGCATTTATGCTCTTTTCTCTCGAGAACGACTGTCTCATTTTCACGATAACTTTTATTTAGTACTTCTAACATATAAGATCTATTTTTCCCCATCAAGGTATGATGTAAATGACATGCTATTTACATCTTGTGAGTTTCAATGACACACGTTTGATTTTATAAAAAAATGCCAAACTTTGTGACAAAGAATTTTTATAGCTATTGCCCCGAACCGGTCCGTCTTCTCGCTGCAAGGTATTGCCCCGAACCGGTCCGTCTTCTCGCTGCAAGCAGGAGGAAATTCTTTGTCACAAAGTTTGGCATTTTTATCATGTTTTTTCCACCAACAATTATTTTGATATTAAAAGCCTGTTTTGACAACGTTGAATGTTAACGTTTGAGTTACGTCACATATGGACCAATGTAGTAAAAAATCAAACGTTCCTTTTTGTTATGTTTTCCACACTAACGAACTTTAAGGACATGTTACAACAACGTTCTTTTTATACCATCAATAGATGTCTCATGTTTACGTTGCCTCGATGTGTAAAGAACGAAAATTTGCAACGTCTTCTAGCAACTTATATCCTACTTAGAGCAACGTGACATGGGCGTCACTGTTTGCTGGATCGATTCTTTTAAAAAGTGCTCTGTTTCGTATAGGGTAAAAATATCGAACAGCAGTGCACTCGGTAGGCTAAGTCTGTCAAGTCAACTCGCTACTATATATCGGGGGAAATGTGGAACTTTGAAAGTTGGTAACCCTGCTAGGAACGTTAGGTACCCGGTCGACCAGGTACCCGGTTACCCAGTCACCCGGTTTTTTGCACAAACCCTTTGTCACAATATAATATTTACCATCTACTCTTCCCTTGAAAATATAATCGGTAGGGAATGTACTAAAAACCCTTCGACCCTTCGACCCTACGACCTACGACTTACAGGGTGTCAAGAATTTTTGGAATATATTTTTATAAAAACCCTTCGACCTTCTAGATATTTCTCAGTCCATATGAAGTTGCTGGAAATATTACTTTGTGTATAGAACTTAAGAATCTGTCCCAAGAGAGTTAAAGATATTTAAAGCTGGACTTCGATCGGAGCCGGCGATATGATTTTGGAAAGGTTTCTAAATGAAGAACGTGACGTCACTTCCGAATCATAGCATTCAAAATAAGTAGCGTTTAATTACTTCCACCATTCATAAAATCACGGTGGTCTAGCGGAAGAATGCTCGCTTAGCACGCCGGGGGGCCCGGGTTCGAATCCCGCATTCCCTTTTTTATTTTTTTTAACTAAATGATTGTTCTTTGACATTACGCAGATAATTTTTTTTATTTACATAAACTTTATATTAGAGCTTGAAAATGTAAAAACAATATATGTCAACATATTGCGTTTTGGAGCGATGTGCAGGTTTAATGTATTCAACACATTCGAATGTGAACGTTTCTTACCGATCCTCAGTAAAAATATTTGTGCTTTTCCCATCACATTGTAACAGTGGCGCATCGTGCATATTTTCAGGAGGTCAAATTTTTTATATAGTTTAAAGAGAACCGTCTTTTGATTTTATCAACTTTGATTCAATTTGGATTTGTATAGTTAAGAATCTAATGCCAACTAAATAAGTAGATTCTTTGTTTTGCATCCTACAAAATCCAAAGCATGCAAGGGTACAAGGAAAATAAACACAAACCGTCAAGAAAAAGCTTGCAAGCTAGGTCATATCAGGTTCGTATAACCAGCTTTTGCCAACTTAAGTTTTTCAAAAGGATCAAGGGGTGAACATTTGAAAATTTTCAAGTGGCCCAGAAATCTTGAAAATGCTCAGAATCGTGAAAAATTGTACTGATTTTGAGAGAATATTTGGCCAATGGAGTGGTCCACTTGAACCCACGAATGTCCCCCCTGAATATATACATTTTAAGGGAATAAAGGTTATTACAAACACATCTATACAACTATATTCGTAAAGGCTAGAGTACCGACAATTGTCGGTACTCTAGACTCTGATGTGGTGGCACGCTAGAGGACCGACAAATAAATTGTCGGTACGGGAGATATGCTGTGTTTACACGCTAGAGGACCGACAAATATTGATTTTCGAATTTTCTGGTGCATGCGCAATGCGCGGGGGGATATTTCAGATATCATACGGATATTTTGGGAACAAGTGCAAAACCAGGGGAGGGCATTAGCCCCGGTTACCCGGGGATTACCAAACCCAGTCAAAAAATGGTAGCCCGGGAACAGGGAATGGTAATCTAGTAAATGTTGAAAACCCAATGAAAAACATGAACAAGTAAGACGTTAGAGAGCTATTAATGCAGAGTAAACGGCTATATATATTCTAAACAGACAGGATATTTCTCCTGAGCCGATCAGGCGTAGAAAGGGGCGTTTGCTACCCATTAGATAGAAGAAAATAGCTAGAATGTTTTTTATTTGAAGCTTATCGTATGGTATGAGGTTCCATATCCATCCTCCAAAAGGTATGACCCCTATATAGTCCATTTAAAAACCTGTGGTATCGTTCTAAATAACCCATAGTTTGCTTCTAGGGTACCTAGTATGCCACTATTTGGTATCAAAATAAAGAGGAGTTCAACTTTCATTTGAATTATGAAAATAGCGATGTAGGTCAAAATAGTTCAGAACGTGAGCATGTTTACTACGCGTTTGCCCGTCATATCAGAATTGAGGAAGTGGTAGCAAACGCGAGTTACAATAAACGGACGCTGATTTCTCAAAAACTAACCTGACTCCCTATAATTTGATGTTGGCCAATCGAACCCCTATATGGACAGGTGCATTTTGATTTATAACACTATGGGGGTAAGCGTTTCATAGTTGGTCACGAACGCCATATGTGCAAAGTATTGTTATGAATTTTCGAATTTGGTGTTGGATTACGGTACTCATACCTTATAGCACAATTTTTGATGAAAGTTGCATTTGGCTCCCTTAGTTAATGGCCACGATTCCATCTCGCATGAGAGAGCTACCAAACGCAAAGTAAACAGTGATATATTCCAAATGAGATATTTCTCCTGTGCCATGGCGTAGTAAGGGTAGAGGTCGACGGGGGCGAAAGCATCCCCTCCCCTAACTGTATATATCGACCCATTAGATAGAACAAGAAAAGAGCTTTAAAATGTTTTTTAATTGAAGCTTGTAGGACAATTTTGATGGAAGTTGAATCAATTTTTGTCGAAATAAATTATGGCTCACTACAAGTTAATGCCTGTACGATTCCATACTGCAAAAGAAGCACTATGCCCCCCCCCCCTCAAAAGAAAAAAGTAGGTCCGGGATTCGAACTCGGGACCGAGTGTGTTCGGGAGGGGTGCACCCCAGTTGTCCGAAACCCAGTTGTCCGAAACCCAGTTGTCCGAAACCCAGTTGTCCGAAACCCAGTTCTCCGAAACCCAGTTGTCCGAAACCCAGTTCTCCGAAACCCAGTTGTCCGAAACCCACTTGTCCGAAACCCATAACTCCGAAAAATATAGTCATAATTTACCAGAGAAAGGGGAGACGTACTAAGCTTAGGCCAGTTTCATGCCATGTATTTGGCCAAATTAATGGCATTGACGCATTCTGATGTTCATAGATCTCTCTCTCTCACTTGCATCCATTACATGGCATTACCAGAATGGCAGGAACGGGGGATTTATTTTACATTGTGATTCTAAAAAAAGGTTATCAAAACACAATATATATTACAGAACAGTTTATCTTATCTTCTTCAATCTCTTTTATATAGGCAAAATAAAATGAATCATTTTAAAACAGATAAAATAAGTTTACGCATATAGTACTTTAAGAATAAAACAGTATACATATTACGTTGTCAAAATATTTCGTCGCATTTAATTTCTTAGTCTCTGTATTTTATCAAATCGTAAAAGAACAAAACATTCTTAACTTAATCACTTGGGATCAACTGGAAACGAAGGCAGGCTGTCCTCGTATCAAAATGGATGTTCTCCCATTCGCAAGAAGTTTCATTTTCGCCATGTACTCACTTCATCCTTTTAATTCAATCTCTATTTCTCGAACAGAGTACGTAAATGAAGAATAAGTTTTGGTTTCAAAAGATGTACATGTCAACTTTACTAAATAAATGCCCACTGGCTTGGGAAAGCTATTTTTCCTTTTATGAACGCTCATCACCCATTGGAAAAATGTTGTTCCCTATCAAAAAAGGCCCATGGGCCATAAAGAAAATTGGTTTAAAAATTGTAGACCCCTATCTATGTATGTTGTGTAAACGCCATTTTACAATGAGAATAACATAATTTAACTTTGTTTGTTTGAACATCTATATCACCTGTATATGAACTTTCGTAGGCTAAACATTAAACATTTAACGTCTTGACTTAGCATATTTAGCCTAATTTTGCAATGATGTCAACGTTATTCCAATGTTATGTTGTGATTCGCAGAGGTTGCGACAACGAGATTCGTTTAAAAAAATTGTATTTTTCAAATAAGATCCCCTAATTTTCGGAGAACTGAATTTCGGACAACTGGGTTTCGGAGAACTGGGTTTCGGACAACTGGGTTTCGGAGAACTGGGTTTCGGACAACTGGGTTGACCCCGTTCGGGAGTCGTCCTCGCTAACCACTAGACTACCAGTGATGAGGTTATCTCTAAAAGTAAAAGTAGTGCATTTATTTATGAAATTGTCGGCTCTCTAGCAAAAACACGTAGCAGCCACTTGCGTACCGACAATTGTCGGTTCTCTATCTGGCACTACTAGGTGACGATAGAGTGCCGACAATTGTCGGTACCCAAGCAAATACCCCTGGACAGTCTCCAGTACCGACAATTGTCGGTCCTGGAGCCACTCCGAATAAACCACTCCGAATAAAACGTAAAATTTATTAGACATAGATATGAAACATTTCAGAACTAGATAACAGCAACGCGAGGTGGAGCAAATCCCATCAAACTTTTGATCTCAAAATCGTTCAACTACTTTTCAAGTTTTAGTAAAAAAGTAAAATAAGACGAAAAATTTCGAACGCAATGCGTGGCATATACGTAATTCGCGTGAAAAGTCCGAACGAAATGCGTACGTTTTTTTTTCGGCGCTCATATTTTTGCTGTGTAGACGAACTTTTTTAGAAATTTTTCTACTGAAACATTTTTGCTTGACAATTACCAGCTAAAATGCGTATTTGCGTGCACAGGGAGCTCAAGTTGGAACTATACGTAATCATTTAGTAAACTGGACTGGGAAATCAGAGGTCGAAGGGTTTTTCAATAAAATATATTCCAAAAATTCTTGACACCCAGTAAGTCGTAGGGTCGAAGGGTCGTAGGTCGAAGGGTTTTTAGTACATTCCAATCGGTAGATATTAAAATTTATACAGTTTCAGAATTTCCACCGATTTAAGCATTTTGGTGACAATTTAAGGGTTTCAAAGGCAAAAATAATAAAGACAACATATTTTAGATCTAAGAAGGCATCGTGTCACCATACTTTAAAGAATTCTCTAAGTTACAGTGAATTCTTGCTGGGCAGCCATTTTTAATTTTCTGGGGCACTAATCAGAAAAACAATACTATAATTGTGATCTACCTCATATTTCCTTCAATTTGAGTACAATATAGCCATACACAGCCAATATAATTCGACACCGTTTCGGCATCGAACAAATTCGGCACCGTTCCGGCACCGTTTCGACACCGTTCCGGCACCAAAACCTTTCGACACCAAAATTTGCTACCAGACTAGTCAGTCCATTTGGTGCCGAAACGTCACCGAAATTTGGCACCGAAACGGTGTCGAAAATCAGATTGCATTTTGGGGGTGTACTTTGAAGAGATCAGAAAATTATTGCGAAATCCTACATAAGGTGGCCATTTTGAATTTTACTGGGCCCAAATCAGAAAAATGATACTATATTTGCATTCTACTCTAAATTACCTTTCATTTGAGTACATGTACAATAAAGCTATAGTTCAGAAAGACAAAACAATACCATATTTGTGATCTACCCTAAATTTCCTTCAATTTGAGTATAGTATAGCCATTAGCTATTATACATACTTTGAAAAGATCAGAAAATTATTGCAAAATCCAACATAAGGTGGCCATTTTGAATTTTACGAGGCTCAATGTAGATAAAAGTTATATTTTTCAGAATTATAGGATATATGTTATACCATACAAGCTTCAGCTTACTGTGGCTAAACCATGATTCCCACTTGAAGAGGTAATGATTCCTTTCTCAATTCCTGGCTGTGACTTCAATATTGAGAGCTTATTGAACGCTCCTCTAGCCTTGAATGAACCTGTCACCTGTTGGGTTTCTGAAAAATGTAATGCCTATACTTAGTTTGATTCGTGTCTGAAAGGGGTTTCAATTCATATTTTGGGAGGGGGGCTTTGTACTCTTTGTTGATTTAAGTTCACTTATTTTGACCAATCAAATGAATTCACAGCTCAGATCATATTTGATTTCAATTGGACTGGTAATAAAAAAAATGTTAATATGCAGTTGAATAAAGTTCTTTCCTTCATGCTTGACCTTACCTAGTTTGAGATAGACATTAGCCTTTATAAAGTCACTGAGGTAGGAGGAGTGCTCCAGGGGTGTCTTGTATGTGTAGTCTTTTATTCGATCAGCTGCTGCAGTTATTTTATGGTTGAATGCTTCTAGGTCTATGGCAGCCATCTTGGTAAGCTAGTTATTATTAATATAAATCACATTTTGCATCAATACATGTATTCAAATCTTAGTGGCTTTAACAGCAGCACTAAGCACATTCAAATCAAATTCTCTACATTGGCTTTATAGATTCAGATAATTATCAACAAGACACAGACACTAGTAATAGAGAAATCAAAATGGTGGTTTTGATGGAAATTTACGAAGTAGTGTTTGAAATCTCCCAATGATTTCCGCATGAGAGCTACGAAAGTTCAGCCTTTTTAAAGGTCATTCAAAAATCCCTTGATGCTACTTCATGAATTTACATCTCACTAGAAAATATGTACTCAGGGATAAAGACAACTCAGAATCAGCTGATAACTTACAGACTTTCGCAAACAGAGTATGAAGATGTAAGTAGGAAACACAGCTGAGCTGAATTGAGTATTTCAATTCCACCCATTACGATTTTTAGAGGCGCATTGTTGACGGCAAAAGAATTTTATATGACAGCAGTACATCCTTGAAAAAGGTAAACTCTACAGAGCTAGAGTCCATTTCACTGTTTAACTGCATCAGTAAGAGCTAAAAAATAAGAAATCAAAATATCATTTTGCAATACTATATTCCTATTGTACATGAATGACATTTGTATATCTTGGATTGCTTCTAGTTTGGCTTATAAAGTGTGTGGCCTCTTATATTTGGATGCTTCTCTGCCATGTTATTTTCAATAAGATTAAAGGCTGAGAGCGGGTATAAAAGGCAGATGGAACAGCCCACAACAGCCAAATATGGCAGTTTAAATGTCCAGTTCAAACAAAATGAGAACATTTTCAAACGTTCTACTATAACAAGACTGGCCACATTAGCACTGATTGGCTGAACAGTGACAGCTTGATTAATAGCTTCACCCGGGTCCAAATCTCTGGGCCTTTAACATGGCTGAAATTCTTCAAATTACAAGACGGCACAGGCTTATTGCACAAAAAACTAAAAAATCTGAAATATACAAATGTCATTCATGTGCATTGTGAATATACTTTTCCATATATTATTGCACAATGGTCTCCCAATTTCTTATTTTTGCCGTTCTACTGACGCAATGAAGCAGTGAAATTGACTCTAAGTTCCACGGACATCTAATACGTTCTTCGAACTGCCCTGGAACTATATCTATACCAGGACTGGCATCCAGATCCAAGTATTTTTAAGACCGCCGACTCTCGTTGGGCTATTTATCCCTATTGACTCAGTTGTTCATATAAATTTACGTACCTTAGATGCTTTGTAATCGACGTAGATAGAAAATATTGTTTCCTAAATTGTTCTGAAAAGCGATAATTATTACTAAATGTACTTTGAACAGGTCGACTGACCAAAAAGTCGGACTTCTGGCACAAGGTCACGTGACCAAATAGAATTTGTATAGATAAAATTGATGACGTCACCGCCATCGGTGTAGGTCAGGTCAAAAGTCATCCATCTTGCCATTTGCCCAGCGTATTCTTACCAGTCGACAAAAAACGATGAAATCACGTTGAAAATAAAATATACACTTTAAAATTGAGGCTGATTGAATATGACAAGACTCCATTGAATACAGCTGTGCAATTTACAGTCACCAAGATGAGCTAATTTCGGAGAGATTCGGTGAGATTCGGGAATTAAAAAAGGTAAGCCCTTCCGGTTTCCCAACTTCAAGTATTTGAAATCCCAGAATTTTCCCAGAAACATTCTCTCTGACTGTGCTAAGTTCGGTTTGTTCAGTGACATACCTATACATGTACATGTAAAGGGGGGGGGGCACAGTTAGCACTATCTCATAAAATAGTATCTAAATATAATAGAGAGAAGTCTCTCTATTGTATTACCAACTAATTATAGATCATTGATAACTGTGCCCCCCCCCCCCCCCCCACTGTAACAGAAGTCACAAAAATTGCCAAGTCAGTGTGGGAATACAATCATTTTCTCTCTAAAAGGAAAATGTCAGGTTTTTAGTGTGCCTTAAGCGCATGAAGTAAGTACCACAGGAGCTTCGCAAAGTAGTCTAACTAAGTAAAAAACGGGTAACTTTATAAGTTATCAAAACTTACCAAATTATTCTGTAAAAGAACACATGGTCAATAAGTTTCGCTGTAGCGATATAGAGTTTAATATGCTGGAATTATCTCATTGGAATTAATGTTGCATCGATCGTTGGTATCGCAACTAATGTTATAGATATATTATAAATGTTTAAAATGATAATTGTATAATTGAAAATATCATTATTTCCCAAACAATCAAAAGTATTAAAGTTGATTATTTTAATCAGAAAGTGACAGGTCCCCAAATGAGATCACGTGATTTTAAAAATGGAGATGGCCGGCCACGCCCCCAATATAGCTGCGATTTTGCACGGGAAGGATGATCTTAGATTGGTAATTTCTCATGTTAATATTTGATGTCATGAATAATTAATATAATATATAATTGAGGATACTCCATAATACATTATACATAACAGATCCACATTTTTCATGCATGCAAATAGTAGATTTTGACCGCTGAAAACATTGAATTTTATTCAAATTTTTATGTACTTGTACTGCAATTGAAGTGTGTTCCCGGCAGTCAGTGTTATCAATGTTACAATTTCCCGTATCTGAATTGGTTATATTTTTCTCTGAAGTCTCAAGCTTATTGGTTAGAACGTATTAATCTTGTTATAATAATTCCAGTTACAATAAAATGTGTTGTTTGTTTTTGTTGGTTGCTTGTTTTGTTTGTTTGTTTGATTGATTGATTTGCAACATTGTGCATCCTGGCATCATGATCAACAAATGAGTCGACGCAACTTTTATGAAGAGATATGTGTTACAAATACTGACAATGGATATTTTTAACACGGGTTGACCTTATTGCCATTTTTACCATCTTAAATTAAATATATTTGTCTTGACATACATGTGATGATATAATGGTGTATTGTAGGAACCATACACAACAGTGGCACCAGGTGACAATGGTAAGGTACAGTCAATACCATAGAGTAAGAAATGTTATTCAAATAACAAATTCTATCTTATAATAATTAGTTTTACCACTTGGATACTTAAATTTCCATAAACCAGAAATCAGACTTACTAGTCTTAAAGATTTTTCATTTCCTCTAATGTGCATGCATGTTATGACTAATCATCTATCTTTCAACAGAGGTTCTTCTTGAGATGGGATCAGTTGGTATCTGTGGTTCAGACCTTAAGTATTGGAAATATGGCAAGTGTGGCAGATTTACAGTCACAGATCCTATGGTCATTGGACACGAGGGGAGTGGAGTTGTTGCGAAGATTGGAACGGGAGTAACAACATTGAAACCTGGTACTGATAAAAAATCAAATTGTGCCAAAAATCTTAATCAAAGTAGTAATTTTAATCATTATTTTTTTTAACACATTATTGTCTTTTTTAACTTGACCTTGACCTGACTGACTGGACCTAGCTTGACACAATATGGTCCAGATTAACTGACTACCATCCTGTCTTGACCTGACATATCTTGTCTTGGTTTGATCTACTAAGGATTGACTTGACAAATTATTACTCATTCAGATAAAATCTGTGTTATATGATGTCCCTAAAAACTGTTTTAATCATGCAGGAGACAGGGTAGCAATCGAACCAGGTGTACCCTGCCGTGTATGTAAACTGTGCAAAACAGGACGCTACAATATATGTCCTGATGTTAAATTCTGTGCCACTCCTCCAGTACATGGGAATCTTTGCAAATATTACACTCATCCAGCAGACTTTTGCTTCAAGTAAGTAGGTCTTGTATTGTATTGAGAGATCATTTCAAGCTACATGATTATGATAAAAACAGAAATTCAATTGGCACAGATTAAACACATTTATCTAAAAACAAGCAAAAAAATAGGGATCACCAAAGGGTGATCTTATTTCCATGTTATGTTGTTGCTGAACATTAAGTGAATCATGAATTCATCAAGTTCAATTTCCGCCAATCAATATTCATTAGGTTGCCTGAGAATGTTAGCTTGGATGCAGGAGCCTTGGTGGAGCCATTGGCCGTAGCAGTGTATGGGTGTGAGCGTGGAGGGGTGAAGGTGGGGACCAATGTATTGATCTGTGGAGCTGGGCCTGTGGGATTACTGTGCATAATGGTAGCCAGAGCAATGGGAGCTAGTACCATAGCTATTACAGGTGAGGTGCTATGTTAGAGGAGGATTCTTTACATTCAGAGGTCCATGCATTAATTATTATAGCCTTTGTATATATTATACAGCCTTTACTGAGCCAAATTATGACACTTGTATGGGCCTTCTTAAGACTGCCACAGGCCCAGGAATAAGATTTAAATCCCCCCTCACTATAGGAAAGTGAGTGGAAGGGGGATGAACTCTTGTTCCCATGTCTGTGGTGACTGTCATTCAAATCCCAACCAGAAAAAATCCCTTCTATTCTCACAATCTAGGCATTCTTCCCTAATAGGTATTAAACATGTACTGAATTTATTGTGTGCTCCAGATATTGATGACCACCGTCTCCAGACTGCAAAAGATCTTGGCGCTGATCATGTGATCAAAGTATTGACCAATGACTGTGAAGCAATGGCAGATGAGATTGTCAAGGCGATGGGTGAATGCCCGGATGTAGCTCTTGAATGCAGTGGTGCTGACAGTAGTGTAGTAACTGGCATACATGTAGGTTGGAATTGGACATATAATAAGTTTGAATGAGTAACTCATAACACATTTACCAGCTAGATGTTCTTTTTTTTCTTGAATCAAAATGTAAATGCATGTTTATCTACAAAGATTTAGTCTTCTTAATTTCAGTGTATAAAGCACATGTTCATGTACCTATGAGAGTCCAAGATATGTAAATATATGTAGCCATTGCATTTGCAATATAGATCAATAAAATCTACATTTCTTGAAGGGAATCCATGCAAAACAATCAGTATGAGGAATATAAGGGTCCCTGGTTTTTAGCAATTTATATTTTCATAATGATATGATTTCTTTGTGGGTAGAATATATTTGGATATTTAGCCTCCTGTTCCAGGCCTGTCAACCTGGAGGAAGTGTTGTCCTGATTGGCCGAGGCTCAATGATGCCCCAGCTCCCTCTAGTGGCAGCAGCCAGCAAGGAGGTTGATATCAAGGGAGTTTTCAGATATGCTAATTGGTAAGTGAACTATGTTCAATATGCTATATGAAAGTTGTTAGTCATTTTGACCTCTCAGTTCCATGTAAGGTAGGCCAAAAGGAGGAATTTTACTAAGCTGTTTTAGCCTTTTACATGTAGGGTTGATATTTCCATCTGGTCCAAAGCTTATTTTACTATTCCCACTTTAAATGCCCAGTAAAACTTAAAGGACAACTGAAATAGCTTTTCTCAACTTGCAGCTACAAAAATGCGGTTTTCTCCATTGTAAGCCCAACGTAGAGTTCTTGCGATAGCCATTATAAAATAAATGTTAGATAACTGCTAACGGTCATAGATAACGAAATAAAACAAACCGATAAATCAAATTGGCCCCCACGTGATTAGTAACGTCATATACAAAATCTAGTTTTGGTTTATTGGTTCCATAGTAATCACAACGCCACGGCAACCATAGGATTGTTGTGTAAACAAATAACAAAACATTTTGGCATTATGACGTCACGATCTAATGGACCAAAATGGGCCACGTGGGGGCCAGTGAGAGATCACGTGGGGGCCAATAACGTCACAACCAATTCGAATATTGCTTATTAAGCAGCTATAACGATCGTTAGAGTGAAATAGTTTTCACACTACTGATGAGAAAACATGTCCAAATACATCTATCAAAAAATTATATTGATTCCTTTAGGTTAAAAATACCATTTCATATCTGCTTTAACAATTACATTTGGGTCATTTGGAATGATGAACCCAAAACTTGAAAAATAACTTGAATGTCTCTCTGTTACTTCCTCCATTCACTCCAATTGTGTTAAAATTATTTCAGCTACCCAAAGGCTATAGACCTGCTGAGGAATGGTAGCATTAACGTGGACAAGTTGATCACCCACCACTTTAATCTAAAAGATAGCACCATGGCTTTTAAGACTGCTATGGATAGAGATGCCAAAGCAATCAAAGTTATGATACACTGTGACAAGTAAATCCACATTAAGTGATACTGTAATGATACAATGTGACCAACGAATCCACATCACCTTATATGTGTTGGTGAAATACAGGGGCCAAATGATGATATAATATGTGATATTATTTTATTTATGATATTCCATGAGACAGGCCTACTCATATAGGTGATATCTGGAATTCAAGATGTCATATAACATGGGCTATATTCATCCTGCTGAAGACACTGTTAATGAAAATATTGATGTACATATTAATAACTGTTGTTGAAACTAATCAATTCATCGGAATGATCATCACTAAAATTATGACAAGATTATATCCATATATCAGTGTGTGAAAGGAACATAAATTCATGTTTGAGTTGTAAAAAGTAAAAAAATTTGTACAACTCTCGCATTTCTTTTTGGACAAGTGAAAGTTTGAACATATTTTGTTTTTCTACTATGTTGTTCCTTGGTGTTCTTTTAGAAGCAAAACATGATGTACAGTATAGCAAATGCTTACTCCAGAAAACTGCCGCTATATTTAACTTTAAGCCATTGCCTATGATTCCAAAGACTTCATCATTCCAGTAAGTAAATAGACACTAGGACATTGTAGGAGTCTCTACAGTGACTGGGAATCCCCTTTAAATGAAATTGTACATTTAATGTGTATGAGCCTAAGTTCTATAAAGATCAATAGCCCTCATTGAGAGCAGCTACAGGGAGTCTATGTTATAAAAACATATATTCTACATATTATCGTATTGTATCATGTATAAGATGCATCATGTATTGTGTATAAGTGTTTTTCTACATTACCAACAACAATTCATATTTTGTTAATTTTTTAAATCAGTGTTCAAGTGGAAATATCCACCCACAGTGCAATAAATATGTTTGAAAGTTAAACAAGCTTGTATTGGTTGTTTGAGTATGTGTATTGTCTAACAATACTATAACTGTACTTGTAAGTCTAGTGACCTATATTTTAATAAAAAAATAGTTCCCTTCTCTTGACCTTTTTTCTCTCATTCCAGATTCATCCACTGCCACCTTGAAAAATGCTAAAAAAAACTCTCACACAAACTAATAATAAAAACATTTGTCCAGTCCACATTGTATTTATTTATTTTTTAGCTAATATCAAAGATATGATATTGACAATGAATATTAACTCCACATGATACAATGATGAATTTCATAATTTAAGGCATCAGAGAATGACAATACAATAAATAGAAAATTGGAAATGAATATGTTTCAAAGCAGATGCAATAATTGGAAAAAGAACAGAATTTTCTGTCTCAGTGCAACCAATTTCTAGTTTTACAGTACTTGCACTATAAACATTTTCAAATTGAAGACATTCAAAATAAAAATACAAGTGTTTACAATAATTCACAAACACTATATATAATGATAATAATAATAAATTAATAATAATGCATGAAAATATATATTGATCAGATCTTGTTACAACAAACTTGGTGTTACCATGGCTATATATTTTCCATGATTGATTTTCATTGGTATTCCCCTTCAAATACTTGTAAGCCATTAGAGGTCCTTTAAAAACTTTACACTAAATTCTACATATAAACTATTTCAATGATTGCTTGACTACCCACCCACTCAAATTTGTTAATAAAACATGTTTTGGACGTGTAACTTTTCATTGGAGAATGGCACCCTAGAAAAATGATTTTTACTCATCAGTTTACAAAACTGCTCCAAAATGAAACGTATGCCACTATTTCAACCTTAAAACATACTGTTGGTATAAAACTTAAAAGTGAAAATTTCATAATGCCATCACAGAATCCCTTTTAAAAGCACTTAAAGTGTTTTTCGAGTTTCTATATTAGCTATAATAGAGTGTCGTCAAGGAGGTAAATAAATATATCAATCATGGTAAGAGATTTCTGATGACATGTATAGTGTACTTTACAATAAGGTAAATACATATATAAAAAGTGTACATTCACTCAAAATGTACTTGATGTAATGTGTGTGTATAAGTAAGTACAATGATAAATATCAATATTACATATATATCTTTCTTAGAAATAGTCAACCATTAAATTATTCTACACCTAATATGTCTAACAACATTATATGTGTTGCACATTTATGTTTCTGTCTAGAAAACTCAACAATGAGAAAACACTGTACATAATAACATCTCAATGTACATGTATATAGTACTATCTACATCACAAAATTAGCCCTCTAAAATGCAAGTACTATTCAGATCCCATCATTCTGGCAGTTTGCTTGCAGTGTCATCAGCTCAATGAAGGGAGATCTCATTTTCTACTATGTGTAGCCCATCACTTAAAGGGGCAACAAGGCCTGTAGAGAGAAATTTTGAAAATTTTTCTTTTTCTGAGCTATCAGGGCAACATTTGGCTTAACATCTTCTTTGACATACCTATTTTCTTAAAATGTATGGATAAACTATCAATTTCAGCATTAAGAAGTGTAAATTCAGTTCAAAGCTTCTATAAAGGGAGTCCCGCTTATAGATTTTTAAGATCCATCACGTTTCAAGAGGAATATTAGCTGAAATAATGTTCATCCAGGGGGTTTCTTTGAAGATAATAAAAATATATGATAGTCTTGATGAAATATCCAAAATTAAATATACTTTGACACTGGTCCATGATGGTTGAATGGCCCCTCTGCACTAATTGTTGCACCTTTAAGGTCACGTATTGGCTCAGTGAGGGACCTTGCTTTGTAATACAATACTTAGCTCTCTTACTGACTCAATGAGGGACCTTGCTTTGTTATACAAGTAGACCCTAACTAAGCTGTGATGATGCAAGCAAACTGACAGTAACAATGTGATGGGGTCTTAATGGTAGCCATGTAAAAATGTTAATAGGTGTCTCCCATTCATAAAGTTCATATTATTTCTTAAACATAAATGATAATGGTCTGGTTGTTAATGTAAGGTTCAAACTTTCATAAATAAAGAACATGTAATACCAAGAATAAGCCTGTGGTAGTAAATTCACTGTCATAAGAGATCCATACATTTAGCATCTTCGCACGCTCCGGTCTTCACTGTGTCCGACGGGAGCTGAGTGAACGAAGATGTACATTTAGTGTATTCTTATCCAATTATCGATAGAAGTATGGAAAAATGGGAGTCACCTCTCGCAATAGAGACAATGGCTTTGAATACCCCTAAAAACTCAGATCTTTTTTTGTATAAGATCACATGTGGACATTATACCATGTGCAATAAATGGAAAAAAGAAAACATAAACGAAAACAGCATGTGAGGTAATTTGTCACAACAGGTAAAGATGTAAAGCTAAAACCAGCAATGTTAATGCGTGTTCTTTATACATTGGTAAAGCTAATGCTAATTTTGAATAACTTAAAATTAATTTTCTATCTGAGATGTTAATGAGCAAGTGGCAAATCTCTGATCTCTGAGAATGTAATAATAAGGGAATATTTACAGTGATTTACTGTAGTTTATTAAGGGATGCACCATTTGATATTTGGGGGAACTCAACCTCAATACCCTTGACCAGATTTATTTCCTCATACCTTTACCCTGAGTATTTTTGTTTTAATTCTGTAACTAGAAAAAGATTCAATCTAACCATTTCTAGGTATAGCTAAAACAACACACAGGATGTTTTTAAAACCTAACTCTTAATTTATACAGTTTTCAGACCCAGGACATTTTTCTGAAAATTTTACGTTCCCTCCAATGATCTCATGGTTGTCCCCTAAGGCACATTTTAGTTCTAGCAATACAGTTTTCGCTTTGTGTAATGCTAACAGTATCAACCGTGGGGTGATATGTACTCAGTATGGTGGTGCTTTATTAACATTTTATCGCAAAATTCTGAGGAAATCTTGCATCATGTATAATACATACATTTCAGATCTATAGAGCAATGTCAAGTAAATTTCACTTCAGTCAATTTGGTTGTTTCGGTATGTTTAAGAAAAAAGAGTTTTGACATCTGAAATCCTGAAATTGTTACAAATTGGATAAATGTACATTTGAATGTTTTATATTTTTGCAAAAATATACAGATCAGAAATATACTCATCAAATTAATTTTTTTCTGATTAGCATTACACAAAGAATGTAAATTGCACATTTGCGCAATGATCTACAAGCATTTAACTAAGCTAAATTTAAGCATCATAGTATATGTATATTCTTTAATCATGATCATTTTAG
The DNA here is from genome assembly GCA_903813345.2 of Owenia fusiformis. NCBI lineage: Eukaryota > Metazoa > Annelida > Polychaeta > Sabellida > Oweniidae > Owenia > Owenia fusiformis. The sequence goes on from CAIIXF020000010.1 coordinate 14,720,188, forward strand.
TTACTATAGTAATAATTATGCGCTGTCATGACTACAGCCAAGTATGAACATACTTTAGCAAAATAATCCCAGCTATGGCAAAGAGCAACAAAATAACTAGTATAAGGTTTGACTGAGGGAAACCAAGGATGAGATACATCCTTTCCCTGTCATTTCTGGAAGGTTAGAAACAGCTAAGTACATGTACATGTAGGCCTAGTCATAGACTTGCTTAATAATCACATTTTTGGCATACTAATTGCACGAGTCAGGCTTGACTAAATTGTAAAGCAATCACAGGAAATAAAAATGCCAACTGTGCATAGAAAAATAACATACCGATACCCTTGAGATAATGGATAAAGTTAAATATTATACTCAGTCTTCTACCATTATGTCAATGCTCCTAGTTAGTGTTCTACCATTATGTCACTTCTCGGAATCAATCCTCTACCGTAATGTCACTTCTACGAACAGGTGCCAAGTGCCTTTCTGCTGAAAGAGTACATGCTACCAATCTGAACTTCTTCAGAATCAATGATTTATTACCACCATAAATAAATGGTACCATTTTATTTCAACTCTAAGTGAGTAGTCCAAATCAGTTTCAATTCTGAGTGAATGGTACCAACATGTCCTGCTCCGAGTAAAGCCATGGCACTGTGAGAAGATCCAACATGGTAGTTGTTCTGTCATATACCATACCTGTCAACTTGGACACCTCCAATACAGACATTTCCAAACCTTTCAATATTTTCTAGCGTAACATGGATGGAGATCCTCGTTTGTCGAAATAAAGTAGTTGACAGGTATGGTGTGATAGTTGTCTCATATTTAATACAACAACATCGCCAAACCACAACATATAATCCTGATTGTTGCTATAGTAGCCCCTAGCCAATCAAATGCCTGCATTCCTCCTACATATTAGTCACTATATCTGTTTGAGTATCAAGAATATCGTGACCTTGAGGGGTCATGCATGATTGGATCTCTCTGTGCAACTGGGCTAGGTTCGGGTGAATGGTCCCCATATTCCCTCTGAGATTGCCTAGAGAGAGAACTTTCCCGCGACACAGATGCACCATCACGCTTCTTTCGCTTAAACAGTTTCTTGAGGCTATTACTAAATGAGTTGGAGCGTTGCTTCTTCAGATTCTGCTCAGGCACTTGCAAGTGATCTATGTCATCTGAAACACAAACGAAAATAATAAATATATAAATATCAAAACAGGAAAAACACAGGCAAAAACACAGGTAACATTAACACATGTAACATTAATATAAAGGTAAAAATCAACACAGGTGAAATTAATAAAAAGGTAAACATCAACACAGGTGAACATTAACACAGAAGTGAACATCGACACATGTGGAAATAATTAAAACATGGATAAACATCAATACAGGTGTAAATTAAGCAAGCCATTGAAGAGAAATAAACAGGTAAATGTCAACTTAGGTGAACATTAGCCTAATAGAGATGTAAATATCAAAATGGGTGTAAAGTAATTAAAAAACACAGTTATAAAGACAAATATACAGGGTGTCCAAGAAGTAACGTCAATGACCCTGGCATTTTGTCATTTATGCTTCAAATGTCATGAAACTTAGTCAGAATGTTCCTTGTACATTTATAAATATAAATATGAAGTATGGAGTTACTAGCATTTGGCCGGCCGGTTTTATGGTTACCATAGTAACACAAGTGCATGGACCCCGGGGCAGCTCTGCAATCTGTAAGATCTTTACACTAGCTTTGAAGTGTACATCTTTTATTTATAATATGACCACAAATATAATGTTTTCAACTACACATCATGTATTCATAATATAGCTGTTGCTGGCGTTATATCAGTGTTATATTAAATTTTATCGAATGTTACTCTACATAATCACCACCAAGTTCCACACATCTCTGGTGTCTTCTTACCCGCTCCAAGAAAACTCTATTGAAACCACCAGAGCTCATTTCTGCAAGGGATGACAGAACAGAGCTCTTAAGTTCCTCATTTGAAGAGAAAGACTGTCCAGCAAGTTTAGCCTTCAGTGCCCCATAAAGATAGAAGTCACTAGGGGCCAAATCAGGCGAATATGGAGCTTGTTCAAGTATGGGGTATTCCTAGTATCTCAATTACTTCCATGGTGTTCCTGGCCTTGTGAACGGGGGCATTGTCCCAGTGCAGTGAAAGGCACAATCCAGACAGAAAACATATTATGATGTCATAAAGTACTCCAAAGAAGTGTTACCATGGTAACTCCCAATAAACAATAAAACCGTTAAGATTTGAAAAAGTCCCAAGACATTGCATTTCATTTTTGCCAAAGGTTTTACCTTATAATAACCTGATTTACATAATATTTACCAGGTACATTCTGAACTGCCCCGGGGTCCATGCACTTGTGTTACTATGGCAACCATGAAATTGGCCAATCAAATGCCAGTCACTCCATACTTCGTATTTATATGTATAAATGTACAAGGAACATTTTGACCAAGTTTCATGACATTTGAAGCATAAATGACAAAATGCCAGGGTCATTGACGTTACTTCTTGGACACCCTGTAGGCTAACATCGATTAAGGTGAACATCGATAGAGATGAACAATACAATAACACAGGGGTAAATATGAACACATGTTACATTAATAAACAGGTGAACATCAACACTTAGATGAGAATAACACTGATCATTAACACTTAATTGATAATAAACACACTAAAAGACACACTGAATACAAGAACTGCAAAATTATTTTGATTGGATCTCAATTAGATTCCAATAGGACTTGAAAAGACCAATACTATTTGAATTAGCAATTCATTATGAAGCAATAATGCACTGCTATTTTTTAAGATTTCACATGTCTAAATAAGTCATAATTAGCTCAAACCCTTACAGATTAATACCTAAGATGGCAATAATGAATGTAGTACAACCGAAAATGAACTGTGTAATTAATTGGGCTTAGTACAGCAGAGTGTAGTCTTGCGATGCAGTAAGGTGCAGTACAGCATAGTTCAGCTCAGTACAGTACAGTACAGTACAGTACAATACCGTATAGTACAGTTCAGTAAAGTACAGTATAGTAAAGTATATTATGTGTACAGTATAACACAGTAGTACCATACCTTATAGCGCAGTATAGTGCGGTATAGCATAGACTATTGGGGATATGGTATGGATTATGGTGCAAATGTTATTACAATGTCATATCAAAATGTGTGACTACAAGAATAAGGGCCACAACTTACCATGACTTGATTGGGGTAACTAAAAGAAAGCAAGCAGAAAACAAATAAAGCAACATGCACAAATAGCCATCTATGTCATTCAGTAACCCTACTTCAAGTAACTCTGGCTGTTATCATTTCAAGTAAAAATAATTAAATAAATCAAAATGATTGAGAAAATGAGAATTAATGTTGAAATTTAGCTAAAATTCAATCCTTCAAGATGACTTATTCTCTCCAACAGAGGGGAGCTATGAGGGGGGGTAATAGATTTTAAAAATTCAACTGAGCTGAGAATTGTTCAATTTTAAACTACAAAATGAATAAAAACCATTGTCATTAAAGCTTGGTCACTGAACAGATACCACTTTACATACAAGTAGATTTTTCATGCACCATTTTAATGATTTAATATAGAATGTGCCACATATCATACTGTAAACACATCATTGAATGACAAGCATACACAAAGACAGCATTGTTATGCCGTAGCATAGGGAACATACATTCACAATACTAAAGGAACTCTAAAGACTAGATAAGAAATTAATGTCTTCAATCTAATATTCGCTTGATTTAAGACAATATCTAAATGGGTAGTCTCATGAGATAAAAAGCTTCCCAAATAAGAACCTGTTGTAAAGAAACAAGAAAGTATAAGCTTTGTTAGAATCTGAACACAAATTCTCGGTAGAAGTTCATGTGGTGAAAATAACGAAATAATGAAATGTTACCGTGTGTCTACTTAGCAGTTTGTTCTATGTCATCCATCCTGCTAGGTTACATTGTGGAACGCAGCCAAACACGACAATGAAGGCAACAACATGTCGATGTTGATCTTAGCAGAATTTGGGGAAATTTAGATCGTCCATTTTGCAAGCTCACGTGAGTGACATGTGACGCATGTCTGATCACGTGACTAGTTACTGTATCGATCATGTGACTTAATGACGTGTCAATGACGTGTCACCCAACCATGTCTTCAAGGAAAACGGAAGTAAATATTTTGGAAAATGTTTTCCGAGCATTTGCTAGTGATTATAGAAGACCCAATTACGCAACGAACGAAACTGCTAAATTGTATTTCGTGCCTAACAGGCCCAGTACGCAATGAAAGAAACTGCAAAAGATTGTATTTTTAGTCTGCTTATTGATCTATTGATCCATAAAGACCTGAAATGATGCATTCAAATAAGACCGCCTCCTAAATGAAAACACCACACATAAAGTGATGAAAAACAACGAACTAAAGTTGAAAGATCTCAACGTTCGCTACTTTGTTCAATTCCGGAAGTATCCAGAAGAAGAAGAAATGGGAAATTTTTACGATTTAGATTTTATAACCTCAGAATACTGCCTTCATTGTCGTGTTTGGCTGAGTTCAACAATGTAATCTTGCAGGAGGGATGACATAGAACAAACTGCTAAGTAGACACACGGTAACATTTCATTATTTCGTAATTTTCACCATATGAACTTCTACCGAGAATTTGTGTTCAGATTCTAGAGATCTTTCCCTAAAAAAACTGAAAGACACCTTGATTAAGTAATATGAGACACAAAAACACCCTTTAGGAAAGAAGTGATTAAGCAATACTACCATCAGGGTACATGAACTGATTGAAGCGTACACTAGCGAGAAACCAGCAGCATGAACTAGCTACTGTTCATACATGAACAATATAGGTACCACATTAACTTTATTGCTCAAAAAACATTTTAGGCATGATTCATACAGTATCAATTCATCAATACTAGTTCAACTTGAATTTTTATACCAGTATTGCAAAAGGATCCAGTATCCAAATTTCCAAACTTTGGCTGTAATATCTGTATGATGGTTTTGAACAGTTTGACAGTGGTATGGGTTTTTGGAATTTTACTGATGCACGCCTCAAACAGTTCATATACCCTGACCATATGACAGTTTTACTCTAGTTGTGCTATAAGGAGCTATAGTTACAACATACCCATAGTAGAATTATCAAATTCTGAATTTGTTGACATGTCCATCAAGGATGCATTATTGTTTTCTGAAAACCATAACAACCATAACCCTTTAACATGCATAATGACCTCTAGGTTACCTCTCATCTTTCCTATGGACTTGCATTTAGAACAGCTACATCTGCAGGATTACAATGGTTTAATGGGAAATACAACATGCAATTTGATGATAGTCACATGGGGTCAACTACAGAGACTCATCATCCCCAATTTTCTAACATTCAATAGTAAATAAGGAAGTAAGAGTTTAAATACAGCACATAATTGACCCCAAATGCCAGTTGGAATATATGATGAAGCAAACATGATCAGATCACTACAACTACAAGGTCATTCTACTAGGTCAAGGTCATTCTGCTAGGTCAAGGTCATTCCACAATAACAAGGTCAATCACCTGGAGTGTGAGCCACACCATTGGGGCCTAAAGCAGAAACGTCCACGCTTAGTACTATTATATGTAGTTCTTAGAACACAAGGGGATGTTTCATGAATGTGTCATAGATCACCCTTCCTGATTTCCACTTGTCGTTTACAATGTAACTATGAATGGAGAGGTGTGGCATAATGTTATTCACTTCACATATGTTTCAAGAATTGCTCAAAAGCTTGAATCAATACATCATTTTATTCTCTAGATCAAAATTGTTCAGACATTGTGGAAACCTCTCTCATATTTCTAAAACACTTTGTGATTATAATTCACAATTTTCAAGAATCATGCCCAAGGTTAAGAATACAATGCATATATGGATTGTAAAGAGAGCGGGTCAAAATAACTCAAACATCAAATTGGAGTTTGCAATACAATACTAATGAAAATATGGACAAACAATATTCAAAAATGATGTAGTTTAGGAGAATACTTGCATTTTGACATATGAAAGGCGATATATTCATTTATCAGTATTTCACAAACTTTATTTAATTGTACTTTGTGACATTATGAACATATCATCTTTATAACAACAAATTCAAATCTCAAACAAAATACAGCTGGGCAATGTGTGGTTGCTGAAAACATGCTAAAATGATGCATTTACTTGATTTTTCCAAGCAATGCCACTCAACCTTGAATATGCTCAAAATATGAGGCATGCCAGGGATCCTACAGATTTTTGTAATTTCCATTTTTCCCCTCACCAGGATGTATAGTATAACAGTGATTTAAAAATATTATACCATAATACCCAGGACACGTAAACACTATGTATGTGTTATACATAATCATTATTGCTTGCCATCCCAAATTCCCTGACTCATTCCAAATTTTGCCGACCATGTCATTCCTAAATGCCCCAACTTTTTTTGAAATTTTGGAGCATTTGTGATATTTTCTGACTGTAAAAACCCTGCATTCAATAACTACTGTAACAATTCAAGTCAAAAAACTCATAACAGCAAAAATTGTTTTATGCAATAAACATTAACAATTCGGAAACAGAAACTCAACATTTATAAAACAGATGGTACTTACCTGTGGTTTTTGGGCCAGTGACCTTCATGGTTGGCGGGCTGAGGGTTCCTTCGCGCATACTTGATGCACGATCTGCACTGTGAGAGCGAGGCTTACGCAGGCGACTAAAGCGCTTCTTTAACGTGTTTTTCAAAGATTTGTTCTTCTTATCTATAAAAGAGTGAAGTAGTTAAATTATTTGAACTCCACAAATTACTATACACATTCCAAGAATCAACCAGACCTGATGATATCATGAGCATGCTAGGCGGTATCCTGGCTAAGGCACCATGTATCACATAATAGCAACATAAAAGTTTTGAGGTTTATCTCAGTCATTATCTCAGTCATTGTGATTTATTGTACAATGTGTCTTGCTTTATGTTGTGTTGTACTAAACATTGTGATGGAATACTAGTAGTGGGATGTTTAAAACATAACCTGCTTTTTGGATGTCATTTATATTTTCTATGCTAATTTTCTTACAACAACTTTCAAATAAATATTGGAAACAACACTAAACTGAAAACATAAAGAGTTTTGTCCCAACAACATATTGTAATAAGCTTGAACAGAAAATGCACTGTAAAAATGAGTGTCGATACTGAAAAAAGTAACCATTGTTACTAGAAACTGCTCAGCCAAATGACTCTTTAAACAGAAATAAACTTGAATAAAAAGAGCTAAAGTACTTGCAATGTGATGAACAGGCTACTGTAGTACTTGTACTTGTCATGTAATACACATCCTAATGTATTCAGAATATGAAACAAGTGATAATGTACTTGTAATGTGATAATAAAAAGCACTACTCCTCGAATCCCTGAACACATTTAATGTGATTCACATGCTGATATACTTAAAATAGGAAGCAAATGGTATTCTACAGGGTGTCAAATAAGTCTGTTCTCCCCCTTAACTTTTTTAATTCAGAGATAACATAGGGTTGGTATATATCATCTTAAAGGGAATTTAATTTGCTCATCACACACCAAATTTTAGAGTGATTGGTTAAATTCCAAATTTTTTAGAGTATTTTTAGTGATGTCCATATTTCACTTTTTAATAGTCTCCCCCAGCAGCCTGGAGGTTGTTTCATGTACTTGAAATGTAAAACTAGTACTAATACTAATAATATACTTGTAATGTGCATATGCTAACATAAATATGCTAATGCACTTCGTCTTGTAATGTGATGTGGGTATGCACTTGAATTGTGATATGCTAATGCACTGGTAATGTGATGCACTTGTAAAGTAGTGTGTTAATGTACTTGTAATGTGATATGCTTATGCACTTATAATATTATATACTATGAGGTTATATAATGGTTCATTCTATATATCGTGTTTATACTCGAGTGAGTATATAATATATTCACAAGTGAGCATAGCGAACGAGTGAATATATTATATTCTCACGAGAGTATAAAATGCACGATATACAGAATGAATCATTATATAATCTTATTATGCCACTCTAAGTTCAATTACAGTTGATTCAAACACAATCATAACAATTATAAAAACCATAAAAATATCTCATAGCCAACTCTCGATCCATTTATGACGTCACTTGATTCTAGCAGTTCATGTGGGAACCATTTATGACGTCACTTGATTCTAGGAAATCATGTGTAACAAAACATACACCTCGTTCTTCGGTCAATATTCATTAGTTCCCAGAATGCACTTCTACAGTGGTATACTATGAGGTTATATAATGGTCCTTTCTGTATATCGTTTTTATACTCGAGTGAGTATATGATATATTCACAAGTGAGCGCAGCGAACGAGTGAATATATTATATTCGCACGAGAGTATAAAATGCACGATATACAGAATGAACCATTATATAATCTTATTATGCCACTCTAAGTTTAATTACAGTTGATTCGAACACAATCATAACAATTAAAAAACCATAAAAATATCCCATAGCCAACTCAATAATGCTCTCGAACCATTTATGACGTCACTTGATTCTAGGAAATTATGAAAATTTTCATGATTTTTTTATTCATTAGTTCCCAGAATGCACTTCTACAGTGGTATACGCTGGAGTGTATACGGAGGAGTTGTATACGATGACGATATACCACTCTCCACTGTATATCGTTGTTATAGACCCATGTTATACAACTGTAATTGGACTTAGAGTGGTATAAGCTGGAGTATATACGGAGGAGTTGTATACGATGACGATATACCACTCTCCACTGTATATCGTTGTTATAGACCCATGTTATACAACTGTTATCGGACTTAGAGTGGTATAATAATGTATTTGTTATGAGATATCCTAATTCACTTAAACTGTCATATGCTAATATACTTGCAATGTTATATGCTAATGTACTTCTAATGTTTAATGCTAATGTATTTGTAATGTTAAATGCTAATGCGCTTATAATATCATATGCTAATATACCTGGAATGTTATGCACTTGAACTGTTATATGCTATTGCTAATGTTTTTGTAATGTTAAATGCTAATGTGCTTATAATGTCATATGCTACTGTACTTGTAATGTGATATGCTAATGCACTTACATGTACTATATGCTAATGTACTTGTAATGTGGAATGCTAATGCACTTTTAATATTATATGCTAATGTGCTTGTAATGCTACTTCTCTATATGTATGTATAAGTAATGGATCTAAGTATAAAGTGTTACATGCAGTAGGTCTACTTACTTTGCACAGTGGGAGTGACTCGTTCAGTACTAGTGGAACTCACTAAAAGACAGGGACACACATTTATGGGTTAGTGCAAACAAATCAGCTATATTTTTGCAAGATTATTAGAGTTTGATAGGAAGGTTACCATGGTGACTTGATTGTTCATTGTGACATCATATTTATTCACTATGGTTATTATTATTATTATATTTATTGGTAGCAGCTCATTGCATAATAAGGCATTAACATGCAAAATGCCACAACCTGCCATTTGTTACAGGCACCAACCATCGAACTTCGACCGCCATCAGCTTCAGGTGGTGACATAAAATCAATGGTGACAAAATAGCTGATCATGGCAACAATGTGATTCACCATGTAGGAACACAATGTATTATCACCATGCCAACACAATAGTTCATCATGGTAACTATGATTCACCATGGAGGAATATTTTGCCATGTACACAAAATTATATTTCATGACAGATCCATCATTCCCAGTTCCAAATATCGAGTATCCATGGCAACCAACTTACCAGTGAATAATCTTGCAAAGGAATGTTTAAACATACATGAACATAGACATAAGATGCATGCTTTGGCTAGTGATAAGTGAACTATACTTTCACATTTGATAGTTTATTACTAATTTAATTGCCAAACAAACACATTTTGATTTTATTATGGAGAAAAACAATGTATTATACATATAAGGGTACACAATGGGGTTAACCACATAGCAATATCATTGGCCTGAACACAATTTTAAGGGCTTAATATTCACTTTGCTTTCAATAATAGCACATTATTAGATGTGTCAAGGCACAATATCCTATACCACCTATGATAGCTTAGACTCAATTTGACTTATTGACGAAATATTTCAAATTTTATTTTGCATGTTTCAGTGGGTCGATATCTTCCCTCATATACAAAGATGTGCGGTTTGTCTTATTTTTGTAAGAAGATAGCAAAGATAGGGTTTTTCTAGAGGCAACATAGGTGCAGAACTCAGAGGCAGAACACAAGGACTAACAGTGGGCCTATCCTAGGTGGTTAGCTGTATGTTCATATGTACCACTAAAACACTGGAATATGATGATGTCTAAGTAATAATTTAGACCAACTGCAAGTATGGAAAATGCCAGCTTAAAATCACAGAACAAATGTTAAATATAAAATAATATGAATGTATAGTATAAGTATATTATTGGACAACAACATTTGAACTTTATATCCTATTTATATGTGATAATATACTTAAACACTTTCCCATATGCCATTGAATCTTAATTTCAATGTCTAAGTCACTGTCTAAAATTCTGTATTAGTGGCACATCAGGCCCATAACCAGGGGGAAGGGTTTAGGGGTTTGAGGAATCCCCCTTGGACAAAAAATTCTTTCAAATTATCATGCAGTTTTTCACCATTCTGAACAGTGATTTTGGGCCAAAGTTGTCAGATGTGACCCCCCTTTGGCAAAACCTGGCTATGGGCCTACACATCTCTATTAGATTTAACATTCTACAATCACATCAGGTCAACTTACCAGCACTTGTTGCTGACAGTGCATCTTTGTCTTCTGTTGGGGAACTGTCTGTCATCTGCAATAAACACATAAACATTAGAATATTTAGACTGGCAGAACTGGTTGAAGTTAAAATAAAACAAGTGTAATCTCGGGTACTTTCAGTGTTGTAATACCAGGTGTAAGTTGATGTTAATTAGTAATACATAAGTAATTTCAGGTATCTCATCTTTAATTTCAGGTTTCATACAATGTCAGGTTCTGTTATTTCAAGTTTGGGTCTTGTCATAGTAGCTAGAACAGCCACCTTGGAATCATTTAATATATTTGATTATTCTTTCTCAAGAAAATTATGGATCACCATGTATAACATGAACCCCTAGTGGCTGTCCGGGGTACTTTTTCTGGTATAAAACATCTCACCAGGCCACTCACAGGAAATAAATTATTATTTAGGTACAATTTTGTTGAACACACGAGAAAGCAGGTCCAAGGTAAAAGCCTTATAAATATTTGTTTCCTCCAGAGTAGCACTGTAATATAGCTTTAACCTAGCTTTGATGGAACACAATAATGCATACAGAAAAAAATATAGGTGTTACATTGGTAAACATTTAAATACTTAATGTATGGGAATAAATACAAGAAGCGCGAGCTGTGACATCATTTATACCTTTAACAGATAGTTAATAATAAGTCCTTTGAACTGCATTAATTATTTCCAGAAATTGAACATAAAATACAAGTAGGGGCTTCAATCAACGAGGATAATATAATGTAACTCAATCATCCACCGTGGCATCACATTGATCTATTATAGCAACAACCATCAATTCTTTCAAAGGGTTTCCACACAACACATCATGCATGTGTCTCAACCACACTCTAAGTTCCTAACTATAGAGCCATGCAAACTGGCATACAGTAAAACTTGTAATGAACATTTCATCATAAGTCCATATTGAACAAAGTTGGGTGCGAGTAGTTTTCCCATTCACCGATACGTTAATGAGCCCACAATGGTAACATCCAATACCAATACTGACTAAAAATAATGAACACCTTTCCAGGACCATCTAGCTGCTCACTATGCATTACATACGTTTTACTGTGATTTTGATGACACTTCATGAAGTCTATCTATCTATCTATCTACATTCTCATGCAGATCAAGCAACAGTTTTACGTGGTTGACTCAAATATCAATGTGTCAATTTTCAGATGAATAAAAATCATTTCTTTTCAGCTAATAATTAACCATTGAAATTCAAATATGGGAAATTATATCAGCATTAAACTAATTAAACATTGACATTTAAATATGGAATATCATCAATGCCCATGACCTTTAACTAAGAGAATCAATTCCTTTTAACTAATGGTATCATTCCTTTTAAAATTACAAAATCACATTGATATTTTGCCAATGCCTCTCACTAACTACCAGCTTCACCTTGATGACTGGTATTTCCTTATTTGCCAATAAAGAGAGCATTAAATATACAGATAAATTGAATTTAATACCAAAATACTTTAATGCTAAAATTTAAAATAAGAACTTGAATCTGGCATTCTTTCTGTTTGTAGTGTTTAATTATTTGTTACATGTTTGAAAGTTGAAATTAGATAAAAATTTTCTGCAAGCTTGTTGGCATGACACGATGTCATATGACATAGCACTAAAATACTGGACATCTGTTAATTTATCAGTACCCTTTTCAAGTATAAATAACATCATAGTATGATAGCAACGTACTTAGAAATAGAACAGCACATACCAATTACTGTACTGCATTCAAAAATATTTTAAATAAAATTCTACAATTGCACATTTCAATTTTCAAAAACAGAAACTTTGCTGAGATAAAACGCATGGATATAGGCTGCAATAAATGCAAACAAATCATTAACATGCAAAATGTTACCACCTGCCATTTGTTACAGATGCCAACCATCATCCACAAAAAGTTAGAGACTAATTTACAATATTTCAATACTTCTGGTGGTGATGTAATAGAACCCTTCCGCTGTAACACTATTAACATCCCTCGAAAACATGCACATTTCTCTAATACACACTGTATGAAATAATGCAATCATCACGCAATTATAATGATGCTGTGTGTTATTATCTGTTTTAAAGAAAGAACACAAAGATGCTTCAAAATGCTTAGTTCATTATCATCATGCTCAAATGGAGCATTGGAGTTTAAAGAAATTTTAAGTTTTCAAAAGATTTTGGTGTTATAGTGGTGTAGTGATGAAATCTAGTGTTGAGATTTTTCACTATGGGTTTGACTCCAAGCTGTATTAGGCAAGTTGTTTTTTCACCAAAATCGTATTATCTAAATGTTTTGTGCGCCTCACCCGCTGTACTGACGTGATGACAAGCGTGCTAGTACGAGTGGGAGTCCTTGGTCGAGAGTCTCTCTGAGTGGTTAGTTGTCGGACGGCAGTATCAGCCACAGTTTCATCCCCATTAACTTGTACAAGCTCTGTAAAGTGATGCAAGCAAATCTGCTGTGTTAGGTTAATCAATCATAAAAATGCATACAAGCACACAAATGTGACCCACTGCATAATGCATTCATTCACCCCTTTTTGTGAATAGTAGATTTTCCTGTTGGATTTGTTTATTCAATGCAAAAAGGGGTGTGAGGATGTCGTCTGCAGTGTTGACTGGGATGCGGGGTTCACATATTGTACTTACACGAGCAGGAAGTGTGGTACTTTTGTTGAAGTCAATTGGTTGCATTTGATCTGAAACACAGCAGTTCATTATAGCATGATATAGACCCACTAATTAATTTCTAAATTAAGACACGCCCATTCAATTTCCAGCATTTCTGATTGGTTAATGAGTAATGAATATTCAACTCGCTGGCTGTATTGATGATCAATGTTTACACCTCCTACGACCTAAACTAATTCAAGGTCTGGGATTTTAGGACCTAATTTAGATAATTGTGTCGCCTTAACTTGAAATAAGTCATATCAAATAGACAAATCGCAATACAAAATCTGCAGCCCTTCCAAATGAAAGAAATACATCTTAAAGTATTATACCATGCAAACAAGCGTTCAACCAAATGCAACCAAAACTACTGTAGTAATAAATCAGTCATTCATTTATGATATAAACTTTACAATTACTGAACATATATTTTCACTTATTTCGAATAAAATAAGCAGTGCAGGGTGGAGCATTTGTGACGAAAATAATTAAGTTAAAACTTTTTCAGAACAAGGTGAGGATAAGCATGTATTGTACAAAAGGTGTCCAAATGCAAAGCAACTCATGTGAGTAGAATAAAAAGAATTATAAATGCATAATAATAATAAAATTACAAGTAACACAAATGATGGAAAAGGGCAGCAAAAGGTCATGTTGAGCTAAAGAAAATACAAAGGAAATAATAACAAAGCACCTCAATCCGCTGTTCAAGCACTGAGACGTATCTCTGAGCTAGCTTGGAAAACATAAAATACAAATAAAAAGAAGAAAAGTTAGATTGAAGATAGGTAGGTGATATTAGGTTGGGTGAAATAAGCTTACTAGGGAGAGGGAAGGAGAGCAACAATTAAGGTCATGATTTACAGGAAAACTAGAAATTTTTGCATGCTATTGAAAATCTAAAAAAATAATAATAATTTTGTGAATTTTCACAAGGGCACCATTTTTCATCTAGCTAATGCAGTATACCTATGAAAAGTTTCTCCTATTTTTGGTAAAATCAAGATATTTTTGAAAATGGAAAAAATGGCTAAAGTTTGTTGCATGAAAATTTCTAGTTTTACAGTTTTCTATAGCCGAACAGCTCCTCCAGGTGATGATGTGCTAAGAGATAGAATAGGAAAAAAAAGGAGGGCTATGTTTCAATGCCATGATGGGTATAACTTGGGGTTACCAAAACATAAAGTATGACAATGGACATCTTGAACCATCACCTATTATCTCATTGATTTCAATATATTATAAATGGGATGAGAGGCTCAAGCACAGAATGGGTCTTTGAGTTCATTTATAATTTGAAACTGAATTTGGACTCATGGGCATGGCAGTCATCTTTTTAATGCAATCAAATAAAATTTAATTAAATGTAATAGACAAATAAAGGCTATATGGCCATCATGACATTTTAACATAAGAGGCTCCCAATGGGTAACTTTTTAGCTTTTTCCATGAGTGCCCCTGAAGGTATGAGATAAACTGTTACCCGATGTTATGGATGATTCATACGAGTCGGAAACTTTCCGAGTTCTGTTGCCCACGGGAGAGGTGGATACCCCATCTGTTCGACCAATGTCTCGTTTGATTACCAAATTTGGAGAATCTGTAAAATTTTAGTTTTGCAATACACAACATGCTTTTAATACTTCAACTGTGCAACCAACCACAGATTAGAAACTTGCTGCCATGGTAACGGTTTCATCTTATTATTGCGATGGTAATTAACACTGCTGTTAAAACTGAGTTTGGATATATTACAATATGCATGCAATATGAGCTAATGTTATATTTCAATTTTTTGCTATTTTGAACACAGAATTCAAACTTATTTGAAATGGAATGCAACTACAACAAATTGAGTAAATATCATGATCTTTTGTAGGTTTAAATCAAGTAAAGAGCCTTAAACAAAAACACACTCAAAATGAAGCTACATTAATACCTGTTAAGTGATTACCATGGTGTTAATTCATTGGATGTATATACTACATAAAACAACTATGACATACATGTAAATACACATTCAATGATTTTATTTCTTGCTCAAAAAGCAACCAATTCATGAGAATCATAAAGTTACTACATCGTATCAAATAAGTACCGTTTATAGATGTTTCATATTTCATATCTCGTGGCCGTTCAGTTGTGGTGGTAGTCGTGGTGATGACTGTGCCACTTGGTGTGACATGTCGTGCTGTCTCAACTTGTCGCCGTGGTGATGACAAGTCTTCGTTCTGGTACAAGGCAGCTTCAGCTGGTTCAAGGAACAAAAACTAGAACAAGAAGAATTTGGAAGTATTATAAATGTAATTCAAACATGACCATGCTCTATTTGAATTTCTCAACCAATTAATTCAATTTTACACAAGGCATGAACATGCAAAATGTCATAAACTACCGTATTATCTCTATTAAACGCACAGTGCGCTTAGCAAATTAGAGAGTGTGCGTTTAATAGAGATAATACGGTATGTAAGGCAATGTACCTCTATTGTGATGGATCCAGAAACGACTTCAGTCTTGTCAGGTCTTGGCAACAGAGGGATGATCTGTCGACTGCTGGGGTTGCGACGTAGCTCTTCCATGTGGACAATGTTACAACCAAGGAAGTCCTCTGGAAGATCATAATCCATCTCAAAAACTGCTAGTTTATTTCATTCATTTTTAATTCTGTACTACACATTTACTCTTATACAATTCCATAACCATAACTGATTGCTAGTATTGCTGATGTCATTAATTAGCAAGTAAATCATCAAATAGACTAGTACAGACAATGATACATAACAGAATATTAAATATATATTGCTTGTTCAATTATCATATAGAAAAGATCTGTAGGAACAGCCTAGTATGTTATTCTGTTATTCTGTAATGATCATTGAATTTAGAAATTGAAATTTTGGTAACTGGTCAACTCGTACCCAAGACAAGTCATACCCAAGTCAAGTCGTACCCAAGACAACTCGTACCCAAGTATATATTTTGTTTTGAATCAAGCATTGGACTGGGAATGTGAATAGATATACATATTATAATTGAAACATACTGTTCAGAATTTTGAACTGAGTGTCAATATTTTATATTGGCCACAGATTCAGGATGTTCAAGTGAAGAGACATATGTTTATAATCATTTTTCAAAATATTATATGTTTATGAGTGTTTGGAACAAGTGTCAGATTTAATGTTGTAATTATATTTATTTATATATATGTTTGACAAAAAATGTTGAGAACAAGCGCTTCAAGCACTTCTTTTATTTAATAAAAAAAATGGTTTACTGATCCATTGAGAAAAAATGTCGTCTAAATTCAAAAAAATATTGAGGCTTATTTGATTCACATTATAACATGAAAGCATTACAAACTCAATTTCTTCCCTAATATGCACCCATAATACTGAAAATAAGCTTGGGTACGAGTTGTCTTGGGTACGAGTTGTCTTGGGTACGAGTTGACTAGGAAGCGAAATTTTGATTCCTAATACTGGCTGTATATTTTGCCTGCAACTTTCAAATTCATAGTAATTTTCACAACCATACCTCCTGGTGGTTTTTCCCTATCATACACTTCAAACATAACTTCACTTGTGTTGTCTCCAAGGTCACTGCAATAAACAACAACAACAGGCATAAATGTTTTATCTCATCGCAATAGCCGTGCCCCATTTGTCTTTATCCTTCCAAACGGCAGATAAGAGGGGCTCTGGTATACCAGAATGGTTTATCTCTCTTTTTTAAAAATATAAATGTATTTTGCAACATGTATATATGTTGGATAAAAAATTTACAAAAAAAACTAACAGGTATGCGCATATTACAGCAATTCACAAAAACAACTAATTTCTACTCCAGTATATACATATACAGTTCTGCTAAAGCATGTTTCAATTGATGGTTAGGATTTAGTCCCCTCCCATCCCATCTCTAAATACAACCAGAACAACGGCAACGCCAAAGCGTAGCGAATCCCATCGAACAGCCATGGGTGGCATTTTTACAAACAAAGTATATAGCAAAAATGGCAGCCATTTTTCAAAATGGCTGCCATTTTTCAAAATGGCCATTTTGAAAAATGACCGCCTTCTACCAAAAGTGTCATTAGACAGTGTGCCATGCTGACAGTATTCACATACCAAATATGAACAAAATCGCTTCACTACTTTTCGAGTTATAGTAAAATACGTTAAAATGGCGGCCATTTTTCAAAATGGCCGCCTTCTTTCAAAAGTGTCATAGGACAGTGTGACATGCTTATAGTATTCACATACCAAATATGAACAAAATCGCTCCACTACTTTTCGAGTTATAGTAAAATATGTTAAAATGGCAGCCATTTTGAAAAATGGCCGCCTTCTACCAAAAGTGTCATCAGACAGTGTACCATGCTTATAATATTCGCATACCATATATGAACAAAATCGCTTCACTACTTTTCAAGTTATAGTAAAATACGTTAAAATGGCGGCCATTTTTCAAAAAAAATTTCAAAACGGCTGCCTTCTACCAAAAGTGTCATAGGACAGTGTGTCATGCTTATAGTATTCACATACCAAATATGAACAAAATCGCTCCACTTCTTTTCGAGTTATAGTAAAATACGTTAAAATGGTGGCCATTTTTCAAAATGGCGGCCATTTTTCAAAATGGCCGCCTTCTACCAAAAGTGTCTTTAGACAGTGTGCAATGTTTATAGTATTCACATACCAAATATGAACAAAATCGCTCCACTACTTTTCGAGTTACAGCAAAAATCGCAAAATAACGAGTAAAGGCCGCCATTTTTCAAGATGGCTGCCATGTGCTACTTTAATATCTACATTTCTAGCTTTATTAATGTCCTATATAATTTTTCTACATCTAAAACATATTGCTACTACAGTTTTACATATTGCACCTAAATTACTGTAAATTCGGCACTAAAATGGCCGCCATTTTGAAATGAGCGGCCATTTTGAAAATCGGCTTTCGAGCAGAACTTCTACATCCATAGGCTATATGTGTACAAAATATGAACAAAATCGGGCCAACGGTATTTGAGTTATTGCCCGGACGGACGGACGGACGTACAGACGGACGGACGGACGGACGGAGGCGTTCCCTATATCCCTCCGAACTTCGTTCGATGGGATAATTACGGTAGTGTAACATTTTTCAGAGTCCCAAGATCAACTGACTTAATGTTAACCTTTACCATGCTGCCTTATTTCAGCAAATATATCCCACGCAACTGGCTTATTTTTCAAAGAGTGCAAAAAATGATATACCTGGACTAAATAATTAATATCTCAATAACTACTGAATGAATCTGGATAAAATTTTCACAAAGGGAAGATACAGTGGCCTGGCTCATGAAAAAAATGTTCTCATGAATTTTTTCGTACATTAACACGACTGGGCATAAATATACCATGAATACTCCTCCGGAATCGGCCGCTCCGCCTCTTCGTCTGGTCAGAATCCAAATCTGAATTTGCAGCGATCGAATGTTCAATTTTTCAATTCAGAAAATATTCTAGTTTCTATTTTCGATGACCGTTATCGGCTTCCAAGAGCCTAAAGAGCTCGAAATCGTAATCCATTTCCTCCACATTTTCGTTGTGATCGTATTTGTCCACCATTTTGTACGATCCGTTCACTAAAAACGACTAAAACACTGTTTAAATTGTTGAATTGAGAATTATTTTTCGAAATATCGCCATTTCTAGGTCAACAGGAAGTCATGTTAGGCACTGAATAAATCGGGCAATCTAATTGGACAATACGAATGGCGCGAAAAAGTAAAGTTTTTAAAAGTTTGAAATCGGGCGTACGGGTCCGCCGGCAGTTGTGAGAGACATTTTAGTCTCGGCGGACGAGTCCGCCGGCAGCACGCTAAAGGTTAAATGAAGAAGTGGAACACCTTTGTTAGTGGAACACTTTTCAGAGTCCCAAGGCAAACTGACTTAATGTTAAATGAAGAAGTGGAACACTTTTTAGGGGTACCAGTGCTACCAAAGGTTTTCCACCTAGACAGGTTTTACTGTACTTACAATAAGAAGTGTTCATCCCAGAAAGGATTGACGGTGCTCTTGACTACACTGGTTGTATGTTTCTGTAGGGGCTCATCTAACTCTATGACAACATAGGGATCTGTTGAACCTTCAAACAAACACTATTGATTTTCAAAACTTATACCAATCACTATCATTTCAATGATCCTATAAATAAGTACAATGGGCAATTTCCTATTGGCCAATAAATCAGTTCATTATTATTCAATGCATTTGAAAGTATTTATATCCATCTGATATATTTAATTTTTCATTTTTAGAGAACAACTTTTGAGCCATAAATATGTGAGACTGTGAGAGGTACATGTTCCCAACAGAGATTTTTTGATACAAAAGTAAATTGAGTATTTTCTGAGAAATGGTGTTCACTAGGGACAAGTGCTCACTAGAGAGGAATGTTTACTTAGGTGTTTACTAGATAGAGGTGTTGACTAAAGAGAGGTGTCTACTATGACAGGGTTTGCTCTAATAAGACTAATAAGCAATCTTACCATAATCTGCCTGTCGCAGTCCATTGGCTTTTATGATCTTAACCAGAAGTCTTCTATTTCCTGGTACTTTGGCGATGTTCTGCAAATATCAATGAAGAATATGTCAATCAAACAATAGAGAAATTCTTAGACATGTATTTTTCAACATAACAATAATTATAAATACCATATCTAAAATTAAGCTTCTATGACCAAATATATATACTGCTCTTGATCAAGACAAATACATTTATATGAGATTGAGGTGTGTATAAAATATTTATTTTTACACTGTTGACTAATGTCCAAAAGTCAAGAAAAGAATTTGAAGAATTTATGAAAAATCGTTCAATGTTGTTGGTAAGATAATTACTGCATGCTCCAGAAAGTGAAGATAACATAATGTACATGTATATGTACAGAAATGATCAAATGCATCTACTGACATGATCATATGAATGTTTAACCTTGCATTTACCACCTACAGAAATTGTACTACATTTCATACATTCTTTAATTCTAATACATTACACCAAATTCTACAAATGTGATATGCAAGACAGCTTAAACAGCATTCCACAACAATTGAATTACAATTATACGAGGGGTGATCAATAAGTAATGGACGCTTTTTTACACAGATACTTCTTATGGACCAATCCCTTTGATTTTCCTACCAGTGATACATCATTCAATTATCTATCAATTCTTAAGATTTGAAGACAAAATATATAATACATGTTGATATATCCTTATTTCTGTGAAGGAGGTACAGGTACCCCGGGACCAACATTTATGTCACATACTCAGTTTTTAGTCAGTTTGGCAAATTTCAGTTAGATTTAAACTTTTTTTTATATGCAACAAATGTTGTGTTATTTGAAATATTTTGCTGACTGGTAACACACAAACAGTAAGTATTGTGATGTCAGAGTGTTGTATGGTCGGGGTTTGCAGGAATTGACCTTTTGCGATCAGAATTCAGGAATTTTGTTTATGGATACTGTTGTCATGTATTTCGTCTTATTGGTGTGACGTCATATAGAAATGATATTAGACATGATGGAATCACGAAATGGCGGACACTTGGCAGTTTTGAGCTAAAAATATTGTCGTTTCTTTTATGAAAACTATGGGTCGGATATTTCCCAGGTATGCCGATTTGACTAGATCATGATTATTTCTATATATGTGCGAAGTTTGGGTGAAATTCATACTAAACATTGATGCCTATAAGCGCCCCCCATTTTTGTCAAAATCGGGGGGCGCTTAACCGCTATCTATCAACAAAGCATAAGATATAGAAGATAATCTCTCAAAATCAAACATCTAAAGCTGGGTGGCCTAATTGTGACGTCACTACAAGATAGAATCCATTCGGTGATCGCAAATCATCAATTTGAGGAAGCATTGTGGAAGAAGAAGTTGGTGAGAGAAGGGAACACCCTACTCCATATGGACAATGCACCTGCCCACAGATCTCAAAATGTTCAGAAAACAATATCCCTGGGCCTAAAAAATTGAGCCCTTGGCCAATGCACCATATTGTCCAGATCTGCCCACATGTGACTTATTTATTCTTATAGTACTTATTTCTATAAAGAAGGGACGCAGGTTTATTGACATTGATGAAATAAAACAACCCGTGCAACTGCATCTTGCTCCCATTTGTCAGAGAATGGATTCAGCCTTGTCTCTTGAGTTAAGAGGATGAGGAATTGTGTACATGTAGCACTTGATGGAACCTATGTAGAGGGCCCTGTAGAATGAATGTGGCATGAATACCACAAAGTGATAAAATATTCAAAATCAACTATGGCATAACAAAATGGGGTAATTCATGACCATAATGGTTTGTTTTGTTCAGCCTGCATTCAACTGCGTTGCATGTTAAGCAAGCTAAAATAGCTTCAGAATGTTTGACGTCATGTCGGTCCCGGGGTACCTATACCCCCTTCACGGAAATAAAGAAATAGCAAAATATATTACATGTCTTGTTTTCAAATCTTCAGAGTTGATAGATAATTGAACGATGTATCACTGGTAAGAAATTCGAAGGTATTGGTCCATAAAAAGTATCTGTGTAAAAAAGCGTCCATTACTTATTGATCACCCCTCGTATATTATACAATACATGTAATACAA
Source organism: Owenia fusiformis (assembly GCA_903813345.2). Taxonomy (NCBI): domain Eukaryota; kingdom Metazoa; phylum Annelida; class Polychaeta; order Sabellida; family Oweniidae; genus Owenia; species Owenia fusiformis. The sequence continues at coordinate 14,742,478 of CAIIXF020000010.1, forward strand.
AATATCTAATATTATCATACTCAGTCACCATAGCAACAATTACAATGATTCCTTCATATAGTTAATAACTTAGGAATAAATCAATGTAAAATAAAATTTTAGACACTATACATACTTTGCACTATAAATAGTGTCAATTGATAGAGCATTTTGGATTTTTTGCCAAGTCAATACCATAATTTACCAGAAAACAATAACAATAGAAAATATAATAGACAATAGACAAAACGATAGACAAAATATCTAAACCATTCCTGACTATTATGCAGATATTCAGTGAGATACACAGATGCATTATCTACATACACATGGCAGCTACATTTGTATTTGAACTGGAAACTACAAGCATGGTTGGCATAACAACCAGCAATTGTGTTGTCATAGTAACAATCTAGATCCTCTGCCTGCAAACATTACTCAAATACTTGAACTTAGCTGAAAGGATGTTTCAGAGATATAGTGAGATGCAACATCCATACTTCATGAATCACGAACAGAGGAAGGGGGTAAAGATAAGCCATGATATATACAGGTCCCCAAACACAAGACATATGACCCCTCCCCCAAAATAACATTAGATATATGGATTGTAATACATCATTTTTTGTAGAAACAAGATCTCATGACTCATATAGGAAAACTTAAGACTAACAGGGTAAGGTACAGCCCCTCATTAAATATGAGTTATAAGAGGTATAAAAACAATAAGGTATAAGATATTTTAGTATCCATGACAACCCCATGACAACAAATATTCATCTCAAATATTAAGTGTGAAAGCAAACAACAAATTGTAACTGTAGACTGGATAGTTGTAAGGGTTTAAATTCTTGGTACATGAATATTTACCACAAAGCCATTAAATGAAGGTCAAAATGCCAAAAATAAATACTGGTATTATGTATAATACTAGATCAAAGTTAAAAACTGATGCATCATGTTATGACATATTTCAAACAATGTCATATCTTTGGGTGTATCGCTAGTAAAAATCATAATACAAACATTAAAATCATGTAGAACCTTATCTTATCTTATTATTTCAAATCAATTAAGCCAATCAAAAAGTGATTCCCATGTCGTCTATTAATGTCAGCAATGTGCATTTCAACTAAAAAATATATAAAAATTAAAGAGATCCATACTGTAAATCATCTCCTTACTTAAACATGATGCATATGCTATTACTAAAGTAGTGTAGTGCATGGTACCAATTTTGGGAGAATATGTAAAAATAAGAGCTTGATGCACTGACCCAATAAGCTTAAACTATGATCTAGTTTATAGCACATAATATATCAATGCAACTGGCGCCTAGGGTTTAGCAATTACGAATTATGAACTTCTTGTTACAACATTACATAAAGTGAGAGAGAGGTCTTATTAAGGTTACATCATGAAGCAGATTTCATACTTCATTGAAGCCACTTGTACTCATACACCTGGATTAACTGTGAATAATAATCAAGGAAATATTTCAAAATACTCATGTGAGGAACCGTACATCAAAACCCTTTCCAAGTTGGCACTACACCATTTTTGATATGAAGTCATTCTTGAATGAATGTGTTATATTTCAAATCAGATTGAACTTTTTGTTATGAAATGATTATTCTCTCTCTTACTTTAATAATGTGTCCCTGGGGAAGGGAGGAAAAAGACCCAAGAAGAAAGACGACAGTGTAACATCTTACCATACTTTTTTCCACTGCCTTTTGGTACTGGAACACAGTCCAAATATATGTCAAATTTCAAAAATATAGAACACATTCCAAAAATGAAGAAAGGTAACTGAACAAGGTAAAACAAAACATGAGAATGCACCAATGAACTTCAATGAAATGAAAAAAAGTTGGGATATTTCAACAAATTGAGAATTTAATATCGTATAGACATAACACTAATATTCAAGAATAAACTTTTCAAACTTATTATCGAGACAAGGAACATATACATGCATGATCCCCCCTGAATGAATTAAAATTAAGTGCAAAACATGTACAAACAGACCAGGCATTATTCGTGTTTTTTTTTAACCCAGTACCAGATCATATGTGAATTAAGAGGTATGAGAAAGAGCATAACAGACGGACACAGAAACGGTTACATGTTTATATCCATTTACAATCTTTATCTTCTAAGATTTCTAATTCATTAAATAAACAAAAGCACTTATTCAGCACAGAAATACAACTTATTCAGCAAGAAATCCCCATAGCCTAATATAGCAACTTGCTGTAAGATATATGTATAAAATTTAGGTTATCCCTTCAGAAGTGATAATCTCTGATCCTCACTAGTGGGTAAAACAGAAAACTCCCAGTTTGAGGTCATGCTTAAAAGCAATGGGTTATCTCCTATTTACAGAAGTGTGTGGTAATTAAGATTTCCTGCAAATCTCTACACCAGTGAAACTAATAGTTCCTGTCTAGAAAAACTAGTAAATACTAGTGAATCTTCAGCCTAAGGTTATAATACCCACATTTGAAAATAGATCTGTCTAATGGCGATGAATTACATTTTGATTCAACTCTATGCTTGCAACTTTTGTACATTCTTCGAGAGATAGCAGAGGCTGTGGTAATACCATGATGCATGGATGGTTTGTTATGATTCATTTATATTTTTAGAAACCATTTAATCTACTAAATAAAGTTATCTGGTACTCTGCATACTTTTCACATTTCTTCAATGTTTTCTTAAATTCAAAAAGATTCAAATGAACACGTTTAAATAAACAATAATATGCATGCTTGTACTTTCTGTTGAACAATAATTTGAATTGAATTGAATAATCTGAATTCAAATAATGGACTGATTTTATCACTTGTTTTCTTAAAAAAAGTTCAGAAAACTGTTTGGGAAATTCTAATGAAAATTATGTAAATAATTGATATCTCCCCAGTCCCCATCAAATAATCAAATGTAGACTAAATTGATTGATTTTAACATGAGGGTATGTTTGAGACCCTCTTTTCTAATAGCGAATCAGTAAAGAAAACACAAGGGGCAAATGTGTAGACCTACTGGAATTACAAAGAGCACACCATTCAAAATTTGTTTTCAGGAGTTTTCCCCTTGTTTTGTAATACTAAGAAACCCATAATGCCCATATTATCTTATTTTCAGAAACATTTCAGAAATGTCTGTAAGTAGCAACCTTCCAGCCTCTCAACTAGCATCATTGTATAGTATACAATTATTGACCTCTCCAGAGGTTTACTGTCAAAATTATATCCCGAGACTGTAAACCGAGACCGTAGGTCGAGGTTTACAGTCGAGGGATATAATTTTGACAGTAAACCGAATGGAGAGGTCTATAATTGTTTTGTTAGTCCAAAGAATATCTTAGATTTTCTGACCCTTGAAGTTGACTTGAAGTTGGATCCAGACCCTCGAGACGTTCATGTTGTATTTCAGTATATCGGCAGTAAGTTCTCTCAATGGAGTCAAATTACTCTCCTGGGCGAAGTCCACTAAAAGCTTTGTACAAAGTTTTAGATTTTTCTTCGTATTTTGACTGTCTTTACTCTCTAAGAGACTAATAATATCCTCATCTTTAACATTTTTGAAACGGCTAGTGCTAGCGGTGGCCATTTTATCGTCTGATAATGACGTCATTTTAGTGGAATGCTGGGAATATTATTCACCGGCAATGCATTGCGCGGTGTACAGTTAAAATTATTCACCGCTCGTTGACCAATCAAAATCGAGTATTTCAACTGAGGTACTAACAATAAAAAATGTACGATGAGGGTTAAATCCTTTACAAATCACTTGTCTGTTGGTACCTCCTTTTTCATTCTAAAACCTCACATCTTAAAACAGTTTCACTTGGAATGTTGAAAAATATTTTTTATTTTATTTTGAAATTTATTTTTCAGACCAGAATAAAATGGAGAACACGCAGTCTGTTTCTTTTTTCATAATAATACCCACTAGACCAACAATAAACTTGTAGAGCCTATTAGCAATAACCTCTATTGCAGAAAATAAAAATCTTATTCTGACAGTACTGCAGTATGTGGAGCTAAAAATATTCTCAGAAAAAACTGCAAACTATTGGTATGTATAAATAGTTAAGACTATCTAAGAGCACAAATCTTTAACGAATCTTTCATAAATCTCTTATACTCGCAGATAATGTTTATTTAGTCACTATAACAATATCGCATTTATATCTACATTCTAATTGGTTAAATGAAAAAAAGGATATAAAAAATCTCTTAGAAATATTGTATGTTATCTCACAAGATAGAGCTCCATGATGTTTTATTACCACCCACATGGGAACCCAATAGACTACAAATAGGAATATCATAGACCCAGGATCATAGACCACAAGTTGCATGTAAATCTTACACTTAGTATGTACATTGTATGTTATTGGGTATATTCACAGAATTTGTATCAAAATAGCATTAGGACGTACTATTACTAAGCAGTAATATTCGGTAAAGGTGAAATAGATTGTAATTTATGCAAATGTCTGTAAAGGTTAAATTTTAGCTGTAGAAGTAATGAACGCAACATCAGAAGAGGGCATGGTAGGACGGCATGGAGTTGATTCCCTTCCAAATTAAATCACATGGCCTATTTTAAAATCCCTGTTTACGTTCCTCAACAGTTGTTCAATAATTATGAAAAAAGGTTCTACCTCTCAAATCAGTGGACCAACCGTGACAGAGGGTACCCCTCATCATTGCCCCTTTATATGAATATCACCACTTAATGGTGGAGACTATATCTGGAAAGCGGAAGGTATCTGGGAACCAGATTCTGAGATTTCATACCAAAATATAAACATTTCAAATGTTCTGTTCCTCTCTAGATGCCATGGTTACCTAACTTTAACCCCAAAAAGGCTAAGCAAACTGGATAATTTTCAAACCACACAACCATAATAAAACTGCCCTGAAAATTTTTCAGCCTTTCTTATTGAAGAGCTAAATTGCCGAACCTCCTGAATGAAGAGCTCAACCTGAAAATTCTGGCATTTTCTATGTGTTTCTGTATATATTAGATAGGTTTTACTTAATAAATTAGACAGGCCAGATAAGTTTAACTATATATTAGAAGCAAATCTCTATCATATCACCTGTTTTGTATTTTTACCAGTACTCACATGGAAACAAACAACGCTAATCTTTTTCTGGAAAGATAAATTGTATTTTTGGCATTGCGAGACACTGTAACCTTTGTTACAACTTTCTTACCACAAAAACAAAAATGTTTGAATCTTTTTCCAAATGAAATGATTGGACATTACTTCTCCACCATAGTGTCTTCCCACATGAAATTTCCATATTCCCATGTAGTCTTATATGGTATTTCTTGAAGGAAAGAGTCTTCAAACATGAAGTACCCCTATCATATATAAGTGGCAAATACAACACCTGAAATATCTCTTCTCAATGTTCCAGTCCATGACTGACATGTACAGTACTAGGAACTGAAAGTTTATGTAGAAGAATAAAGCAAGAGCTTTACTTATGAATTATTTACACCTGAGAGTTCCAATCAAACATCTAGAATTTCAAGTCCCAAATGACAACGTTCACAACATCAAAAGCCATTGAACTACACATATCCCTGCATACAGTAACTTAGAAATCGTGTCCAACTATCCAAAGTTGTTGAAATATGTTGTTCATTTTTCTTTGATTTCACCCCTCCCCTACCCCTTAAAATTTAATGTCTTGGTAGATGAATATGTGCACATTGATTCAGAGGACATAATACGTAGTCCAGCATTTATGGCTTCGATATCACTAATCCATGATGTTTGACATTTAGGCTTCAAGAAAATATGATAATTTTCTACCAAATCCTAGGAATCAAACTTGAATGAGCACAATGAATACAAAATGGTGGTATACCCCATTCTTCCAAATGTACATTTTTCAACACATTATAATATTTGGACACAATCCCTCACTCAACACACTTTCAACTTGAACATACAATTTGAATTCAAATCCTATAGCTATTTCCATATAACAGTATATACCAAATAGGACAATGTACATTTAACACACATACTACCGAACAATGAGAATTGAGATGCAACATGTAATATTTACTCTTTGATAAGTATTCCGAAATTGGCGCAGTGTTGGAGGCTAAAACAAGAAAGTTAGTGGATGAAACCTAACTTTGTGGGGAAAAGTGAATATAGTTACAAAGATAAATCAGTCAAAAATGCAAACATTCTTCAAATGAAGATAATTCGCAACACAAAATATAAATATTGAATGTTAACGTGAAGGTGTTTTATTCTACAGCATTGTGTTAAATGTTTCACTCACATTCAGGTTAAATGTAATGATTGTAAAATCAATTTAATCAAATATGATTTTTAATCTGATTATCTAAACTAAATTCTCATTGGGAGCTCAATATAAGAGTACAGTAACACCTGTTTATATGTACACTTTCCAAAGCGTACACTTCAGAATGTGAACACTTTATTTGTGTGTTCAATTGACTCTTTGTTCAGAGCCTGTATCTTGGTAACCTATCAATGAAGTGAATAAGTTAAACAAATCTCAATATTGTTCGATATAGACAGGTTTTACTGTACATGTGTACATGGATGAGTTAAAGGAAAAATGAGTATGATGGGCAGAGTATGGTATAAGCTTTATCTATGATGTGAACTAAATTATGTGAAATCTAATCTATTCAAACAATTACTTAAACTATAGATATGAGTTTCAATCATCATTACTTCAAATCATGAGAAGAATAAGCATTATTTTAACAAAAATCCTGTTCAAAGCTCAAAAATTAAATCCTTTCAGCTGTAATTCACAATTCCATATATCACTCAGCTGACCAATCAGAAACGAGAATTTCAGAAAACACTTACTGCACTATGGAGATGAAGATCGTCAGTCTTTTGGATAACCTCATTGACTGGAAAATTTGGCGTCATCATTGAGGCTGGAGAGTTGGGTGAAGTAGGCGGACTTCCATAAAAACTTCCCATGGTTCCTTTACTGACGTTTAGGATTGTCACAGCACTATGGATGGCTTTAATAATGGCAGTTTCCACTCGGCTAATGTTGAGATCATAATTCTGGAAGAGAACAAAACAATATCTTTGATAACAGTGCACATCCAGTAATGATGTCAAAATAAATTTAAGTGAATGATTAAGTTTGTAAAATTCTAACACAAGAAAACCTACAATTGTGCACATTTTGAAACATAATTTGGATACATTAAATAAAAATAAGAGTAATTTTAATGAAAAATTCTTTGACAGATGTTTGTCTCCGCAGTCCAATCAGATATATAATTTGTGACATTCTGCTCATACAAGTCAAATAACATTGTTTCCATTTAAAAAATCTGAGGCAGGCAGATATACTTATTGCTCTGGGTTCCTTTGAGATTTAATTTGTGACATTCGAGAACTTTTTTTTTCATTTTTTGCAGTGGTACCTGGCTATGTGGCTTGATGCGTAGCTTCATCTCAGGTGCACCATGTAAAGAGACAGCAAGTGAGACATTGTCATTCTCCATACTGGCAACTGTCTTCACCTGAAGTAAAACAATGTAAAGCATAATGCATTAATATCAAATAATGCTGTAGTTTTATGATTACCAACTCAACTTGGCGGGATATAAGTTGATTGAACATATTGGAATTTATATGGCTGACATACCGTCTTTCAAAACTATATAGGAAATAAGGGTTCCCTTTTACTTGGAAGTACATGGAAGGTTGGAAAGGAAGCAATAACTATGATGCATTGTTTTCAGACATTGAGTACAGAAAAACCTGCCTCAGTTGAACATCTTTGGTACCTCTAAAGGATGTTCCACTTGGGAGGTGTTTAACATTAAATCAGTTAGTCTTGGAACTCTGAAAATGTAAAACCTGTCTTTGTGGAACATCTTTGGTCTTGGAAGGTGTTCCACTTGTAGAGGTTCATTTAACATTAAGTCAGTTGGTCTTGGGACTCTGAAAATTGTAAAGCCTGTCTTATTGGAACATCTTTGGTCTTGGAAGGTGTTCCACTTGTAGAGGTTCATTTAACATTAAGTCAGTTGGTCTTGGGACTCTGAAAATTGTAAAGCCTGTCTTATTGGAACATCTTTGGTCTTGGAAGGTGTTCCACTTGTAGAGGTTCATTTAACATTAAGTCAGTTGGTCTTGGGACTCTGAAAATTGTAAAGCCTGTCTTATTGGAACATCTTTGGTCTTGGAAAGTGTTCCACTTGTAGAGGTTCATTTAACATTAAGTCAGTTGGTCTTGGGACTCTGAAAATTGTAAAGCCTGTCTTATTGGAACATCTTTGGTCTTGGAAGGTGTTCCACTTGTAGAGGTTCATTTAACATTAAGTCAGTTGGTCTTGGGACTCTGAAAATTGTAAAACCTGTCTTATTGGAACATCTTTGGTCTTGGAAGGTGTTCCACTTATAGTGTATAGAGGTTCATTTAACATTAAGTATGTTGGTCTTGGGACTCTGAAAAATGTTTCATTAACAGAGTTGTTCTATATCTAGAGATGTTCCATTCAACAGGTTTTCCTGCACTTTATTTTGACAGCATCGATTGAATTCTTGGAAAATAAGCAATTATTCTCTGCAGATGACCTTGCATAGTTGACTCTGATTTCAATACTATTTAATCTTCCAGTGAGTCTATTTATACTGCCAGGTGCCTAGATTTATGCTCTCATTCTATTGTATATTTAGCAACATTATTGATGTTTCACTCATGGAATCTGATGGAAAACCAGGTAGATTTAATATTAATTCTTTGTATCATTCACCCAAAGTGATCACATGATCAACAGACTTGAGTCTGCTCATGCAATATCACTAGCCTTCCATTCACCTAACTAGTGATGATACTTTGATAGTTAACACTCCATTGCCTTGATATATATCCATGATTGATGGGAGGAGTAAGACATGGAATATGCAATATCAGGGATAAAAAATGGAATTAGAAAGGTAATCTAATAGAATTTATATACTGGAATTAGGAATGAAGAAAAGAAGAAACGTGGAATATATAGGAAAATGAGGGTCTTAGAAATAAGGATTATGCAATATGAAGGATCGAATTAGTAAATAGAATATGAGAAATATCTACCCAGGCCTGACAAACTAAACATATATCAGAGACAGCCACGAGTTCAGCTTTAAGGCTTTAAATTGCAGAATTCACAGTTCCCATTTTTCTGTTTGACTAACTGACAAACACAATTTCCCTAATTAAGGTCAAGGGTCAGGGATATGATACAACACCAAAATCAAAGTGAATCTTGGAATTGTTCTACAAACTTACACTTGATATATCACATAAGAATTTAGGAAACACATTAGACATTTATCATTTATTATGTATGCTAACAACATGTTCTATATAATTTGGAAACATTTTAATGAGAAAACAATCATACATATATATGCAAATTTATACTTTACTTACTACATGTACTCTGTACCCTTGTACTATAATACATTTGTATGGGAAATAAACATTTAATGTACCATTTGCATTCGTTCGACTTCACTTCTTAAAAGAGAGCTTCGTGTTCACTCTTTCAGTTTACAATAAATCTCTGATCTCATCAAGCCAATCAGAGTTCGTCGTCGAAATACGGATGACTTTCTATATGGTCATATCCTCTGACATTCCGCATAGTTAATGAACATGTATTTAGCACATGTTCCTTCCACTTTGCTGATTGATTGAGAAGGGGTCAGCGTGGTAGATTTGAAATGATTTATTACCTGTGCTGTCACAGGCACCAATCATCGGGGTAGGGCTACTAAACTGTTATATAGTCTAAACTAGGCAGAGTGTAGTCTATAACTAGACTTTGCGCGCAGGGTACATTTAATGAGACAACAACGACACATACACATACCCATATCACACTTATGACTAAAAACACGAACTATATTCTTTGGAAAATAATCAATTTATGAGAAAACAAACCTTTATCATCACCTGAATGCAATAACAAAAACATAAATATAACAAAATGTGAGAAAATATTTAAGGAAAGAAAGAAAACTAAGTCTAATCTTATTTTGGTCCATTCTTTGATTTATATGAAGGACATTTCTTCATCTTAAATCTTAAATAACTTAAATTTCTCAAAAACACAAATTAGGTTTGAATAAGAAACATAATGGGGTCCTTTTTATAAAATTTGAACATTTTACTCTCTACCTTTTGCTACCAATAAATTTAATAACCAACCAGAACAACAGCAACGCCAAAGCGTAGCGAATCCCATCGAACAGCCATGGATGGCATTTTTACAAACAAAGTATATAGCAAAAATGGCAGCCATTTTTCAAAATGGCCACCTTCTACCAAAAGTGTCATTAGACAGTGTGCCATGCTTATAGTATTCACATACCAAATATGAACAAAATCGCTCCACTACTTTTCGAGTTATAGCAAAAATCGTAAAATAATGAGTAAAGGCCGCCATTTTTTAAGATGGCTGCCATGTGCTTCTTAAATATCTACATTTCTAGCTTCATTAATGTCCTATTTAATTTTTTTACATTTAAAACATATTTCTATTACAGTTTTACATATTGCACCTAAATTACTGTAAAATCGGCACTAAAATGGCCGCCATTTTTAAATGAGCGGCCATTTTGAAAATCGGCTCTCGAGCAGAACTTCTACCCCCATAGGGTATATGTGTACAAAATATGAACAAAATCGGGCCAACGGTATTTGAGTTATTGCCTGTACGTACATACGGACGTACGTACGGACGTACGTACAGACGTACGTATGGACGGAGGGACGGAGGCGTTCCCTATATCCCTCCGAACTTCGTTCGATGGGATAATAAGTCATCAAGCCCCTGCCCAAATCTCCATTTCTTTCCTTAACTAATGCAGGGCAAATATGAATAGGTGAGGCAAAAATTGAGTTGAGGCAACAACCTCAGTCACACAGTCTCTGTTGAAAAAATGTCTGCACTAATATTTTTGTACTTGCCTCGCCTGCCTCATGTTAGCTACCCCCACCCAGCCACCCCCCCCCTTCCTGATGCAATGTTAGAGAGACTGAAGTAGGTGGCAAAACAGGGGTGTGATGTAAGACTACACAATAACTTTAAATGTGTTCCACAAACCTCTGCATTGAGTTTCTCTATGCTGACACTGCAGTTAGTTACAGAGATGGTGTCCATAATTTGGTGAAGCACCCCAACCATGAATGAGAGTTCCTTTGTCTCAATCTTTGCACGAATATTCTAAATAAGGAAGCAAAAGAAGCAAAGTTAGAAACAATTGGTACATCAGGCATTGTATATTCATGTTAAAGCATGAAAATATTGTTATCATAAATTGTATTAAAAATACTATGCTTTTTGAATGGCATTTTATAAGTTAGAAACAATCGGTACATCAGGCATTGCATATACATTTTAAAGCATGAAAATATTGTTATCATAATTGTATTAAAAATACTATGCTTTTTGAATGGCATTTTATAAGTTAGAAACAATCGGTACATCAGGCATTGCATATACATTTTAAAGCATGAAAATATTGTTATCATAATTATATCAAAAATACCATGCTTTTTGAATGGCATTTTATAAGTTAGAAACAATTGGTACATCAGGCATTGTATATACTGTACATGTTAAAGCATGATAATATTGTTTCATAATTGTATTAAAAATACTATGCTTTTTGAATGGCATTTTATAAGATAGAAACAATTGGTACATAAGGCATTGTATATACTGTACATGTTAAAGCATGAAAATATTGTTTTCATAATTGTATTAAAAATACTATGCTTTTTGAATGGCATTTTATAAGTTAGAAACAATTGGTACATCAGGCATTGTATATACTGTACATGTTAAAGCATGAAAATATTGTTTCATAATTGTATTAAAAATACTATGCTTTTTGAATGGCATTTTATAAGATAGAAACAATTGGTACATCAGGCATTGCATATACATTTTAAAGCATGAAAATATTGTTATCATAATTGTATTAAAAATACTATGCTTTTTGAATGGCATTTTATAAGTTAGAAACAATTGGTACATCAGGCATTGTATATACTGTACATGTTAAAGCATGAAAATATTGTTTCATAATTGTATTAAAAATACTATGCTTTTTGAATGGCATTTTATAAGATAGAAACAATTGGTACATCAAGCATTGCATATACATTTTAAAGCATGAAAATATTGTTACATAATTGTATTAAAAATACTATGCTTTTTGAATGGCATTTTATAAGTTAGAAACAATTGGTACATCAGGCATTGTATATACATGTTAAAGCATGATAATATTGTTTCATAATTGTATTAAAAATACTATGCTTTTTGAATGGCATTTTATAAGATAGAAACAATTGGTACATCAGGCATTGTATATACTGTACATGTTAAAGCATGATAATATTGTTTCATAATTGTATTAAAAATACTATGCTTTTTGAATGGCATTTTATAAGATAGAAACAATTGGTACATTAGGCATTGTATATACTGTACATGTTAAAGCATGAAAATATTGTTTTCATAATTGTATTAAAAATACTATGCTTTTTGAATGGCATTTTATAAGTTAGAAACAATTGGTACATCAGGCATTGTATATACTGTACATGTTAAAGCATGAAAATATTGTTTCATAATTGTATTAAAAATACTATGCTTTTTGAATGGCATTTTATAAGATAGAAACAATTGGTACATAAGGCATTGTATATACTGTACATGTTAAAGCATGATAATATTGTTTCATAATTGTATTAAAAATACTATGCTTTTTGAATGGCATTTTATAAGTTAGAAACAATTGGTACATCAGGCATTGTATATACTGTACATGTTAAAGCATGATAATATTGTTTCATAATTGTATTAAAAATACTATGCTTTTTGAATGGCATTTTATAAGATAGAAACAATTGGTACATAAGGCATTGTATATACTGTACATGTTAAAGCATGATAATATTGTTTCATAATTGTATTGAAAATACTATGCTTTTTGAATGGCATTTTATAAGTTAGAAACAATTGGTACATCAGGCATTGTATATACTGTACATGTTAAAGCATGATAATATTGTTTCATAATTGTATTGAAAATACTATGCTTTTTGAATGGCATTTTATAAGTTTTTGAATGTACTGAAGAAGCATGATTAAATGATAAAATGTGAAATAGCAAAGCTTACTTTTACCAGTATTAATCCAATAGTCATGTCAAATAAAAAGAGCACTTTTATCAGAAAATTTGGATTGCCCCTTATATTTAATCCTTTTCATCTTGCTAATACAACTTCAAAATGGCTAATTTATAATTTCTACACAAAAGATGAAATATTTTCAATAAGAGGTAGGAAGTAGAAAATGTAATCTAAAACAACTCTAAAGGAACTCACGAGTGTGTCGCTGGGGCCTACATCTGTATGCACATTGGTGACCTTAGGAGGGAGGCTTCCCGGCTGAATGCAGTCAAACTTCACCTGCACGTTTTCCTGAAAAACACAAAATAGAATGTTTAGGCACTGACAAGTTAATTGTTTGAATGGCAGAAATTATTACAAATAATTATAAATATGCATGTTAAGATCAAAGAAAAATTCTAAAAAGACAAAAAGAAACTTCGACCAGTTATGGAAAGTTATCGGACACAAGATACATCCAACTTGCAAAGGGTTTACATTGTCTAAATGCTCTCAATGACATCCTTATGCAAACATTCATAAATTGGGAAATAAAATAAAAATATCTTTTTCATTTCAAGTTTATTAGTTTCTCACATCAATATTTCCCTTTTGGTTCAACTCATATGAAGCAGATTCCCTTTCCAATGCTTAGACTTCACATGCTTAGTTAGTACAGCGTAACCTGTAAAGTGGAACACCTCTAGAAGTAGAACACCTCTGTTGGCGGAACACTTCAGAGTCCCAGGACCAACTTCCTTAATGCTAAATGAACCTCTATAAGAACACTTCAAAGTAGAACACTTTTTAGAGCTACCAAAGGTGTTCCACTTAGACAGGTTTACTGTACTAGGCTCTGTGTTAGGATTCATAGTGCATTGAACTGTATAGTAGGTATTATTATTAGAGCTGGATTGTGTTTTGATTAATTTTACTATCCCAGCACCTTCATTGATTGAAGAACACCATATTATTACCTAACTCACTCATTCTTATCATATCACATTCTTACCGTAGAAACTACCAGATGTTTGTACCCTGGGCGCTGCTTAGTTTTAAAACTAACCACTGAATATAATAGTTTACACAACTCATTATATTGAGTATTTGTTGCAATAATTTCAACAACTTCTACTTTCTCTTGAAGAGAGTGAATGTATTTAGTGATCACCCCAGCATTAAAGCAAGTGGGTGAAGCACCCACCTGAGATTTTAAAAACAGGCTTGAACCCACCCGAGATTTCATTTGCACCCACTTGAAAATGACAAAAATCATGTAAAATGGGCATATTTTGACCAATTTCAGACTGAATTGTGAAAATGAGAATTTTGCACCGACTTCAGAAAAAAATCCTGGGGAGAACAATGGGATTATATCACATTCAATAAAGAATAACTCTGATAAATCAGATTAAGTTTTAAGCATGAAATCCTGTAGACTTTATTATATATGAGGGAATGCTGACACAATATCATCTCCATGGTGTTGTCCAATTAATATAAAACAGATAATAATCATGAATCATAAATGAGAATCACATTGATATTGCATGTACTAATCCATTTAATAGTCACTCTAAAACATTTTTCATCAGCAATGTATTCCAATTTGTCACTCTCATGTTGTACTCGAATAAGATACAGGGTGTTCAAAAAAATTGGACTGAAACGAATTGTCATAACTTTGAGAAAACCTAACTGATTTTGTACTAAATAGACACTGTGAAAATGAGGTACCCACTTGAGAAAAGATCTTGTGGAGATCACTGTAAGGGATGATTTATATTGTGGGAGAAAAAGGAGAAATGAACTAAGAGAGAACATATATAAAGAGTACCATTAAAACAAACCAGAAATAGATTGTGTATTGTCATATACCTGAACTGGATTTGTCAATATTCACCATAAGCGCAAGTGGAATCGCATTCCATTACCACTGACAGGTCATTTTACGCTAGTCAGTCATTAATACAGTTGTTTCATAACAAGCTGAATGAAATTCCTGGATCTTATCTTCCTAATGAAATGTCACAAAATCCTACTCAGTTCTTCATTCAGGTTGATTACTATTCAACAAGTTTAAATTATAATCGATATAAAGGTTCCCCGTCAATCCTGGACGCAAACAGATGTGCATATATTTATCAAATATCTATTGATCACATTGTTGTTTGAGATAAAACAGAATAATTTGCAAGGGTTAATAGGAAAGTAATAATATTGTGTTTTATAAGTCCCCTTACTCCCATGGTCTTTCTATACCCATTAATAAAATGTTGTATAATGGTCCTGTTTTAAACTCAAGATTAGGGAGAAATGAGAAATTATAAGACATTTAGAAAGAAAAGTAAATCAAAATGTTATTGTTAACAAATGTAGAATTACATCATGTTATTAGAATTAATCTTTTAGAGAGGAACTGTATGAAAAGCCATGACCACGGTGTTAATTTGAACATAGGGTTCTGATACTGGTTGCCATGGTTACCTATAATTACCAGTCAGGTAGGAACTAGGTTGGTTTGTTTATAGGTAAACAGGGTTAATAAAATGCAAAAGTATACCTTTCCAATGGTTAACAATTGAACAAACTTCCAAACAGTATACAGCTTTCAAAATATAAAATGATACCATTGATGAGTCTTCATCTTTCCAAAATGTTTTGTTCAATAGTTATGTCAGACTATACAGTGGAACATGAAGGATGACTAGGATCATAAAGATCAGATACAGTAAAACTTGACTAATTTGAATACTGCTTCTAAGTCCGGCCAAAAGTGTTCAGATAGATTAGCAGGTGATCATATTTCAAGATTTCATAAACATGTAAGTCAATGGAAGATACCAAATATGGGACCAAGAAAAAATGTTAACATCGAGAAGTGTTTGAAAACATTTTTTTTTTTTCTATGCTTATTTAGGTTCTTCTAAGCAGGAGGCTTCAGTAAATCAAGATTGATATTTTTGATGTAGGCGGAGCCCTGGAATCTGGAATCTGGATATAAGAATCTATGAGTTCATGTCAAACTGTTTTATTTATCTATCTCGTATAAAAATTAAGCTATCGTGTTCAGAAATATGCACCAAGGATGTTCTGCTTTAAAAAGCTTAAATATTTTAAGCTCGATGAAAAGTAGTTAAAATACAAAAAGACACCCACTCCTTCTTCCCTTATAAAAGTATTTCATCTAAATGTAACAAACCTGATATAGGTTGATTTGAATTAGTTAATAACTTCAAGGACCTTATTCAAGAATTTGATTAAACATCTTTAAAAGAGGGCTTCATCTGTAGTTTTTACTACTAGCCTTTGGGCATTATAATTACATTTGCTGCGTGCAGGTCTAGTCATAAATAAAGCTCTTTATTAAGAAGCGAAATCAGAGGAATGCAAATGGTAGGCATTAGCGTAACATTCAGATATTATTGTTAATGTTTTTTCCTAACTAATAGGTAGATCATAATCAATACTAGCATATCGCATTAGTTGCATACCTTTTTTATGATTAAATCAACTCTCATGTTCTTTACATCAATGCATTAATCTATTCATGAGCACAGAAGGTTGCTCTGCATAGTTTGGTAAGGGGAGGCATCAAAAGTTCGATGTCAGGTAGAAACTAATAAATCTAGTTAGGTAACATTTCAAATGTTTGGCAATTTTGACTCAGAATGCCTTGGAATGGTTTAAAAATAAAGGTTTTACCTGATGCTTTCTTTGTCAAGATCATTCCAAAGGTTTCTATTCTATCAATAGTTGTTAAAAGCTGCAAATTACGATAGGAATTAATAAAAACTAGATCATGTTTAGCAAAACTTTTTTCAGTCAACGATCAACTTTCATCGTTTTTAGTTTTGGGGAGGAGGAGGGGGGGTCAGAGTCAAAACTAGATTTATTTAATTTCTGATCCAACATCGAACTTTTGATGCCTCCCCTAATATGGCCATGGGAATTACATTATTTCAAGTGAATCAGAGTTTGCATGATCAATTTATTACATTTTATAGTAATTTTTGATTTTTTGAATATTTGACATTTCAATATACTTATTGTAATTGGAAATCAATAATTGTCTTTGCAATAGTGTGCCTAGTTCTATTGACTTTAATGTCACATAATTGCAGATCATATTTTAGTTCTTTTTTTTTTGTTTATGTTCTGGATATATTTTAAGGAGACAGTGACGAGTCTGCAATAAAAACTACTCTACTTCAACAAACAATCAAGTTTTGTGTTCCATACAGTAGAAGATATCACCATTCTGCTTTTCAGGAGTCCCTTTACATACAATTCTTGGGAGATAAGATAGAAGAGTGAAATACCACAACTTTCCTTTTAGAGTTTCTTAAGGTAGGCCTATTGAGCTCATGCCCACACTTTTTTAGCATGACAAAAAAATTTTGAACCTGTTTGTGCAATTTATTATAGGTTCTGAATCTACATGTATATCTATATCACTAACTTAATTATCTCTACTTGGGCAAGCACAGCCTGCCTACCTTAAATTTTACAATTATTACCATGAGTAAAGTTGAACTGAACTAAAGTCATAATGGTATCATCCTTTACTATCTCTTGAAGCAATAGATATAGAGCCTAGTAAATCAGAATGAAATTAGATGTTTTCCTTGATCTATCAAGGAGGCATCAATAGATAGAGAAGTATAACCATTTGCAATAAATTTAATACCAATAGCAGCAATTGGTTGATGTGCTCTGAAGCCTTTTAGATTATAGAAGGTCATATAGGCAATAAATATGTTTCTCTCCAGCATTGAACGCAGCATCTAAATATGCTCTATAAAAATCAGAGCTAATTTAACTGGGTGTTTTTTATGACCCTCCTTATTTTATTGCCAATTTTAATAGATTATGGGGATATATGTGCCACAATTCTCTATGGAGGGGAAGGGGGAACATTTTGATTCATCAAAGTCCCTATTTAATGTTTCCAGAGATTGTAAAATCTACAAAATCTATAATTGGGTTAGAGGAGAGGGCATTTCATATTTATTCCTACGAAGGCAGACCTGCATGCCCCAGATTATTTTTGATCGATTGCTAATGATATTTTTGTATAAAATATTCTGATGGTTTAGTGCAACATGTGGTTGCTCAGTTGTTTTATGATTTAGTAGATTCTGTCTATGTCTAAGCTAAGCCCTTCCTTCATTGAAATAATAGAAGCTCTAGGTCTGCTCCTTATAGAATGAATTGTAATCAAAATAATGGGATTAATGACAGCCAGGCATTTTATTGATAGATTGTATGATGTATAGCATGGTGGCTTTAAATGTTGAAGCTTACCTTTTGAAAAGGTTTTAACTTGGACCATGGGTTTCAAAGTGCTTAAAAATCATGATTTTTCATTTTGATATGGTTGTATTGAAGGTTTGTTTTGAATTTTGATATTATTTCTAGGCTTCTGCTGTGCTGATGAGGACTTGATAATCTGGATAGTCAGTCCTTATTGACCAAAGCTATTGTGACATATTATTATTCTGCAGTCTCATCTAGTTAATGAAAACACAGATTGAAATCCTGTGCTAAGGGCTGGTGTGATAAAGTCTGTCCACCCTAGTGGGGATCGAACCCACAGCCCCTCACTTGCCGGGCGATTGCTCTACCACTGAGCTATAGGATCGACTGGCTCTACCACATCAACATTGCATATATATATATAGCATTGCAGCCATGTACATGTACTACATTGCTAACTGTTTACATTAATACTGAATACAATAGAGCATTTCAGTAAAAAGTATGAACTTATCCGTTGGAACAGAGATTGTGTTCTATGGTTACCTGTATTTTACAGGCGAGCAGGCGGGCGCTTTTATTTTTTTCATAGGGGTGGTACGATCAAAAACACATTCCAAAATTATTCTATTGCATGATTATCTTTGGGATTCTGTCGTCGTGTAACTATATTGCTAACCAAAATTGCAGTATGGTGGTTGGTACTTGGTGGTATACACAATATTGTAGCAGCAAATTGGAATCTGTTCAAATAAAACAAGAGTGATAGCGATGTACGTCTGGTCTACTGCGTGCTGATTGGTCAACAGTGATCGGTGACGTCAGGGTCAAGTGAGGTCACCTGCTTGACCATTGAGAACATTAAATTTAGAGAAAATCGGGACAAACTGAGCATGGCATAAGTAAACTGAACAATATTGCAAAATATTTCACAGGATTTAAAAGGCCGAAACTGTATGGAAAGTTCCTAAATTTAGTGTAATCAAAATCTTGGCCGGAAGTTAAAAATCCAGTGTCCTTGAGGTGTCACTCCGGTAAATACCACTTCCGGGTAGGAAGTGTTTTTTAATACTTTAAAAACGAAGCCATGACAACTTCAATGGTGTGTATAGTAGGTTTAAGTGTATGCAATGTGGCCATTTGAGGTATGTATGTAAAACTGAGGCCAAGTACTTTCTAAATGTGCCATTTTAAGAAAAAATCGCAAGAATATAGTCCCGTAAACTGAAACTACTTTATTCGTTAATTTTCATCGGTGAAGCAGGGATTTTACCTGAAAATGAATCCCTATGTTGGGGTAGTGATATATAAAAATCGAGACGCAAACCCTATGTTAAATAAAATATAGTGTCAAGATGAAGGTTATGTATAGGGGAACGCAGAAATATAGTCATTGTATGGGCTAGTTCGTTCGAAAATGGCGATATGTACCCCAGAACTTTTGTGATTTTTTCAATATTTTTCAATGATTTACCGTTAGTGACACCTTGACCTGACCGGAAGACGACAACAACAAGATAAGGTCCAACAAGATAATGCTGTAAACTTGATTTCTTATTTTCAAGGACAATTTGGATACTTTTAATTCGGGTAGGCCTAAGGCCCAAGTATGTTAGCTTTTTTGTTATGACAACATAATCTCAAAGATAGTCGGCCATAAATTAATTTTGGAATGTGTTTTTGATCCTACCACCCCTATGAAAAAAAACCGGCCGCCTGGGTGCTTGCCCGCCGGTAAAATACAGGTAACCGTGTTCTATAGCAAGTCCAGTGAGCACATTTTATAGTGCATGATTAAGGGAATTGATATGTTCTTACAGATCATCTCTAAAATGCCTTATTTACTCGTTCTCATTTGTGAAAATAATATGAGCAGACAGTCTTATATCCCAGAGGATCAGTTTATATTAGGTCTTGAATATCTGAATAGAATAGCAAATTCCTCCCCCTCCCATCCATTAATAGAAAACCCAGTGAATCTCTAGGGAGGTTGCAACGACTTGATCAGGTTAGCAGATGTCTGAGTAATATAAGGCCAGCTGAGGTAACAGGCCTATATTCCCCTTATTGGGTAGGATTCCAAGTTTAACATGAGAGAATTTACAAAATAGATGTACTCTAAGCCCCAGTTACATTTGCTATATGGCACAAACCAAAATTGGTCAAAATATGCCAATTTTCGGCATAATTTTTCTCATTTTCATACGGGTGCAAATGGATTTTCAGGTGGGTGCAAGGCTGTTTTCAAAATCTCATGTGGGTCAGCTGCACCCATTTGCTTTATAATGCTGGTGAGATCACTGTCTCATCTTTTCACTACCCTACCTCTGTGTATTGATGCAAGATTGCCTTATAACCATGCACAGAAGACACCAAGGCTTTTCATAAAGCAAAATTTGATAGCTGATTAGAGGGGATTAGCATCATTTTCTTGACATATCCCAGTTGAACAAACATGGGTAGTATAAAGAGCAAGACAAAGTCATTGGCTTGGCATACCAACTGACATGGGAATTGGCTTGGATTGAGAATAAACAGGAACAACCTGACTTTTGATGCAATCTCACTTCTATCATGATCTCAGTCTAAATAATCTTTCACCAAGTCTAACTAGAAAATAGCATCTACAAGGACTGGCAAATCCAAACGAGCTTAAATGTTTTCCCAAATGGACTTTTAATACCTTGTGTGCAGAGTCAAAGTTACAAGACGAAGCTCTCTTGCAAGAAGTGAATTTGAACAAATGCAAATGGTAGACTTTAACTTAAAGGCTTTTTTGTAAGATTTTGAATTTGTGATACATGTCAAATGAATTATTTTATATGAACCAAACCAAACTCGTATTGCCAAATACATTGTACCAACTATTGTACACGGTCCTCAAAATAATTGGCAACTATAACAATTGACAATGCTTAGTAGATGAGGCCAAAGAGGATATTATACTTCTATGGGATATTATTATGACAATTTCAATCTAAAAATTAGCTAAAGACAATATTCTTTAAGATTCTGGCCAGGCAGTTGCCTCATAATGAGCTAGACCCATTTTAGTGCTAATTTAGTTATCAGCTAATAATGAGTTTTGTCTATAGGTGATAATTAAAACTAGAGATCTAGAATCTAACAGAAAGAGCTGATCACATATTACAATATTTATAATAACAACAAGTAATTCTCCCTCACTTTGCATTACTGCCAGTTCATGTAACACTAGGGCTTCCTGTCATGCTTCCTGTTTTACCTGTATGAGTATCTCAGTATGATCTAACATGAAATTAGAAATGATTCCACACCTGAGCCCTACAGAAACCTAGTCAATTTTAATAGCATAAATCACATTGAGCCATTGACCTAAGAATGAGATTACTGCGATTATCATGATATATGCAAGAACCACACTCATCTGAACCACCCTTATAGATTCTAGCTATTAAGAGAATCCTCCAACCAGTATCTGCTACAAGGCACACTTAACCAGGGACGAACATCTGTGTAAGGGGGAGGAAATGTAATAGATCAAGACATTTGAAAACAAGTGCTCTGTAAATTATCACTATAGCAACAACAAGTTTAGGTTTAAAATACTCGTGGGGTTGGTTGGTTCAAAGTGAAAAATGATTCAATGTTCAAAGCTTTTCTTATTTTATCTTTAATATGGAAATGAAGAACCTATAAATCTGTCAAAGTTATGTAAAACTTATCAAGAGTGAAAACATACTACTAAAATATGTCAGCTACAAATCTTGTAATAAGGCTAGTAAAGCACTGCAAGTCTTTCACAAAAACAACAGTTACTTAAGATTTCAAATACCACCAGGGATAGAGGTAACTGTATGAAAAGGTATATGATAATCAAGACCTACGTATAACCTTATACCTTACTAAAATAAAAATTCAGGTGTAGTATATTAATACCATAATCTTAATCAATTTACTCAAAAATATAAATCAAATTGATAATAACTGTGTTTTCAAGATAAATGACTGGCCCTTTACTTGGATATTCCTCTATATTGCAAGTACCAATTTGAGAGCCTGGAGCTATTATTAACCCATCCGGTTCTATTTGAAAGGTGTGAGGAATGAAGTCTAGAAGGTTCAGGCTCTTGGGCTAAATACCTTGGAGTGCTTCTTCATTTGATAGATTGGAATGTTGGATGTCTTGATTGGTAGTAAGTACCCTTCAAAAAAGCTGACCTGAATTTATACTCTTGAAATTAGAGCTATATTGTTTGATCTAGTCAATATACAATCAACAATCACTGAGGGGCATTTAAACATGTTTAAAACAGATTAAGACATGATTAAGCGAGGCAAATATAAAAAAAGTAAGGCAAATTTAAGCTCAATGAGGTATATATCTACCTTTAGACTTCATTTCTTCTGTTTAACTTGAAAAAGTATATGAATAGATAAATTTTTGTCGAAATTTTGTGAGACATTTGCCGGACTGCTCCCTTCCTGGCTTCACCTATGCTAAACACATTACAGTTTCTAAGTAACCAACTGTATAGTGATATACCTACACACAAGCTACAAAGTTTAACCTGAGACCTAAAGCCTCAGGTAACCATCTTGTAACCATGGTAACCAACTAAGCAATATATAAACAAGTAGTCTGTTACTACATGGGTAGCAGGTGGGAGTTATTCCTCCTTGAGAGGTAAATTTATTGTATTTCTCTAATATTCTAAACATAGCCTAGCTATTCCATATTAACAGTCTGTAAGTAAAATAATGATTAACAAACTGTTATTTCCTGCATATGAATGTCAGATATTTTTGACTTTCCCTTATGCATTACTCAATTGTTTTCCGATTAACCCAAGGAAATGTAACTATTCAAAGGATGGTATCCAGTGTTCCCAGCTGGGTGCTACAAGATTACTGGCACCAAAATGTACCCTCTATCGCCATCAACTAGCTACTCTACCCTCTGATTGTTACATCTATGATTTGTGTGGATAAATGTTACCTATACCTATTTATAGGGTAGACATGCAAAATGTCACTACCTGCCATTTGTTACAGATGCCAAACTCTGAACACCTAACACCAACTACCAAACGTACAATAACAATTTGTCAACAATTGGTGGTGACATAGAAATGATAAAATGACATGATTTTCTCACTTGATGTTCTGAGTGAATATTGGCAAGATCAACAAATCATCTCAATTCCAAAGAGCCAAAGAGCACGAATGAGGTCTAATTCTTGGAAGGGTATTCTGCATGCAATGGGAAGTACATGTACAGTGTATATTATAAACATGTAGATGTGGAAGTGATTAACCTGTGCTAACTCAAGCTATTCCACCAGCATACTTGGCTGAAGATAGATTGAACTGGCTTCATAATAATCATCGGTCATCATTCCAGCACTAATCAGACATGCATAGTCTTGCTACAAGACTCCCCCACTTATGTACTTCATTAACAATGTGGAGAGGTATGCAAGAGGGAGGGGAGCTCACAAGTGCTTTAAGCTATTTTAAATATGAGCTAACTCAAACTATTCTAACAGGCTTGGCTGAAGTTAGATTGAAGCTAATGAGAATCTTCATTGGCCATCATTCAAGTCTAGTGTAAGGAATTCAGAAGAAGACAGGTTATTTGTCCTATTATATTGACGAAGATTCTCTTGGTTTGATAATTTGATTAATAGTATTTCCGATATAATTAAAGATTTACCAAGATCTATTTTCAGCGACTTGCCTTTTGAGATTTTGCCTCTTGACTGAGATTCCATTAAAATCTCTGACATTGAGTAATAGCTTATACTGAACATTTCAACAGATACAACAAATGCGTATCATGTAAGTCTAACCCAAAGATTTAATTTCCTCTTGCAAAAAAGTAATAGTAATAGTAACCTCAATATCTGATTCGTAATAATTTAAGTTTCCAAAACCCAAACAATGTTACGAGTTAATATTCAGAGAAGATGCTTCGAGGTTTTTGACTAATGATTATAAGTCGACCATCTGGTACATTTTATCTATAAATAGATAAAACTCTTGTAAAACAGGCCGGAATGTCAATTCTGATTTCTCTGTGCTAACTTTAACTTTCCAACATCTTACTACAGCATAGCGGGCGATAGCTGTTCTGTATAGAAAAAGATCAACGGTCTGGTAGAGTTGAACGTTCGACGATAGATATTTTTCCTCATAGTGATCATGCTTAGAATACTCAATTCTCTATAAAATTGGAAAAGTGTCTTAAATCGGCCCTTAATTCTGCTTGAGTTCTATATAATTTAGAACGTTTGCTAAATCACCCTTGACTTTTCCTTGACTGTTCCTTGTGATTGCACTAGTTTACAGATTATTTGCATCATGAAACAAGACCCCCTTTATGATGACCCCCTTTATGGTGCACTCTATGAGTACTTCAAAAGGTGAGACAGTAATAGCATTGAGGTACCTGGATCATTGGTAGAACATTAGGTACATTTTTTATACTGCTATCTAACTCTACTGTACTCTACTCTACTGTGCACATATTATTTTGTAAACATTACCATCCTGGTAAATCTTCTTCATTATAGTAATTTGCAATCAAATGGTTTCCTGGTACCTTTTCCCAAGTGCCTGACCTCGTTTAAACTCTTTGAATTATACCTAAATCACATCACTTCATTAAGTTTATAAATACAAGCATTCACTTCAAAGCTTCTTAAAAGAGAGCTTCGTCTTCACTCTTTCAGTTTACAATAAATCTCTGAACTCATCGAGCTAATCAGAGTTTGTCATCGAAATTCGGACAACTTTCTACTATGTATGGTCATTCTATCTGAAACCACCGCAGAATTAAGGACCACTTATTTTGCCTGTATTCCTTCCAGCTCACTTATCTTATCCATTGAGAAAAGGTCAGCTTGGTAGGTTTGAAATGATTTGTAATCCTGGCTGTCACAGGCAGCAGTCATTGGGGTGGCTGCTAAACTGTAATATAGTCTGTTCTAGGCAGAGGGTAGTTTATAGCAGGGTAATGTAGAGGTGTTAATAAGTTCCTCAAGCTAACTATCAATATAGAATTAGCAACCACCAGGGAGCCATTCCACATTCAGTTACAACTAATAGGACATAAGAACTCAATAATAACCTATATATACCCTTTGCTAGGGTTTTATTTTATGTATCAATTTCTTATGTAGACAAACACTATTCTGAGGCTAGAGACTTTGATAAAGATAATACATAATTTCTAACAGAAACAAGACACAGACTGATAAATATCACACTTAGAAAGAAAGAGCAAAATGGCCATTCTATTAACCTCTTGAATCCCAGGCTTTAACATCGGTTGAAACCAGAGAATTTTTCATTTTTGCCACCTTTTGAAATTTTACGACAAACCTTTACAACTTAATAAAATTTTAGTGAAAAATTTTGTGACGGATTTTTTCATCACTCAAGGTCATTTCTGAGGTGACGAGAAATCCTGTCACTCCAGGTAGTCAAGAGATTAATTACAAAGAATGCTAAAAATCTAACCAGTGCTTTCAAGTTCATTAAATAAATAAACAGTTTTACAATCTTGATTCCATGATTATAAGATTTCTTGTTGTGCCCACCCGCCCAGTAGCACAAAATGGTGACAACATAGCATTATTCTTTATTTGATAAAATGTAGACAATCAAGTTTTCTAATGTCTTGTCTAGTTGTTAAAGTTTTGAATATCTGCAATTTTATTTAAACGCATTACCACTTTAAACTGCGTGGATACTATGCCCAATAGGATGTCATCCACTTGTAAATGTATGTCTTTAATCTTAATCTTGGAAAATAAAAAACAATAACATTAACTAAACTTTAATTCTGTTTTGTCATAAAATCAGTGCAAGTGCTATAAAAGCTCTCCAAGAATATACAGTTGGTATCTATTGAAGCAATTGCTATTGTCTAAGATTGCCTCCCATTATCTATGGTTAATGGGGCAAAAAATTGCTCTACCTATCCGGTACTAATATTGCGGAAATTGCATTGAATAACAGCGATGCAGTAATATTATATTACAACTGTCCGTTTTCTAGAAATCAGCGTTTTTTCACGAGAAACATCTTTTTATATTAAGTGATCAAAACCGAACATAAACAGAGTTCTCGCCAGGATTGATTTCAAATAGATATTAAGGTCTTATCTCATCTAGTCATATCTTTGATCTAGTCTATGGTGAAAGAATTGTCATCTGACGGAAATAACCAGTTGCAACAATGCGGGGGATTTGCGACATCATATGCCTTAAAATTAAGCTTCATCATAGAATCAAGCCTAGTATTAAACATCTCTGTATCATAAAAGCTGGGAAAAAGAGAAAATGACTGAATATATCGTAAAATCTTCTCTAGAAAAATTCCAACTAGGAAGGATGTGATCCAGAGTGCTTAGCTTTAAAGGTCACAGTTAGACTTACATGTACAGATATATTGGCAATAAAATATAACAGCAGATGCAAGGTTAAACCACAAAATCTGAAAACAGAGTACAGAACTGTCACAATCTTTGTAAACAAAGTCAAAAGTCAATAAAGTCAAAGTCAATTGTAAATCAACACAAGTTTTTTGGTACGGGTTGTATGCCAGTAGGCTTTGTGATCTCAAGTCATAATTATTGATTTAATAGACATATTCGTGATAAGAGTTCAGATGGTAATTTACATAAATATCTCCCATGATGCATCGCTTTTGAAGGGACACATTTTCATTGGCCCACTGAACGAGTCGATTACTCTGAACGAAACTGGAGACTGCAAAGTCAAAGGTCACGATCAGCTAATTTCATTGGTCGAAGATTACATCATAGCGCCATATGTATAGCATCATATTGGCGGAAGATTGCTCGAAAAAATTTCAACACATTCTGATAAAACTAGCGTGAATCTTGACAAAAATGACAGTTTTTCAGCCTCCGATATTCCACCAGCACTCGAACATAGTTACATGATCCATTCTATTCAATAATCAGAAAGATAATCAGAGATTCAAAGTTACATTATTTATATTTTTTCGATCTTCAATGATGCTGAGCAATTTGTGGGAAATCAGTGACAACACTGGAATTGGACGACATTTCCAACTAAAGATTTCTTCGGACTTGGGGATTATGGCTCATAAAGCCTTGCTGTACATCTTAATATCATACATATCTATCATTTGTGCAAATGCAACACTACATAAATGTTTAATAAAGCCGTAGTGCGGCATTGACAATCGCACTCCTGTGTAATCCAATGGGAAAGAACCCAGATGTAGACAAAGTTATACCTCTCATGAGAACTCTTCAAACGTGAGGTAACTAAACTGAACTAAACTAAAAATCTATCGCTTGGAAGTTGGAAACATATTTTGCAAGACAAAATGTTAGCAATATTAGAACCTGTTACTTCTTCAAAAGAAAGAAGTTATAGGACCATGATAATATCAATTATAAAATGCCATAGCAATGTAAATGTATCCTCATATTTTGATACGAAGAGGTACAGGAATCATATCCAATACTCTATTATGCCATTTAAGTGCAAAGAGAGAATTAGAAATTTGATAATGAAAAAAATATTTTGTAAAAATTTGCCTTAAAGGTACTCTCAAATTACATCTTTACTAATTTGCCTTTTTATGACAGTAATATTTGCTATGAAGTATATCCTGCATCTTCATATTAGAGTCTGAAAATCAATGCAATATTGTGTAGGTGTTGTATACGGAGTTATTTCATATTCCACCAGACATAAAGTAAAATGCTTGATTTCTAGCTTATTATACAGTAGAAAAGAAAATTCAGAATAGTATATGATTGTTATTTGTTAAACAATTGAATTAATGGACTTTTTGCATTGTCAGATTTTAATTCTTTATTGCAGAATGCAGAATGTAGCTTGGCCTTTTGTGTAACAGAGTACTGAACATGATTATACTGAAGTCAATTGATAATTTAGTAATATGATCATATCATCTGCATCGAGCCTTATTGAACTGAATCAATTTAGAGGTGTTTATAAGCAGATAAAAGATCACTCACTGTCACTACCATGAAGTCATCCACACTTTCCATGTAAATATAGACCATGTAACCGTAGTAGAACAAGATATTGGTTCACTAGGGAAAACAACTACATATCCGATACATATTATCACCTACATTGTAGCATCCTAAGCCTGTACTATCCACTCGTAAAGAGGAACTCTGATCAATTTTTAAAGGATAATGACTTTGTGAGTCGTGAAACCAAAGGCTAGTAGTACACCCTTGTTCTGCACACTCATGCAAATCAGTACCAGACATTGCATCAAGAGTATGGTACCGTTTGAGTGTGGTGCTGCATAGTTTTCATGGTACTGTTTTAAAGTGGGTACAATATTCTCATTTTCATAGACAAAAATTAGTCAATTTTTCATGATTTTTCTCAGGTGGGTGCGAGCCAATTTTCAAAATCTCAGGTAGGTGCTGCGCCCACTTGGTTTAATGCTGGGGAGATCACTGCATATGGTACCATATTTCACAGTACCATACAGTATTGCCAAAACAGTACTGTACGGTACTGTTGGAGATTGGTTGTACATGTAGATGAAGCTCTCTTTTAAATAAGTAAATTCAAACTATTAATAATTACATAAGCCTTAAGACCAATGATCATCTCATTCCTCAGTCTACTTGACTATTTATCAATTACTCAGTTAGGTAATATATAGGACAGTCCAGACAATCTGCGGAAATATGGATATTGCCTATTGATTAACTAGAGCATCTCTCTCAAACCATTTTTCTTTCCTTTTCTGGAAAAATTGGAATGTATATGTACAGTCATGCCTCTAGCCAGCTTATGTCAAGGGGGGGGGGGCAGTTTTAATGTACAGTTACTATTTTTCTCTCATCTTTTTTAATTTAGACACATATTTTTGTAATTCATTTTAGATTTAGTTAAAGTTAAAGCCCAATATTGATTCAAAAAAAGTTTTAACTTTCCAGTTAAACATATTTTGGATCAGACGCAGTATTGTACCTTTTTAGGTATGATAAAAAGGATGCCTAGATTAGTTTGAAGTTGAATAAGTGAAATATAATATAAGTTACATAAATATCCCATATTTATTTCTCAAACCAGAGAACCACCAGGGAGCCATTCCACATTCAGTTACAACTAATAGGACATAAGAACTCAATAATAACCTATATATACCCTTTGCTAGGGTTTTATTTTATGTATCAATTTCTTATGTAGACAAACACTATTCTGAGGCTAGAGACTTTGATAAAGATAATACATAATTTCTAACAGAAACAAGACACAGACTGATAAATATCACACTTAGAAAGAAAGAGCAAAATGGCCATTCTATTAACCTCTTGAATCCCAGGCTTTAACATCGGTTGAAACCAGAGAATTTTTCATTTTTGCCACCTTTTGAAATTTTACGACAAACCTTTACAACTTAATAAAATTTTAGTGAAAAATTTTGTGACGGATTTTTTCATCACTCAAGGTCATTTCTGAGGTGACGAGAAATCCTGTCACTCCAGGTAGTCAAGAGATTAATTACAAAGAATGCTAAAAATCTAACCAGTGCTTTCAAGTTCATTAAATAAATAAACAGTTTTACAATCTTGATTCCATGATTATAAGATTTCTTGTTGTGCCCACCCGCCCAGTAGCACAAAATGGTGACAACATAGCATTATTCTTTATTTGATAAAATGTAGACAATCAAGTTTTCTAATGTCTTGTCTAGTTGTTAAAGTTTTGAATATCTGCAATTTTATTTAAACGCATTACCACTTTAAACTGCGTGGATACTATGCCCAATAGGATGTCATCCACTTGTAAATGTATGTCTTTAATCTTAATCTTGGAAAATAAAAAACAATAACATTAACTAAACTTTAATTCTGTTTTGTCATAAAATCAGTGCAAGTGCTATAAAAGCTCTCCAAGAATATACAGTTGGTATCTATTGAAGCAATTGCTATTGTCTAAGATTGCCTCCCATTATCTATGGTTAATGGGGCAAAAAATTGCTCTACCTATCTGGTACTAATATTGCGGAAATTGCATTGAATAACAGCGATGCAGTAATATTATATTACAACTGTCCGTTTTCTAGAAATCAGCGTTTTTTCACGAGAAACATCTTTTTATATTAAGTGATCAAAACCGAACATAAACAGAGTTCTCGCCAGGATTGATTTCAAATAGATATTAAGGTCTTATCTCATCTAGTCATATCTTTGATCTAGTCTATGGTGAAAGAATTGTCATCTGACGGAAATAACCAGTTGCAACAATGCGGGGGATTTGCGACATCATATGCCTTAAAATTAAGCTTCATCATAGAATCAAGCCTAGTATTAAACATCTCTGTATCATAAAAGCTGGGAAAAAGAGAAAATGACTGAATATATCGTAAAATCTTCTCTAGAAAAATTCCAACTAGGAAGGATGTGATCCAGAGTGCTTAGCTTTAAAGGTCACAGTTAGACTTACATGTACAGATATATTGGCAATAAAATATAACAGCAGATGCAAGGTTAAACCACAAAATCTGAAAACAGAGTACAGAACTGTCACAATCTTTGTAAACAAAGTCAAAAGTCAATAAAGTCAAAGTCAATTGTAAATCAACACAAGTTTTTTGGTACGGGTTGTATGCCAGTAGGCTTTGTGATCTCAAGTCATAATTATTGATTTAATAGACATATTCGTGATAAGAGTTCAGATGGTAATTTACATAAATATCTCCCATGATGCATCGCTTTTGAAGGGACACATTTTCATTGGCCCACTGAACGAGTCGATTACTCTGAACGAAACTGGAGACTGCAAAGTCAAAGGTCACGATCAGCTAATTTCATTGGTCGAAGATTACATCATAGCGCCATATGTATAGCATCATATTGGCGGAAGATTGCTCGAAAAAATTTCAACACATTCTGATAAAACTAGCGTGAATCTTGACAAAAATGACAGTTTTTCAGCCTCCGATATTCCACCAGCACTCGAACATAGTTACATGATCCATTCTATTCAATAATCAGAAAGATAATCAGAGATTCAAAGTTACATTATTTATATTTTTTCGATCTTCAATGATGCTGAGCAATTTGTGGGAAATCAGTGACAACACTGGAATTGGACGACATTTCCAACTAAAGATTTCTTCGGACTTGGGGATTATGGCTCATAAAGCCTTGCTGTACATCTTAATATCATACATATCTATCATTTGTGCAAATGCAACACTACATAAATGTTTAATAAAGCCGTAGTGCGGCATTGACAATCGCACTCCTGTGTAATCCAATGGGAAAGAACCCAGATGTAGACAAAGTTATACCTCTCATGAGAACTCTTCAAACGTGAGGTAACTAAACTGAACTAAACTAAAAATCTATCGCTTGGAAGTTGGAAACATATTTTGCAAGACAAAATGTTAGCAATATTAGAACCTGTTACTTCTTCAAAAGAAAGAAGTTATAGGACCATGATAATATCAATTATAAAATGCCATAGCAATGTAAATGTATCCTCATATTTTGATACGAAGAGGTACAGGAATCATATCCAATACTCTATTATGCCATTTAAGTGCAAAGAGAGAATTAGAAATTTGATAATGAAAAAAATATTTTGTAAAAATTTGCCTTAAAGGTACTCTCAAATTACATCTTTACTAATTTGCCTTTTTATGACAGTAATATTTGCTATGAAGTATATCCTGCATCTTCATATTAGAGTCTGAAAATCAATGCAATATTGTGTAGGTGTTGTATACGGAGTTATTTCATATTCCACCAGACATAAAGTAAAATGCTTGATTTCTAGCTTATTATACAGTAGAAAAGAAAATTCAGAATAGTATATGATTGTTATTTGTTTAACAATTGAATTAATGGACTTTTTGCATTGTCAGATTTTAATTCTTTATTGCAGAATGCAGAATGTAGCTTGGCCTTTTGTGTAACAGAGTACTGAACATGATTATACTGAAGTCAATTGATAATTTAGTAATATGATCATATCATCTGCATCGAGCCTTATTGAACTGAATCAATTTAGAGGTGTTTATAAGCAGATAAAAGATCACTCACTGTCACTACCATGAAGTCATCCACACTTTCCATGTAAATATAGACCATGTAACCGTAGTAGAACAAGATATTGGTTCACTAGGGAAAACAACTACATATCCGATACATATTATCACCTACATTGTAGCATCCTAAGCCTGTACTATCCACTCGTAAAGAGGAACTCTGATCAATTTTTAAAGGATAATGACTTTGTGAGTCGTGAAACCAAAGGCTAGTAGTACACCCTTGTTCTGCACACTCATGCAAATCAGTACCAGACATTGCATCAAGAGTATGGTACCGTTTGAGTGTGGTGCTGCATAGTTTTCATGGTACTGTTTTAAAGTGGGTACAATATTCTCATTTTCATAGACAAAAATTAGTCAATTTTTCATGATTTTTCTCAGGTGGGTGCGAGCCAATTTTCAAAATCTCAGGTAGGTGCTGCGCCCACTTGGTTTAATGCTGGGGAGATCACTGCATATGGTACCATATTTCACAGTACCATACAGTATTGCCAAAACAGTACTGTACGGTACTGTTGGAGATTGGTTGTACATGTAGATGAAGCTCTCTTTTAAATAAGTAAATTCAAACTATTAATAATTACATAAGCCTTAAGACCAATGATCATCTCATTCCTCAGTCTACTTGACTATTTATCAATTACTCAGTTAGGTAATATATAGGACAGTCCAGACAATCTGCGGAAATATGGATATTGCCTATTGATTAACTAGAGCATCTCTCTCAAACCATTTTTCTTTCCTTTTCTGGAAAAATTGGAATGTATATGTACAGTCATGCCTCTAGCCAGCTTATGTCAAGGGGGGGGGGGCAGTTTTAATGTACAGTTACTATTTTTCTCTCATCTTTTTTAATTTAGACACATATTTTTGTAATTCATTTTAGATTTAGTTAAAGTTAAAGCTAGGGCTGCCATCATTAGTCGGAACGTCGACTTGTCAGTCAAAATGCAAGTTCGACAACGAAGTCGACAAAATTCCCGTCATGTCGACAGCAAACGATATCAATACTTACTTGAAAATATCCAAATGGCCCCAATACATTTCAATACACATTTCAACGTGTTATGTGCGCGTATTCTGCGGAAATATTGTTCACATTCATTTCATTTTCAAAAAATAAATTCACCCGGAAGTTCCCTTCATGACTTCTCTTCTCTCTTGCGAGACGTTGTACGAGATTTCGCCCGAGCAGTCGAAATAAATCCCGGTCGAAACATTGCAGGTATTTGTCCCATTTTCGTCTATAATATTCTATTAACTTGGCATTTAGTAACAATATTAGGCAATTACATACCAATATGAATATAAGTTATATGAAGCTTTTCCCCGATAGTGTTTAATTTTTCTTTTTTTCTTTTTTTCCCGATGATTTTTTCTCCCTGGAAAGTTCGATTGTTCGATTGTCGACAATATTTTCGACAGCAGAGTTCGACTGTCGACACTGACATTTGAGTTCGATGGCAGCCCTAGTTAAAGCCCAATATTGATTCAAAAAAAGTTTTAACTTTCCAGTTAAACATATTTTGGATCAGACGCAGTATTGTACCTTTTTAGGTATGATAAAAAGGATGCCTAGATTAGTTTGAAGTTGAATAAGTGAAATATAATATAAGTTACATAAATATCCCATATTTATTTCTCAAACCAGATCTGTGCCTTTATAGGAGAAGAATGGACTGATGCAAGACTTGTGACAATTTCATTTTATTGTTGCAATTTGCAATGCTTATGCTTAACTTTTTCATATGTTTATGTAGCAGTGATCTCTCCAGCATTAAAGCAAGTAGGCACAGCACCCATCTGACATTTTTAAAAAGGCCTGCACCCACCTGGAAATTCATTTGCACCCACTTGAAAATGAGAAAATTCATGAGAAATGGGCATATTTTGACCAGATTTGGTCTGAATTGTGAAAATGAGAATTTTGCACCCAATTCTGAGAAAAAAGAACATTGTGTAGGGTGACCATAAAGTTTCTTTCCAATATATTATCATACTAAGTCTGTGTATAGTGTAAAGAGACTTTATGGCCACCCTGTATATTATTTTGTTTACTGGGCTGTCAGTAGTATTTTGTAAACATTGAGTCACGCTTGCAGCTCTTTTTTTTAGCAAAGTGAAGTCGAGCTCTTGACAAAGGACTATTATTGATCTAAGTAACAATTCATCCATGGTTTCATTAGATTAAAATTTTGACTGACACTTGTTTATCTATTTCACAAAAATTTTACTAGATGAAAACGGTCTCACATCCCGATCTACCAAGAAGTGATTCAACTGTCACATTTGTTTAATTTCATCTCATGGGACGTTCAGTTGTGACATGCCTATCTGTCAGCCTCTGTGGCACATTCGATATTATATACATGCCATAACTACAGATAACTTAAGCTGACATTTATATAAAAACAAACCATTAACCTATTTACCATAAACACAGAAACGTCAATAATAGTAAAGTACATGTAAATGTCATCTTACCCCATGTTGACGACTGGCCTCGTTCAGTGCATTCAGCCATGCTTGTAGGAAGTCTGGTGTCGTCGTATAATGCAGGTACAACCAATTCACTGCAGAGTTTACCCACTGGCAACTCTCTCCGAAATTTGGACTGGAACCTTCGCCAGTTTCTGACCAGCGAGGCTTCGGTTTCTGCCAATCTTTTATCTGCTTTCCAAACAACGAAAACACCACTGTCAACACGCCATATGACACTACTGTCAAAACTACTACTCCAATGAAGAAAGCATCCAAGAGATCGACCTTTTCCCAGTCCATGGTTGTGTACCAAGTTTGTGCATTGCTTGCTGCATCAGCCATGTTGGAATAAGTTTCACCCAACTTGTACCACACTAACCTAGCTGTAATATCAACCATGATGGACCAATCAGAGCTCAGCAACCGGTAAGATAAATTTAGGGTATCATGTTCTACTATTGCCAAAACGGGCTAAAGCCTACTGACGTCAGGAACCGCTAAATTATGATAACATCCTATCTATTTTTGGAACGGCACTTTCCGATTGAAAATTTTTTCTCCAGACTCGTTCTGGTCTGATTTCAAATCGAGGCTAAGGGGAATTCCCCGAAAGTGAAAGTGGGCGTGGCATACTTGTTGTTTTAGGGATTGATCATTCAGTAAAAATATCAAGGTTGAAAATATATATATACTTTTTATGTACACGGGGCGAACATATGACATTTCGAATTAATATTACAATTGCAAACTATTGAATTGAGTTAAAGCCAGCCTCTACAGCCTAAATAAATACCATTGCAGTATGTTAGTGTTGCCATCTTTGTATGCTTATAAAGTATCCAACTTCAATACCTGGGAAGATGGTGCCACAGGCCCGGGGCCACAGGATGGAGTTGAAGCTGTGGTATTCCTTAAAGGGTCCAAAACAAATTATGATTAACCATGCCCCTCTCAAATTCTCTATACAACTCAAAAAAGGCACGAGATATATATTTGGGGGGAGGGTCAGCAGGGGCGGATCTTTGGGCCCCTAGAACCAAAAAGTGGGCCAAAATTATGAGGCACATTTTCTTCAAAATTTGACCTAAAATTAAAAAAAAAAACCTTAGAAGGCCCATTTATGACCAAAAAGAACCACTTTTTGTGGCCTAAGGCCTTTTTTAGCTCAAAGTTTTTTGGGCTTAATTTTTTTTCTGGGTCCATCCAAAGGGGGGAGGGCAGCCCCCCAGATCCGCCAGTGGGGTCAGGGTCAGAGATTTGATGAAATACCATCAGTATCCCTGACCTCGGACCAGTTACCAGTGCAGTACTAACATTCTTGACGCACTCTTGTATTTGTGCGACATCTATATAAATACACATTATTTAAATTGTTGTTGCAACATTAAAGGTCATCATTTCACTGTCATCTTTTAAGACAGCGATCAGGTGCATCTGTCGAAGTTTACTAGTATAGGTGTCTCCATGCTAGTTTAGAACAAACTAGAGATCTATATCTGGGACACGATAATAATACCGGTCGTCCCGTTTCTTTGTCTCTGAAACCAATGTGATCTTGTTTTAGCGTAAATAATAGATGACATTAGGGATTAGAATTTCACCTTCCTTTTGAATATGGATGCCCTTCATTCAAGTAATGACTTTTACTCTGCCCATATGAATAATGCACAACCACCATATGTCAGATTTATGTAGAGGGCTGCATGTGCATAGATCTCATTCTACTTCTTGGAGAAGAAGACATTATTATCGTCAATACACGACCGGTGGACCGGGAGTTACGCTGCAAAAGACCTAAAAACTAATCAACTGTCCTATTAAAGAGACCACGATTAAAAGTAAGTTTCGAAAAATTGTCACAATTTTACTCTTTTGGTCTATCATTCTTTCTCCTGCCTATTTTTTATTTTTTCAAAAAACTCACCAGTTCTGACTTACTATCAAGATAATCATTTTTAATGTTATATGGCAATCCAGGGCAATCATACATTTTCAATGAACCTGTATATTTGATCACTTTATACATCCCAATTCTTTTTCAGACAATACAATTGAAATAAAAGGAGATATTGGATTGCTTTTTTTGATTTTCCCAACATTTTGCACTCTCTAACAACACATCTGTAACTGATGAATCGTTTTAATTAGGATATCTATATCGTTTATATTATCTATTTTAGGAATCAGTATTAAAATAATGAATATTCGAATGTTTGAAAACAATTATATTATTTTCGGTAAATACCAACTGTAAAAAAGTGAGAAAAATCTGTTGAATTAAATCTTCCACTAAGCCCTTGTTCAATGGGCAGACACACTCAACCTTGAGCGTGTTGGAGACAAATCGAAACCCAATGACAAATCCATTTATTCATTTCGGTGACAAGGTCAGGGTTACAACTGTTAAATTAAAGAGTTAAGTAAATAATTTCAAATTGTTAAAAGCATAAAAACATGAGATTCTTTAGATAGCATTCAAGTTCTTTCAATATTTTGATGGGTTGAAATTCCTCGTCCATTTGTCGTGTTCTTGTATCCGGGTAGGTCTTCGTTTATGTCGTATCTTGATAAACACGATCATAAAATATGACTGGTATATCAACATTTAATTACTGAATCCTAGGTTCCATAGCTCTTATTTTCTCCGAAAGGGAACTAGATCCCTTTCCCTTCGCATTCGTTCGACTTCACTTCTTAAAAGAGAGCTTCATCTAGTTTATAATAGACTCTGCACGCAGGGTGAGATCAGAATAAACTTTAGCTATCACTGACTCTTGAAAAATGGACACGGACCTCAAATTGGAAAATCTCGGCTACTTTATATTGAATTCTGCAAGATGATAATTGTTGATAAACTATGTCGTCTCATTTTTCTCATCCGTGAGATGTGACAAAAAGGTTGTGCAATTGTTGACAATATATTTTGTCCCCTTTTTCAAAAGATTCACTTCTCATTATAAAAAGTGGCTCTGTCTAGAATGTTACAATTGCTTCGGGGGTAAACAGTTAACGTTTTGACCCTTTTTATCCTCTCTTTCATTTTAACAGTATGGGAGGTTTTAATTACAAAAAATCCTTTCATTTGTACGTGAATAGAGGTTTATCAGAACAAATATCAGAATGACTTTTTCGGAGGAAAGAAGTTCAATATTGATCTATCAGTCTCTATTCGACGCAAAATAAAATAACACTGTCTTGTGTGTGTTTCTTTGTATTGCCTCCACAGAAATAAAATACTTTGTGAAAAAGTCTTTCGAAATAAAAAAGGCAAAAGTAATTCAAAGAGATTTAACTTTAATACACTTACAACAAGCGTTTTCATTAATTGAAATAATTTTTGTGGTACTCAAGGAATCGCATCTGGGGATACAATAAAGATTTCTGAATTCCACTTGCAGTTTCAATAGTTTAAAAACCTCAATGTTTAATATACTACAAAGACTGTAAAGCACTTGACACGAACGAGTCCTAGAAGAATACATCTACTAGAAATGAAGTCCCATACCTATTAAATATCGAGTGGGATTTGCTGTAAACTCTTTGATAATAGGCGTAAAGCAAATTTACTTTTTATTTTGCATTTAGAGTTGGAATTCCATAGAAGGAACAAGTACATGTGATTTGACACAGTTATCGTGAGCTGACCATTGACATAGGACACTGGAAGTTTGGAACACGCGATGATACTTTTAAAGTTGAGATATCTTTCCTGTATTGTGTTTCTTATCGTAGAAACATTCACGCAAGGTGAGAGGTGGCGTTTTTATTTAAATGTTTACCGTAAGGTTAAGTTGAACAATGGTATTTTACAATATTTTTCAAGTTCAAAACTTGTTAGCATATGCTTTTGTGTATAGCTTTTCTGCTTTTTGGTTCCTTGCGTAAGATAGATTCAACTAATGTACAAGGTTCAGGGGCTTAGACAGCAATGGTCAGGGGGGGGGGTGCGATTTTTTTAGAATATATGGTGGTCACTAATCATTTCAAAAGTTATAATTTGTTAAGTTTTTCAACAAAGTATAAAAGTGATGAAATGATACGGTAATGCTAATTGTATTCTTTGTGCGACCAGTAAAAAGTTGAAAATACAGTCCGGGCACATCCCTATGAAAACGTGGTCACTTGTGCATCTAAATGAACGGTAATGGACCTTGGAATGAATCAAATGCCCCACGGCCTTGTGTTTGGATTATGATAATGGTTCTTGAATGGTGTGCATGCGTGTGCATGTGGGGGGGGGGGTATTGGATAGGATATCGTTTCTTGACAGGTTAGATCACAGTTTGGGATATTTGGGGTTTGCTTTCCTTCGGACTGGTTGCATTCTTAGATATTTCATATACTATATTTTATTTTTTATTTTTTGTTACCAACAAAAGTGGTGACATATTGTCATAGTCTTCAGTAGTGACCAGCGGTTGGCATCTATGACAAATGGCAGGTGGTGACATTTTGCATGCCAGTGCTTTGTGTAACACTTTCTATCCGTTTGGCACGTGTGCATACTTAGTACAATACTTGTTGCCAATTGATCCTCAGTCATTAGAACGCAAGTTGGATACGGAAAATTTGAGTTAACATTTCAGTTCGCTTTGTTTTAGAACTCTCTCAGGTCGGGCGACCCCTAGCTCCTGCAACTTCCGATCCACCCACTGATGGAGGAAAACGCATATGGATGGACAATACCACACTACTTCCGGCAAGTCAAGTGCATGCCTTTAAGGTTTACATGCACCAAGACGTGCCGGAGGACCAGCCCCTAGGAGCAATCTTGCAACTGTGGGAGGTCGTCGATCCGGCAACTCAATCAAAAGGCCCTGTCGCCAAACTGGTTTACGCCAAAGATGTCGAGCTGCCCAGAACTGAAGGGGAACATACGGTATGTACAGCGTATTCAAAAAACCCAGTTTATGATTTATCAACACACATTGGTAGGCCGCTTGAACTATTCTCACTTCAATTTAGTTCCCATGGTCAAGGCACGGGAAGATTCTTAGGGTCGGTTGTCATGGCCACTTAGATAAAGAGAAATCGATTATCTAAATAATGACCACTTTTTTATTTACTTTGCTGCCGTCCACTCCTAGCCTCTATATTGTCATAGCAGACCACATCATTATGCATAACATACACTCCCCTCCATAAGTTTGGCAACCTTTTTTTCCCCATTGAACTACGTGTTAAAGCCTCTTTACGTTTGAATTTTTATTTACTTAACCGGCGATGAAATAACTTATAATATTGTTGGAAACGTAATTTGACTTTATTTCCAATACCTCCAAATTTTCTCAATTTTTTTCCTCAATTACAATAGGTCGAAAATTGATGATAAATTTGATGAATTTTTGAAATTCGTCATTCCCATGTAATCCAATGGGAAATGGAGGGTTCGGGGCAAATCAGAAATCAGGATATCTTTTCAGTAAAAGATTCAGCAAAAAATATTTTTATATAGGAACACTAAGTGTTTAGTTTATTTGATGAATAATAAAGTTACAGCGCTTCAAAGTCATTTTTGAAAATAATTTTTCGCCTCCTGTGTTATTTCAATGGGAGAGGTTTTTTGAAAAACAATTTTGACTTTAAAGCCCTATAACTTTGTTGAACCTGAAGAAACATATCAATTTTTTGTTAAATAAAGTTAGCAAATTCAATTGCTGCCTAACTCGTATTTTTGCAAGGCCTCGGATGGATGGATATTCTGTCATATGACTTGCGGCAAACCTACCATTTCCCATTGGTTAACATGGGAATGTCGATTTTCAAAACTTCATAAAATTTATCATCAATTTTCGACCTATTGTAATTGAGGAAAAAAATTGAGAAAATTTGGAGGTATTGGAATTAAAGTAAAATTACGTTTTCATCAATAGTATAAGTATTTTCATCGCAGGTTTAGTAAATAAAAATTCAAAGGTAAAGAGGCTTTAACACGTAGTTCAATGGGGGAAAAAAGGTTGCCAAACTTATGGAGGGGAGTGTACATCGATTCTGTTTGCTCCATGTTAAATCCTATTTGACTTTCAGGTAACACTTGACGATAAACCAATTGTAAAGGCGGGAACAAGGATAGGATGGACTTTGAAGCAAGAGAGCTTCCCTTTCAGTTTTTTCCTTGATCCTAATAGATTTACGTATTATAAAAAACTGGAAGGGGACGCCGTTCCCTCAGTTGAAAGCGCCTATGAGTTTGATAAACTGCCCTTCAATGCTTGGATGTCAGTAGCTGTTCTGCTAAGTACAGGTTTGTTATGTCCTATGACCGGCGATTGGAGTTATAAATCTCTACAAAAGAGGGCACTGTATAGGTACTTCTTTGTTTCTGGCGTCATACCCATATATCACTAAGAAGTGAAAAAAGAATAATAAATTTGATTGAAGAGTAAAGCAAACTTAATTGTGTTTAAATGTTGCTGCAAAATGTCACTACCTGCCTTTTGTTACAGACGCCATTTGTTACAAACGTCGGACATCAACAAAAAAGTTGGAGACTATAACAAAAATGTGGCTATGTCAAAAGTGACATAAAAATATTAAAATTCAACTTTATAGTGGCTTAATTCAATATGAAAAATTCGTTTCACACTACTATTGTATACGGGTAGTAAAGATATCGAGCGCTGAAATTGAAAATATCCTGATTACTTTTGTAGATATTAATGAATGCCTGATCAAGAATGGAGGATGTATGCATCTCTGTAACAACACTGCAGAGGGACCCATCTGTTCCTGCCTTGGTGGCTATGACCTCAGTATGGATACTAAAGAGTGTATAGGTAAGATGTCGGTAACTTCCTTGTGTACACCAGGTACTCTGAGCGCAGGGTTTAGTTCCAAATGAACGACGGAGCTCCATATGAAGAAGCTATGTCAAACGAATGCAACGGGTAACCCTAGTTCACCGTGTCCATCAAGTACATGTACCTACAATAAAATCTGAGTACAGTTGTGCTTTTTGTTTGTGCTGATGGTAAACAACAATGGATTCTTTCAATGTGCCGTCCTACTGTATTAGGCTACCCATTTAGCAACATAAAATGTGTTTTTCAGATATTGACGAGTGTTTAACAGAGTGCCCCTATCCCAGAGGATTATGCTTCAATAACCCCGGCAGCTACAACTGCATGTGGTGGAGGCTTTCGGGTAAAAATCCTTTTCTCATCTTATTGTTAGAGTAAAAACGTTTACAAATTGATGCATTACTGCCATTGCTATCGATATACACATGCTGCTAATGATTAGTTTGGTTCCACTTACAGCAAGTCAAACAGGCACCAATCCACATGATGTTCAGATACAACCTCTCGTGCAGGATAACTCTATGGTCATATGGATGGTAGCGTTAACTATTATAGTCGCCATCTTAGCGCTCTGTAAACTTACTCACATCAGGAACTTTCTCAGAAGACGCCAGTCAAAGCAATGTAACGATGATGACGACGACTGCGCGTCTGACAAATATGATGCGGCGGACGCTAAGAAAGGTGAAATCATATCTGTTGTGCACGTTGACACCACTGGATTAGATAATACAGCGTTCGCAAGCGATATATGAAATAATGGCGCGGATAGTATTAATTGAGCATTTCTTCAGTGTGGATTGCAACAGGATGACGATATGCATCAAAGAAAATCATATTCCAGTATCCTCCTTTTCACTTCACACAATTTAGGCCCAGGCTACCAGAGACCTCATTCGGTTACCCCATGGTCTCGAACAAGTTCCAAACTAAAATTGAAATCGTTCAGTCTGAAATTTTATATTCTGTCTTATGCTATGTTTATTGTCAAAACCTCATCTTCAACACATGAATTGTTTTTATTCACAGTGACGTATTACGAACTTTATGATGAGAATTTTCCACATACAACCACCCTCCCACCCTCATATGAACTAAGTAGAAGCATAGTTACAGAATTAAACATCGAGAGTGACAAATATTCTTCATACTATTGGAGTATATTCTCCTCTAGAATTAAAAATCGGAATGAAAAGAAATGATATAACAAAGAAAAGTTGTTTTCGCGTATTTTTGGGTGGTAATTCACAGAGAAAATGTTAACATAATCAGGTCAACCATCCCAATTATAAACTGTTATGTTAATTAGACTTAGAACACTGAATCCGTTATTATGGACATTTAGATTGAAAATGGAATAAACTTTTTGATTACGAATTTTTCTTAGTTTTACCCCTTGGTGTTGAAAGGGTCTATTTTTCAACTTTGTA
Organism: Owenia fusiformis; assembly: GCA_903813345.2. Taxonomy (NCBI): domain Eukaryota; kingdom Metazoa; phylum Annelida; class Polychaeta; order Sabellida; family Oweniidae; genus Owenia; species Owenia fusiformis. Next base: position 14,785,756 of record CAIIXF020000010.1, read on the forward strand.
ACAAGCAAACCTCCCAACCGAGATCAAATTCATAAAGCTGACACTCTCACCTTTCCAATGAATGGTTTGAGTAAACTCCGGACTTCACTGGATTTCCCTATGTTATAGAGTAATTGCTTGTCACGAAAGCACGACGTTTTATATTATATTACATATCTGAGATAGATAATTGCACGTGACGCATTTATGCTTAGATAATAATATTTGTATTTATTATGACCACTTCCCTACTATAATATGGGTAATATGTTAGTTGAAATAATAATCATCGTAAAATAAATGCACTAATAAATGGTATATTGTTTGTTCACTTGACCAAGAGGAGTGTTAAGCCCAAACACCATTGCTATGGGGAGTTCATTAGCTTTCAAGCAGGAATCGAACTATACTTGTACAATCTTTTACCTCTTATGGCAGAGGTAGCTTTGCCTGTTGATTTTCTGGTAAATCCGCGATGGAGCAGATACAAGAGCCTACTATTAAAGGAGTCGCATATAACATTTTAGACTATATTCAGCGGATATTCAGTCAAGCATATCGACATCATTAAAATACGTCGTATGATCCCGGCAGCTCCACCATATGTGCCGATATTCTATTGTTTCATTCTATTGACAAACCCCCAGGGACAAACCATCCCAGAGACAAATAAAAGTGTCTCTAGACAAACTAAGTGATTTCGAGTCGAATACTTTGATATTTTATTTCCTTAAATCTGGTTCCGAATTGACCATGTTATGTTGGATGATTTTGAATCCCGAGTATCAGAGGCACCGTATACTAGTATATGATAGTGCCTTGGGCTTTTCATCTAGCACGCATTACCACGTGGTTATCCCGTACCAGGACTATAGTCCATAGTCCGGGAACAGGACAGGCCCGTAGCCAGGGGGGGTTCGCAGGGTTCGGGCGAACCCCCCCTGGCCTAAAATTCTTTCAAAATCATGCAGTTTTTCACCATTTTGAGCACTTTTCAAGTGATTTTGGCCATATTTGGGCCAAAATTGTCAAATGTGAACCCCCCCCCTGGAAATTTTTGAAAACTGAACCCCCCCTTGGCAAATCCTGGCTACGGGCCTGCAGGATAACCACGTGGTATCTCAAATTAAAATTTTCATGCTCCAGCACTTCAGTCAAAAGTCAGACGTTTCCACCACTACGTCGTTCTAACTGAGATTTCATAAGAGGGGGGGGGGTGCTTTTGCGTAAGGATTGACTTGATTAGTGAAACGATGGGGACATCTGATTCATTTCATTCCGTCTCTCTTTTGCTGTACACGATACCCTCTTCGTGAATCCAACACCCTCCAAACAATTTATTTACACAGGAACGCATCAAACGAACTGTAATATGCACGTTCGCTATTTCAGCGGATATTCAGTCAAGCATATCGACATCATCCGAAATTTACACGCAGTCAATTTAGTAACCCGGATATTCCCGCAATCCTTGGACAAAATCTTAAAAGTTTCACCATTTTTAGATATATTCACCCTTCAAGTGAGTTTTGTGGTTTGACAGGTGAATGTAAGTTGACATCTACGTCTAGTGGATTTATCTGGATGAGTAGGTAAGGCAGTAATTCAACCGACCAGTGCAGGAATGATTTTTAGTCTAGGCTAAAAATGAATTGTTTTTTTCAATCAAAATGAATGGACAGTGTTCCTCCCGAAACGTATTCGCCTAATGACGCCTAAGACTCTTATTTCATGGATAGTATGTACAAATAAAGCAAAAGTTTTGGGCAAAAAAATCTCTAAAATATCCAAGAAAAAGGGCCTCAAAATTTGGGCACTTTTCAGTTTTAGGGGCCCAAAATTTTTTTGGAGGAAGTTTTTTTCTCTGACCTGAAATTTGGACTCCCCCTTCTTGGTTCATGGATCCGACCCTTATATGCCTTATATCGTTGTGAGTTTACCTGTTATAATCTTCATCCTTCTGCCATCTTAGTCTATGTCCAATCATGGGCTCTATCAGAGCTCATGGTCCAATAGACTGAATATCGCGAGAATTGTTATACACTCACCATTCTTACTATTGAATTTTGGGTCAAAGTTGTCAAATTTGAAACCTTCTGGATTTGTTTAAAAAGTAAACCCCCTGGTTACGGAATAAAATCGACAAAGCATTGGATTATTGGAAAAGAAACTTTAGAAGTACAGTAAAACCTATGTACAGTGAAGCCACAATAATGTGTTCACTGTAGGTATCACGGTGTATAACCCAAACGCTCCTACATGCACGACGGAGCGTTTCATTTATGCGGAAACGCTCCGGAGCGAAATAAAATGGCGGCTAATGAAGATTCCACTACATGTATGACCCTAAGTATTGTTTCTCTCGTTTCTCTTACATATCATATGTTATGGTGAAATATTATGTACCATTCGATGAACAATACCGTGGGCAAAGATCTTATTTATTCAACTTCTGGTGGTAAACTGTTATTTGCTTGATCAAAGCTCCGTAGTGTAGATCGACCGAATCTGAAGATGACGATTTGACCACAAATTACGAATTAAACTAGTATTTCTATGAAAACGTTAATCTTTCTGTTAAAGTAGTAGATCACGAACTTGTATATTCTCATTTTCTAAAATCCCAGTCCAAATCCATTACTTGTTCTCGAGAAATCGCTTGTTTTCCTCGAAACGCTCCGTCGATTTAGAACACAATTTTAGAAACGCTCTTACCATTTTGTTTTGATATCATTTTCAGATTATTAGAGAAGAGTTCCGAATCGAATCTATCTCTCAAAAACGTGTTGTACTTGTCAGGCAAATTGAAACATCTGAACCTGGTGGTGCTAAACGTGCAGCTAGCTGATCTAAGCCTACATTATACGATGTCATGCCTACATGTGTGCTAAATCATAAAACTATAGAAAAAACGAAACTTAATATGTGAATTAATCTTTCTTCTTTTGATGCCAAGGGGTATAATAGATCTTTTCTTTCTCTTCCTGAAAAGGAAAGGCAAGCTATATATTTCCTAAACTGATCTACACTACGGGAGCGTTTCCAGTTCACTGTGTTAACCAGATCGGAGCGTTTCTTGAATATGAGAATGTCATCATTTTTAAGACTGGATTTTCGGTCATCAAATCACTATTACGATAATGTATGGTGCGTTGAAGCATTGGAATTTGACTAAAATATACGTTGGTGCTCTAATCTTGGCTCAACTAATCACATGTATCGATAAAAAGGGGTTTTGACCGGTAGAATGACAAATACGTTTTTGAATTTTCATAACTATACTGCTTCGTACAGCTCTTCCTAATTGCTTCAAACGTCAACAGCCAGCCAAGTACAGCATGAATATCACACCCATCAAATGGTATACTCGAAATATGTAACTCATACCTCTTATTCCTATTATTGGGGAAATCGTCAGACGGCTCATCATTCTCGCCAGCCAGTTTTCCTACTCCGGAGCGTTTCTTTGTTTAATTTCAGTAATGAAACGCTCCGTCGTGCATGTCGGAGCGTTTGGGTTATACACCGTGGGTATGTGTCACTACAGAGAGGGCAATTTATACAGAAGTCAGTAAAGTATATGTAAGAGGAGGGAAACCCCATGATTCAATTGATGACATAGGATTTCCTCCTTCGTGCACCTCCTTTCCTGGAAGCACTTAACCCTCCATCTTGGTTTTCAAATTGACCCAGTTTTAAACCAATCAACAATTGACTCGCTAAACCAATCAGCGACGATGTCATCTCAATACAGATTAACATAATAAGCGTATGTCATCTTTGAACCCTGGGGTTTCTCCCCCTCTGGTATATGTGGAGGATTGATGTCTTTTAGAGACAGGTGTCCAATAGGTGTTCTCTAAGACAGGTTTTACTATAATGTTTGTGTTGTGAATACGCAAACATGTGTGGCTTCATCAATCAAAAGTAATCATGAAGATAAAAGTATTAAAAACATAAGTTATAAAAATTATGCCTTAATTCTTGCCTCAATGCAAGGGTTTCAAAAGCCAGGTTATATATTGGTAGAACTTGGCATATTTCTCATCACACTTCTTCTAAAATATAATGGTTATCCAGTATTTTTATTTAAAAATTGGCCCCCACGTGATTAGTAACGTCACATACAAAATATAGCTTTGGTTTATTGGTACCTTAGTAATGACAACCTCACGGCATGATCTAATGGACCAAAACGGGCCAAGTGGGGACCAGTGAGAGATCACGTGGGGGCCAATAATGTCACAACCAATTCGAATATTGCTTATTTAGCAGCTATAACGATCGTTAGAGTGAAATAATTTTCACACGACTGATGAGAAAAAATGTCCAAATATATTTATCAAAAATTTATATTGATTCCTTTAGATTAAAAATACCATTTCATATCTGCTTTAACTTTCATTGTTTTGTTGCAGATGGTTTCTTGTTCTAGGCTATGATGCATCATGAATTGACAATAATAACATTACTTATATTTTGTCTCCACACTATATCAGGTAAGAAGATGGATTCTACTATTGTGTCTGTTTTATGCATTATGGCGACTTGAACAGGGCAACTTTTGACAATATAAATGCCTGAAGAACTAGATTGCATATAAACATGGTAAAGCAAAACATAGAATTTGGTTACTCTGGCCTTATCTTTTAACTGAATTATATTTTCCAGTCCATCTATGTGAGAAACCAACATTCTCACTATTCTGTGCAGACAGTCCAATGAGTCCATGTAATTTATAACTCTATCCATGTATTTTCTCATATTGTAGGTTTTCACACTGTTACAAAGTATGGCAGTGCAGTTTTGCGTAAGTTTGGCCAGGAACGTGGAGATCGACAGGTTCTACTGGATAAAGGCTATGAGCTTCCCGACTCTCGACTTTGTGAATTCAACTTCTTTGTGCACCCTGGAGGTACAAAACAATATAACCTTTTTTCAGTTCATTTCAAGTTAAACATTGTTTAGTTTTTATGTTACAAGATCAAGAGCTTTATTATGTCTCTGGGAGTTTCATTTACACTCATAAATTATAAAACTCAAATAATAATCCTTTGATCTAGACTTACCCAATCATTTTAAGTTGATCAAACCACAGTTATTCAATCAGACTTGCAGTCATGTAACATTATCCGTTCATAAGTAGCTGCTATTCATCTCATATGAAAATATCGCCATCAAAACTGTAAAAACTGTCGATCCTAGTTAGAGTGCAGCAATCACTTATAGCCTCTGGGGTCAGGGTAAGTTATGATTAAACAATTACTTAACATGTAAAATGTTGTTTTGGACAGGTACCCAAGACATGCTTGTGTATGCCCAGATCTGGGAACCAGTAGAGGGCGATGTGTCAGGCAGAAGTTATAAACTTGCGTATGAGACAAATGTTATTCTTCCAGCTGTAAGGGTTGAAGATGGAGGTTTACTTGTTGTTGTAAGTGTCGGTTTTGCTTTCAATATCCTTTCCTCTATATCTCTGGTAGTCTTGCATTAAGTCTGCTTCTCTTTAATAAGTGATATATGACATGATGTAATAGTCTCAAACTTTTTTATGGATGGTGTTTGGCAGTTGGTGTTCAGCAGTTGGTGGTCGGTGTCTGTAGGAAATGGCAGTTGGTGACATTTTGCATGTTAATGCCTTGTGTTGTGTGGATCTATTATGGTGATTGAACACAAGGGTTTGCTACATATTATAAACTGCAAGTTTTGGTCAACAGTGTTGATTAAATGCACTAAAAGCTTCTTTAATTATTAATTCTGTTCCTGTTGAGTGAGATTGAGTTCTTTTATTCTACAGAGCAAACCCATTTGATGGGAAATCTGTACATTTCCTCTTGATTTAATTTGATAAAGGTGAAAGTATGAATATTACATTTTTTCCACAGAACTGCGGCTTTAGAAATAAACCAAATTATTTGTCCCTTAACACAATGTTTATATTTTAGGCAAAAACTGACAATTTCCCTGTGGTAAAACAAGGATCCCATTTAGGCTGGACTCTGACAGATACGTTCAAGCCAATCAGCTATGATTCTTTCAGTGGCTTCACATTCCAGTATACTTTTGATCCCACCATGGTCATCTACCCCAAAGTTGGTGATGTCCTTCAGTTTGCTTCCTATATATCTGAGAATATTAATTCTGTTGCAGTCTTGGTTGATACAGGTAAAATAATTTATTCCTGTTTTCGTTTAAAAAAAACAATACATTTCAAGGGGACCATTTCCATTGTACTTGTACAATGAATACTGTAACTTGTCTATAAGTTTATGGTACAAACCTGTATAATTTCCCTCATGTGTTACATGCAATTTCAATGTTATTTTATCAAGTTTATTTCCTATATAGGTGACCATACTGTAGATGGTGAATGGTGTGTTAACACTACTCGGCAAAACTCATCTAATAGCAATACTACTACTGATGGAGATTCAAATACACCACAAAACTCATCAAGAAACAATACATCTACTGATAGAGGTTTTGATAACACCACTGATACCAATAATACTCAGGTAATCCAAGGAGCAACTGGACTGCCTGGTCCACCCGGTCCTGAAGGTGTAAAGGGAGAGAAAGGCCAGAAAGGGAGTCAAGGGCGTACAGGATCTTGGGGTGCCACAGGGGAAATAGGACAGAAAGGACAGCGTGGTTTTCGAGGTTTCCATGGAGCCACTGGTTCAATTGGATCAAAAGGAGACCCAGGTGTGGATGGGAGCACTGGTCCAAAGGGGTCTGAAGGTACCAAAGGTGTCAAAGGGGACACAGGGAAAATAGGAGCTACAGGGCCCATTGCTACGTCAGTTGCAGGAGAAACAGGTGCCACTGGGAATACAGGTGCCACAGGAGCCACTGGTCCCGCAGGCCCTAAAGGGATTACAGGTGCTACTGGACCAGTTGGGCCAGGTGGACCTAAAGGTGCTGTTGGGCAAAAGGGTTCAAGAGGATTTCCTGGTGATATAGGTGCCACTGGAACTCCAGGCACAAAAGGTACAACTGGTGCTACAGGTCGTATTGGACTAACAGGAGCAACTGGACCAATAGGAAAGGATGGAACCAGAGGTGCTACTGGATTTCCTGGACCAGGAGGTGCTACTGGACCAACAGGCCCAGCAGGGGCCACTGGACTAACAGGACCTAAAGGTGAACCAGGTTCTACAGGTACTGGAGGAGGTTCTGCATCTGTTGGTGCTACTGGGAGAACAGGGGCTACTGGTAGACAGGGAGAGATCGGAGCCACGGGCCCTATTGGCCCACCAGGTGCAACTGGAGCAGCAGGTAAGAGTCAGGGTCTATATAATCTTGCCTCTGCCAAAAGCCAATATGCCCTCAGAGAATAATGGAGAGGATAAAGTTTAATACAAGTCTAAAATATATTTGTACTGCATGAGTTTATATGCTTTAATTGATGCAACCATGTTCAAAAATTAAATTCAAGAGTGTTATTTTGTAAAGATAAAGTACAGGACATTTACATTCTTCTCGGACGGTGTATTTTACTTCATGAGGATATTTTTATTTTTATCATTTCTTGTTCTTGCATAAATAGTGTAAATAAAGCTTAGCAAATATAATGTCTTTACTGTTTAGGAGGAGTTGGTGATAAGGGCTCAATAGGGGCTACTGGTCTGACAGGATCAAAGGGAAACACAGGTGCTACAGGAAATACTGGATTATTTGGTGCTACAGGTCTTCCTGGATCTACTGGCCTCCCTGGAGACAAAGGTTCCAGAGGCAGACAAGGCGAGACAGGAGCCACTGGGCTTGTTGGTTCCACTGGGGCTGCTGGACAAAAAGGAGCTAAAGGTAATGTCGACACACTACACATATTTATATTTTAACTAAATTCAGATAGAGATCAATGAGAATGTATAAAATGCAAGATTTAAGAGAACAACTTGTGTGTTGATGCTAGTGAATCATGGGAATATCAAGTAACTGTGGATGAAGTCAATTAGTACATGTACTTTTGTATTATGTACATGTACTAAGTCATTAAAACTGCTTTCGTGTTAGATATTTCCATGTTCCTTTAGTTCCTATCCATATTGCCTTTCTATCCTCATTATTTCCTAAAGTCCTCTCCATTTAATGGAGAAAGTACACATTTATTCTATATTCAACTTGATAATATGAACTCATAGATATAATCAACATGCCAAGGTTTAATTCTACAATGGTTTTTACTGTAATCACATTATGAAAGTATCATATGCGGACCATGTGATTTACAGGTGCAACTGGAGCTCCAGGTGTAAAAGGTGAGCCAGGTACAGGTACAGGTAGTGGATCAAAGGGGAGTGCAGGACCTCCAGGAGCTTCAGGACCAACTGGCCCACCTGGAAGTACAGGAGCAACAGGACTTGCAGGTATGTCTGTTTATATGTGTGCTAAAAGAAACAAGTCATTATATAATCAAAAAATAAAATTGTTAAGTTGTTAAGACACAAGCCATGGCTCATTTGAAAGGTCTCTTTGTGCTTTTTAAGATAAACAAAAAATCAGAATTTTGAAAAAATCTGTGATAAGACCCCTTTTCCTGTGGCCTGGCTCAAATATGGATTTCAATAAACCATTTTAATTTTGCTCTATAAGAAGCCATACATTTCATTTGCTTGTAGGTGCAACTGGAAATGCTGGTGCCCCGGGTGTCAAAGGCGAGATGGGTGCTACTGGTCCACTTGGGGCAAGTGGGCCTACAGGGCAATCTGGTGCTACTGGTGTAACTGGAGCAACTGGGAAAACAGGACAGAAAGGTGAGTTGTAAAGCAGTTTTTAGAGTGCAATTTTGATTATTTAAATGACGTAATTTATATACAGATATTAAAAAAGTGGCGACATTCATCATTTGTTTTATCCACCATTTCTGTGACTCCATTTTTTTTTTGGAGTTACTGTAGTGTGTGAGGGTTCAGCATCTGTAACAAATTGTTATGTACCATTTCAAACATTGTTCTAACTTTTAAGCTATCACATTATCAATTATGGCATCATCATTTACCATTAAAATACTGAATATAGAAGCCTTAAAGGTGTTTTACATTTTATTACATTTTGTCTCTAATACCAGGTAGAAGTGGTGATACAGGAGCAACAGGATCTGCTGGGAAGAAAGGGGACACTGGAGAACGTGGACTTTCAGGAGCTAAAGGGGACCAAGGGAGTAAGGGAGAAATAGGAGCAACAGGAAGTCTTGGAGGTACAGGCCCAATAGGACGCACTGGAGCTACAGGTAGACCTTACACACAAATATCAATTTGTTCTGCATTACGTGTAAATCTAAATGTTTTTCTTACAGCTTGTATAAAGGACTGTATTGTCTACTTTTTTACTTACAAATAGTGCAAATGTATAAGTTACAAACACATCCCAATACTTAATATTGCTATTCAGGCGCCCAAGGAAAAATGGGAGCTACTGGGTCAAGTGGTCCTAAGGGAGAATTAGGGAACATAGGCGCTAAAGGTGATCTTGGTCTACCTGGAGCAACTGGGCCATCTGGATCAACTGGTAACTTAGGTGAGTGAACAGTTTGCACGGAGGACAAAATGAAATAAAGCCAGGAATTTCTGGCAAAATACCTACTTCCGCTGGGTTCACTGCTCAATTAAAACCAAATTGAATATTAATATATTTCCCAAATAGAGATTACGACATCCATATTTGGATGGTGTACTTTACATCCATTTCATATGTATTAAAATGTTGATGCCAATAATTTCATGTCATTTTAGATTTTTGAATATAGATTCTTTATGTATATTCTAAAATTAACTCTGTATTACTAAATGTCACTTGAGATTTTTCCCCAAAAAATTGAAGGTTGATTGTTTGACTGAATGTGTCTTAATCATTTTAGGAACAAGTGGGGCTACTGGTGCTACAGGCAGTCAAGGAACAAAAGGCGCTCTTGGTGCACCTGGTGACGTAGGAACAACTGGACCAACAGGATCTACAGGTCCATCGGGGGCAACTGGTGCACAAGGTCCAACTGGGCAGAGTGGGTTGAAAGGTGAAAAAGGTCTCACTGGCCAAGCTGGTGCTCCTGGTGTTCAAGGGGTGACAGGACCAACAGGCTCAACTGGTCTTCTTGGAAAATTGGGACATGAAGGTGCAACTGGAACCAGTGGAGCTACTGGAGTGACTGGTGCTACTGGAACGCAAGGTGCAATTGGTCCTAGTGGTGCAACAGGTGGACTGGGAAGACCCGGCCCAAAAGGTTCAACGGGGCCTAGTGGACCCATAGGTTCAACAGGACCTACAGGTACTGCAGGGCCAAAAGGGGACATAGGGGATCAAGGTACAATAGGTACAACTGGACCTACAGGAACAACTGGACCATCAGGTGCAACTGGAGTTTCTGGATCTAGTGGTCCTATGGGAGCAACTGGACAGACAGGATCTACAGGCCCTGTAGGACCAATTGGGCCCAGTGGAGCCACAGGGGCACAGGGAGCAACTGGTCCTACAGGAGCCAAAGGTATAAATGGCTCCACTGGACCTACTGGGCCTCAAGGAGGCTTAGGTGCAACTGGCATTTCTGGAGCCACCGGGCCTACAGGAAGTACTGGGGACATAGGCCCTACTGGTGCTACAGGTAAGTGCTTTCAAAGAAATATCAGATATGCATGAATATAAAGATCTCAAATGTAGTGTTCATTGCTGCTTTTTATGGGCGTTTTGTATAAGCTGAGAATCATATCTTTGAATAGTGTGAAGGTCTTGCTAAAGGTAAACAAAGATGGAATCAAAATCTAATCATGAGCCTATCAATTTCATGAGCCTATTAATTGAAATTGAATGATTTAAAAGGTCTGGTTGGTCCATCTGGAGCTACAGGCAGAATAGGAGGCACAGGACCTGAGGGTGCAACTGGAGTGACTGGTGCAACTGGCCCACCTGGTATAGGTGGTGGGTCACAGAGTGCCACAGGGCCAGCTGGTGCAACAGGACCAAGTGGTGCAACTGGTCCTACAGGTGCAACTGGAACCACTGGGTCTACTGGACCAACAGGTTCTATTGGACCCACTGGTGCAACTGGAACTATAGGTCCATTAGGACCAACTGGGAGTACAGGGTCTATTGGTTCTGCTGGGCCTACTGGTGCAACAGGAATCATTGGCCCAAGTGGAGCTACTGGTTCACAAGGTATCAAAGGGGTAAAAGGAACAACTGGTGTCACTGGTCCAACAGGGGCAATTGGAGTCACAGGAGCCACAGGATCTGATGGTGCTACAGGGCCTACTGGTAAAATTGGTAGAGAGGGATTAACAGGACAACCTGGAGCAACTGGTACTACTGGAGTGACTGGGGTGATTGGTGCCACTGGTCAAACAGGATCTACAGGTCCTTCAGGGGCAACAGGCTCTACAGGACCAACTGGACCTTCAGGAGGAAGGGGCCCTTCTGGGACCACAGGACCAACGGGTAAACTAAACTTATTATTTATTTGCGTTATTATTATATTCAATTTATGTTTAATCAAGCAGTATATACACTTTTATTAGGTGTCCACTGTAAATAATTATCCCATCGAACGAAGTTTGGAGGGATATAGGGAACGCCTCCGTCCGTCCGTCCGTACGTCAGTCCGTCCGTCCGTCCGGGCAATAACTCAAATACCGTTGGCCCGATTTTATTCATATTTTGTACACATATACCCTATGGGGGTAGAAGTTCTGCTTGAAAGCCGATTTTCAAAATGGCCGCTCATATAAAAATGGCGGCCATTTTAGTGCCGATTTTACAGTAATTTATGTGCAATATGTAAAACTGTAATAGCAATATGTTTTAAATGTAAAAAAAATTATATAGGACAGTAATAAAGCTAGAAATGTAGATATTAAAAAAGCACATGGCAGCCATCTTGAAAAATGGCGGCCTTTACTCGTTATTTTACGATTTTTGCTGTAACTCGAAAAGTAGTGGAGCGATTTTGTTCATATTTGGTATGTGAATACTATAAGCATGGCACACTGTCTAATGAAACATTTGGTAGAAGGTGGCCATTTTGAAAAATGGCGGACATTTTGAAAAATGGCTGCCATTTTAACTTATTTTACTATAACTCGAAAAGTAGTGGAGCGTTTTTGTTCATATTTGGTACGTGAATACTTATAAGCATGGCACACTGTCTAATGACACTTTTGGTAGAAGGCGGCCATTTTGAAAAATGGCCGCCATTTTAACGTATTTTACTATAACTCGAAAAGTAGTGGAGCGATTTTGTTCATATTTGGTATGTGAATACTATAAGCATGGCACACTGTCTAATGAGACTTTTGGTAGAAGGCGGCCATTTTTCAAAATGGCCACCATTTTAACGTATTTTACTATAACTCGAAAAGTAGTAGAGCGATTTTGTTCATATTTGGTATGTGAATATTATAAGCATGGCACACTGTCTAATGACACTTTTGGTAGAAGGTGCCCCTTTTGAAAAATGTTCGATGGGATTCGCTACGCTTTGGCGTTGCCGTTGTTCTGGTTTGTATTTTGATTTATTGTTATATGAAGGAAATAAGAAAAAACAAAAAAACAAAAAAAACTTGAAATTCAAAATACATACAGTCATATACCTCTGAATATTATCTGTTTTATCCCTTCACATTTTGGTAGTTCTCTTGGAATGGCATAGTAAAAATAAAAAGGGCCTAGATCTAAGAAGTGGTTTAAAAATTGTTTTAACTTCATCTTTAGTATTGCTTTTAATCTTAAGTGAATGAAATACAGTGTTAGTGTCCTTTATAGTAACCTATGTCTTCAAAGTGATGCTGCTGGATCTTTGCCATGAACTGATTACCTTTTACAAGTAGACCATAGTAGATGCTGACGATGAATAACTTTTTACCGTAATTTGAAATAGGAGTTCCTGGGCCAAAAGGCTCTATTGGTCTTACTGGACAAACTGGGCCTTCTGGTGCTACTGGAGAGATGGGGGCTACAGGTCCAGCTGGAGCAACTGGTGTTACTGGATCTACTGGACCTGATGGTGCAACTGGACCAACTGGACGTATGGGGATCCCTGGCTCAACTGGACCAACTGGTTAGTACGAAATATAAGTTAAAGGCTCAGAATGATGTTACCCTAATAACAATAATTAAGGGTCCATTCTTGTAATTTCAGGATAAAAATTAGCAAATGAGGGTCAAAAGAAGATGCTTTTTGCAATAGAGGTTGAATACAGCATTATAAATAGGGAATAAGAATTTGATAACATGACAGGATTTTGTTAAATAAAATATTGATTTCAGGATGTATCTAATATATAATACTATCTTTCAGGATATTATATAATAGTAGTAAGTTAACTATTCCAGGTTCAACTGGTAGTTTTGGTATGACAGGAACCACAGGGTCTACTGGTCCTACGGGCAGTACAGGACCCCAAGGTATAGTAGGGCCTAGTGGTTCAACTGGAAATACAGGCAGTCAGGGTACCAAGGGAGACACAGGAGCCAAAGGAGCAACAGGGCCAACTGGTGTAACTGGATCAGTAGGAGCCACAGGACTTACAGGTGCACAGGGGATAGCTGGCTCTACTGGACCCACTGGTGCTACTGGTGTCACTGGATCAACTGGTGCTTTTGGTATGACTGGTCCCAGTGGTGCTACTGGTGTGCCCGGAGCTACTGGTCCAACTGGATGGACGGGACCTACTGGAATGAGAGGAGTTACTGGGAGTACTGGACCTACAGGTGAGTGGGAAGTCATTATCAATACGTAAATGAAAACCATTTAATGTCAATATATAAAATTGTAGATTCATGAATTTCATAATGGATTTCAGTAATATGTCCCTGCAGGCATTTACGAGTCTTCAGCAGTTATAGAATCAAGTTATAATTATACCAAAAATGAACCTCTCATAAAATATTCAATTTTTTTGGCTACCTGTGTAATCACAGGCTCCAGTCCTTTGACTGTCTTCCCATCTGCCCAAGCATCTGTTTCCCAGAGTGCGGTATAATTTTTTGCAAAACATTGTCTTATTTTGGCCCAAATTTTCCCTTCTGATTCACATTACATGATGAGACTAATTATTGATTTGATTTGATCTGATTTCTGGGTCATATTCATTCATCCAGATATATTATACGGGTCATACTTATCCATGATCTTTTTTTGTAATAGGACCTACTTTTGTGATTGGACTAACTATTGCAATTTGTCTTTTTTAAAAATGAGCATAGAAAATAAAACAAAAATAATGAACGTTTTTGAAGAGTCTACCTTTGGTTATGTGTACATAAAATAGTTGTTGAGCTCAATGAATGGTGCTATATTGTTCATATTAATTGGGGTACAGATGTCAATTTATGCGCTACTATCTAATACAAAAAGAACTTGAATATACACTTAATACTCTCATATTCTAGGGGACACTGGGCCCACAGGTATTGCTGGTCCAACTGGAGCCACGGGTGTACAAGGTCAAAAAGGCAGGGGAGGAGGAACTGGTCCAACTGGAGCTACTGGTCCAACTGGAGCTACTGGCTTTCATGGAGCTACTGGTGTGACGGGGGTAACTGGACCTCAGGGTGATAAAGGAGATTTTGGGGCCACAGGTATAACAGGAGCAACAGGAGTGAGAGGGGATTTTGGTAAATCAGGGGCAACAGGCGCTACTGGACCTGTAGGGCCAATAGGAGAAGAGGGGCCCATTGGTGTCACTGGCCCAACTGGAACAACTGGACCAACTGGCGTGAAGGGTGTTTTGGGAGCCACAGGGCCTAGTGGCGCCACTGGTGATATTGGCCCATTAGGTCCTACAGGGGCAACAGGCCCAAAAGGAGTGGAAGGCCCCAAGGGCAACACTGGGCCTACAGGTGCTACAGGACTGACTGGAACAAAGGGCATACCTGGTGGAACTGGACCAACAGGAGCTACTGGGGATCTAGGTTAGTCTTAATTGTTATCCCTGCCAGAGTAAATACAAATAAATTATAGATATTAACTATCATCAGTTGCAGACAAATATTCAAAATTAGAACATATTTGAATAATACATACATGTATTAATGTTGTGATAATCTGGAAAAACAAATGAGATGCTATCTTTGGGGAATTTTCAATTTCTAGTTACCACTTTTTAACATGTACCTTCTCTTCTACTCCTAAAGTGTTGGTAATGATCCCTAAGTAAAGTAAATCCTAATGTTCATGTTATGTAGGTCCAATTGGTCCAAGTGGAGCCACAGGAATCCAAGGAGCAACTGGTCCTACTGGACGAAAGGGAGATATAGGAAAAGTTGGGCCCTCTGGAGCCACTGGGATAACTGGGGATCAGGGTATAGAGGGTGCCACTGGACCCACTGGTTCACTAGGGCCATCTGGTCAACAAGGCTTACAAGGACTGAAGGGGATTCCTGGGGCAACTGGTCCTCAGGGTAAGATGCTGCAACTTAATATTATACAAATGAGATATAAAACCATTCACTGTTAATATTCCTCATTGCACTATTCCACATTGAACATCAATGAACTACTGTTTGTTCCAACCCATCTTAGGGAATGACATATAGGAAAACCTGTTAGGTGGAACACATTTGTAATAAGGGGAACAAATTTTTTTCATAACATTGATATTTCATGAACCTCCAAATAGAACACCTGGAAACTGGAACACTAGGTGTTTCCCTTACATAGATTTTACAATGGTATAGACTAATTCAAAGTCTGGATAGCACATCACAAAAATGAGCATGACATTAAATGTTAGTACCATATTTGTTTAAATTTTAGTTTTAATTAATTTTAGTTTTAATTAATTTCAGGAGGAACTGGACCCACAGGATCATTTGGTCCATCTGGTTCTACTGGTGTAATGGGAGCCACTGGACCAATTGGACCTAAAGGTGAACCAGGTGTGCAGGGCCGATCAGGGCTGATAGGGAAAGATGGCGCTACTGGGCCTACAGGTCTTAAGGGAGATGTAGGTCCTACAGGATCAACAGGTTTGTTATTATTGTTATGTATCCAGGGGAAGATTACCAGATTTTTTTGTAATATTTGTGTCCTATTAGCTTAAACCTCAATGTAAATGCTCAGTTGTGATTGGTCAAAGATCAAAGAGTGGACAATCGTATTTGACAGTTCATTGAAGAGATTATACTAGAATGATGAAAGGTGAAATAATTTAGGTAGAAAAGTGAGCCTTATCAAAAGAATAATTGCAGTTTGCTGCAGTCTTGGTTAGTATAATTTGATATCATTCTGAGTCAACCTCTGGTGATTTTTGGATTGGTGTTTTCAAAAAGAAGGATTGGGTGTTGTATTTCTTGACTTATTTTTTATCATTTATTCTTGAGAAGACCAGACTGCATTATTTGAGTTTTTATCGCACCCTTGGGTGCTATATTGTGATTTAAGTTTGTTTAATATTTAATGGCACCTAATTGTTTATAACAATTTCTAGCTTTAATCCAACTTTGATGAAATAACTTTTTGCTTCAGGTATTCAAGGTGCATTGGGAGGAACAGGTCCCTCTGGTGCTACAGGTTCACAAGGAGTACCTGGAAACAAGGGAGATAAAGGTGATATAGGTCTCATTGGAATTGATGGTGCAACAGGTCCAACAGGTGTGAAAGGTGATATAGGACCTATTGGGCATGAAGGAGCAACTGGTGTGTCAGGGGCTACTGGTACTACAGGCCTAAAGGGGATCCCTGGCTTAGATGGCGCTACTGGACCTAGTGGCCCATTTGGTCATAATGGAACAATTGGGGTTACAGGACCTACAGGGCAAAAAGGGGAGTTGGGGTCAGCTGGTTCTAGGGGAGATCCCGGACCACCTGGAAAGGATGGGTTAAATGGAACCAAAGGAGAGCCGGGAGACCTAGGTATGTAGAAATGTACATGTATACACATATGTTGTAAATTAAAAAATCTAACTGAATTTTCAAATAGTCCAGAGCAAGTAATTCCAGTTGTTAGTTATTTTCCCCATTGTTTCAAATACAGAAAAACACTGAAGAATAAACAGTCTGTTAATGAGTACAAAATTAATGCCTTTAGAAGGAATACAGTATGTACAGTGTCTCTATGGATGTTTGAGAGCAGTGTCTTTTCCAGCATCTCCAAATGGCACAGAAGTTGCTGGTTCACTGGGGCCTACAGGAGCAACTGGCCAACCTGGTGTCAGAGGCTTGGCAGGGCCTCCAGGGATAGAGGGTTCTACTGGACCTACTGGCATAAAAGGTGCAAAAGGGCAAATTGGAAATCCGGGTTAGTGTTAACAAAATTATGATACTATGTATTGAAAACATTTCTGATTGGTTTCTTTTGTTTTATCTGGTTTTCACTATGTACTGTACTAAAAGTGATTAACTTTTAGAAGACAAGTAGTCTGGGATAAAATACCATTTGGATTTTTATTTTGTTCAGAATTCAAGGCTATGCTGTACAATGTGAGTCAGTCACCCAATTGTTTATTTTTTCCACCTGTTATAAATGAGTTCACTGTTCAGTTGGTTGAGAAAGCATTATTCTATTTCACAAGTTCACGCAATAAAGGTTCATTTGGACAGTTTTGAAAGTTTCACTTTTTCAATATTTATCAAATGAACTTTTAAAAAGACAAAACAGGAGATGTTGCTAACATGTACCCTGTATTACAGGCGCCATTGGTGCAACTGGACCAACTGGTGTGAAAGGGGTTCAGGGGCTATTAGGTGTGAAAGGTAACAATGGAACTTCTGGCCATCCAGGTCCTGCAGGCCTTAAAGGTTCAACTGGCAGTAAAGGAGAACCGGGTAGTGAAGGTGCACAAGGTAACTACCATAGTATTAGAGTGCTCATATACAGGTATATAAGTTCGTTGTGTTCTTTTTTCAGGGAAATGCTTCTTATTAATGCATTTAGTGCCTTATATTACTAAGATGTTGCCTCTTGTGTTCTTTTCACTATATAGACATTGTTAAAGAGGTAACGGCTATCCCACCTTTCATTCAACCTTATTGGGCATTGAATTGCATTAATTTGATGCTTCCAGCAATAAATGTGATGCATACTGTATGGGTGTAAGTCAGTTCATGTATGTATCTCTATCTAGGTAGACAAGGATTAAACGGTGAAAGAGGTGCCACAGGACCAGCTGGTGGTGTAGGTGCCACAGGCTCAGTGGGTGCTACTGGGTCTCCTGGGGAAAGAGGAAATCCGGGAGAAAGAGGAGCTCCAGGAGAAAAAGGATCAACTGGGGCTACAGGACCAACTGGTCCATTTGGTTCTACAGGACTCCAAGGTTCTCCAGGGGCTACTGGCTTGGTAGGTCCTCCAGGAAGCCAAGGAGCAACTGGTTCATTAGGTCCACCAGGAGCTGCTGGGCCAGTTGGGGCTACTGGACCAACTGGTATTCCAGGTTTGAGAGGGGCAACGGGATCTGTTGGTAGACAAGGAGAGATAGGTGCTACAGGGAGCAGAGGAGATCCTGGTATACAAGGCCCACCAGGTGCATCTGGGGCTAGTGGTCCAACTGGTCAGAAAGGGGACATTGGATTAACTGGGGCAACAGGCCCTACTGGTATTCAAGGAGCAACAGGGTTTAGAGGTAGCCAGGGAGCAACAGGCGCTACAGGACCACCTGGGGCTACAGGCAGGAGTGGGGCTACAGGTAATCCAGGACAAACAGGAGCCACTGGTGCACCAGGAGTGTATGGGTCAACTGGTGCTACCGGTGTAGCAGGACCACCAGGTCCTGGAGGACCAACAGGAGCTACAGGCCTAACTGGTGCATCTGGTGGTACTGGGTTGCCTGGACCTAAAGGAGACGAGGGTGCTGTTGGACCAGTTGGAGCTACAGGACCTTTAGGGGCAACAGGTATAGCAGGAGTAAAGGGTGAGATGGGATTCAGAGGTTTTTATGGAGCAACTGGACCTCCAGGACCATCTGGCACAGTCAGCCGTAAGTATACCTGCCTAAGTATATGTCATTACTTACAACCTTTTGACCTACTTAACTTACAACCTTTTGACCTACTTTACTTACAACCTTTTGACCTACTTTGATTAGAACCTTTTGACCTACTTTACTTACAACTCTTTCTAACAAACTGTATATTCCCATTTATATTGAGCCTGGATTTATCCTGTTCCAGCACTCCTACAACAAAGTATTGTCTCTTTGAACAACAGCATACACTACAATGCCTGTGGAGAGAACAATGGTGGGTGCCAGCATAACTGTACAGACTATGTCAATTGGCATGTGTGTAGCTGTAGGAGTGGATACTTCCTAGAGTCAAATGGATTCAATTGTTCAGGTAGAAGATTAGAAATTATTGTTGTACCATACCAGCTTTCACAATTTTGTACAGAACAAGTTATGAAAATGCTTTCTGTTTTGTATTATTTTTATGTACGTCCCCACCAGAATGACATAATTGTTGTTGGTCCCCAACTTTTTTTGAATGGAGTTTGGCATCTGTAACATGGCGTCTGTAACACATTACGGTGTCTGTAACACATTACGGTGTCTGTAACAAATGGTAGTTGGTGACATTTTGCATGTTAATGTCTTTTCTTATTTTATTATATTGTTTCTGATTTTAGATGTTGATGAATGTCAGGAGAATCGTTGCATCCATAACTGCAGCAACACTTTAGGCTCATTCACTTGCCAATGTTACAATGGCTATGTTCGCTCTATACTCAGACCATGGGAGTGTTTAGGTACAGAAATTTGCATATTGGATATACATTTAAAACCCATTGCTACTCTTGATATTGGACATTTGTATCGCATAGCATATTGCTAAATTGGAATTTTCTACATAATCGGGCTTATTGTTCAAATTTATAACACCACTCAATTTTTCTTGTGATAGAAGGATACATAATACATGCCTGTATATTTCAAGTAAAAATATTAAAAAATAAACATTTTAGAAATTTTATTAGAATTTATGGATATGCCCTCGTATGAGGTGTGATTGGCTGCAGTTAGTATGTATTTTTCCTTCTTATTGTAGATATTGATGAGTGCAAGGAAAATGCCACAGCAGCATGTGGTGCTAGTACCATATGCCTGAACAGTATAGGTTCATACCACTGTATACAACTTATTGGAGATGTTCAGCCAGAAGGGGTTAAGACTGGTAAGTATGAACCCTAGCAAATTAGTTGACCTCACATGCATCCTCCCCCTCAAAATGTAACATTTGCTCTTGATGTATACAAATGTGATGATGAGAAATAACTCATAAACCATTTCATGAAATGTCATGCAATGAAATTGGCTTTTGTCTGCCTCAATTGTACATGTCTTTTGACAGAACTTGATGTTTTGATATGACCCCTAACTCTGTTTTATGTTTTGACATTTTATGTTGTATTCCAGGTGCATCTTTATCAGGAACGGGAGGCATGTCCTCATTCATGTCTATCTGGCTGGGTGTCGGCTTTGGCTGCGTGGGTCTCATCCTCTTCATCATTTGCGTTGTCCTTTATGCCATATTCAACAGACAACAAGACATGATGAAAAACAAAGTAGATGATAATAATAACAATAAATCTTTTCTCGGGACTCAAATGCTCTCTGGTCGGAAGATTGCATTGCCCCTTACCCCCCAGATTATAACACCTGACTTTGATGAGGAGGACAATATGGGTATTGAACATCACATTGATGAGTTCGATAAAGATGATGCTATAGTGCACCATCATGTTACTTCCTCTAGTGAAGCTGATGTAGCAAATGCTGAGATACAAGCAAATTATATGTTAGAGGAGCATACCCTTCCTCCCCCACCCTCATTTATACCCCCACCTCCCTTACTACAATCATCGATCCCCTCATTTGTACCCCCACCTCCTTTGAAAGAAGTCTCTGAGAAGGTAGAAATTTTGCATGCTGAAGATCCTAAACCTGGACCATCAATGGAAGTGTAATGTAATAATATGGACTGTTTGACATGCATTGGTGAATATTGAGAGTTATTGAAAATAAAAAGGTTCGGGAGCAAGTCATGCCTGTCATGGTCTTATGAAAGTAATATTAAAAATCTTAGAGATCAAATCTTTAAAAAAGATAAAGTGATAAATTGTCAAATAGATGGGTATTTTGAAACATTCAAACATTGCTCATTTTGTTAGTGGTTGATGTATTTACAATTTCAAATCATAAATTTTTTACCTCAATTTTGACACATACAAACATATTAGATTCAGTGGATAACTTAAAAGTGACCTAAATGTCAGGAGGGGATGCAGCATGGTATGAGATATGTGATATGAGGGGTAAGAAAGTAAAAAATGGACTAGAAAGAATTTCAATCCATTCTGCACCCCCTCCCCCTCTATGCATATCTACATTATCAGTCATGTATTTAAATTGTTTTTATATATGATTGTTATTTTTGATACTATAGAATATACACCAGAATACCATATGGTGCTCTGTATTATAATCTGGGCTCATAAAGTATTATATTATTGATTGTTTTGTCATATATAAAATGTTATATCTATGAAAGTTATTTGTATTATACCAAAGTTATATTTTTTATACCAAAGTTATTTTTTGTTGTTATTTTTGTATTTTTTACATGATCTCAAATACAACCTCAGGTTTGATAAGCTACAAACACTGTACACTGCCAAATGTTTGTTCACTTGCATATACATTTTGTTAATGGATTATCTCATGAAAGGAATAAGAAGGGATATAGAGTATAGAAGAGATGAGAGTAAAATTCTACAGAATTGTCACATTTTTACAAAATCTTTTGCTATCATCATTCCATGTCATGTCTATTTTTCTAAACATTCCAACAGTTTTGAGTTAATTCAGGAAAATCCTTCAATTGCCATGGTTATGTGGCAATAGTTTGGAAAAAGAAATGTCCTATATCTCTTTACAATTCTAATGAATTTGGACATATCTGCAACTTAAATCTTCAATAAATTCTATATTTGATCAAATATCTCGATATCTCGATTCTTCTCGATTCAAATATCTCGATTTCAAAAAGATATCTGACATTTTACACTATATCCCTTCTAATCCCTTCAAATGAATGAGTTGTTGCGGATAAATGGTTTAGTGAGTAAACATTTAGTCACTACAATTTTAGTATGATGATTGTGATGTATTAACTGTGCTTTGTTTCTGCTTACAAAAAGTTTGTCTCAGTAAGTCTCTTTAAATTAATAATAAAATAAAATTGTATTGTTGATATAATGACTTGTAATTATTAGTTCTGTTTTATGTTTGTTATATGTTATATATACAACACTGCAATTACAATAATCTGGAAATGCAAGACAGAAATATTTATGCAAGGTGTATCCGATTACAGCCAATCTGAACTCAGTATTTTATATAACTGCACTGTATTATATAACCAAGAACCTACTCACCCAAAGTAATTCTTTGAATGGTTTTCAATGTATTCTGGTATGCCAGGGCCCCTCTTGTCTGCCATTTGCGAGATACGGTGGAAGGATAAAGACAAAGAGGGCGTGGCTATATCGCGATGTTAACAATGTGACATCAAGATTCTACAGATTGAAATTGATGCTTTGCCAACTTGACCCTTGCAAAAAGTTTAATTGAAAATATGTTCTTTTAGCGATTTCCTATCTTTTGGGTCATTTCATGGAAAATATTTTGCAATGTGTGAAAAGAATTGAAGCCCAAGACTTGATGCATAGAAGCTGATTTATTCCACTCAGGCATTTTTTCTTAAACTTCACACTCGATGCTGTCTGTGAGACTAACATGTTTTATGTTAGTCTCAGATGCTGTGTATCTCGTGCAAAGGTTGATATAACACCTTTTTGAGGAATGATACAGTCCACAAAGAGTCCAGGGCTTTAATCTGAACCCCTTCCAATCCAAATTCTTTTTCCTTCAGTTGACTCATGTTAAAAAACCTTGAAATCTGAACACCTCCTAATTCGAACAGTGCACACCCATATTTCAAGTCTAATCTCAACAATGTATGATATCAAAACTTACGAAAAAATGTTAAATGGTCTCACTTGTAATCAGGCTTTCATTGAAATCTGAACACCTCCTAATCGATACTTTTGGACCAGTGTGAAAGAAATTATGGTCCCCTGGGGATTATGGTCCCCTTTCCTTAAGGCCCTGACTGTGTATAAATAATAAGGAAAATAATTGTAATTAGGTCACCATATAAATCAATAGAGAGTAGGACCATAAATTAATAGGACCTACTAACCTTTTACACCGGTCCCAATGCTTTCGTATTTGAAAAGTTTTACTGTACAGACTACTACAGTGTCAAACTTTTACTGTTTAGAGAACATTTCGCCAGGTGTAATTATTTTAGCTATAGCGAACAGCTGTACAACAAATGACTGTTCTCAGAGTAAAGTCCAAAAGTTGATTATTTTGGTGAAACAAATATTATAAATTGCACAGTCATGGCATCTACGGTCTCCAAAGTTCCACAAACATTTAGGAAATGGGTTGTGCAGAAAATCAGCAATAAGTTTAGGGAAGCTGCTGAAGTTGTCACCGTAAATACTCCGCAAATCGGACCTTCTGAAGTTTTAGTAAAAAACAAGTAAGTTTTACATGAGTTTGGTCTTGATTTTCAATTTTGAAATTCGTTAGAAAAAGCGACATTATATGTGTGAAATGTGAATATATTTTTCTTTACATTATGGCACAATAGACTATAGATTTCTTCAGTTTCAACGGCTTGCCTTTGAAGCAGACTTTGAGAGTAGACAGGTTTTATTCTGTATACATGTATGTTCTTACTGTATATTGTATTGATTGTTTTCTTGTTTCATCTTAGATATGTTGGAATAAATGCCAGTGATATCAACTTTACTGCTGGCAGATATGACCCAACAGCTAAACCTCCATTTGATGCTGGATTTGAGGTAATCATTATCGAGATGACAGGCCCATACCTATGCCCTAAAAGAATGTGGACATACTCTTCATTTGCTTTCTTGGAAGGAAAAGCTGCTCCTACCCACATAAACTTTTAAATATTTGCATTATTTTTTAAAATTTTGGGTTATAATGAAAACACGCGCTACGCGCTAACGCGCCACGCGCCAATGCGCTAATAGAACATGATCCCTCCCCCACGATGTGTGCGCATGTTTTAAGCGCATGTTTATGATTGGTCTATACCCTTGGCCCAGGGACATGTATAATTAGGGTTATGACTCCCTGGGAACTTGTCCCAAACATTGACAGTTCAAAGACTGTATAAATCACCGCTAACCTGTCAATCAGACTTTGATGTGAACTTTGCGGCCGCAGGAAATAAACAAAGCCTCTCGAAAATTACACTTTTCAAGTTACGATTTCTCTAAAAATATAAGACCAATTAAGATGTTCTTCACACCGTTAAAAAAAAGAAATCGACTTCAATTTAGGAAATAATTCCAAAACTAAATGAACGTGTACTTTTCTCTGTATTTGACCTAAAAGAACATGAGTAACTTAGAATTAATAAATATTTACGGCCAATTACCGGACAATGATAAAACATGCTGGTCAGGTTTACATTACTTTTTAAATCGTCTCTTATTTAAAACTTTAATTCCAAATGAAATACAATCCTGTTTTCAACAATATTCCTGATAGGTAATACAATTCACTGGGACTGACGTAATTCAAAACTTTTTAAATCTAAAATCAAATTGAGAAAAACGAAAGCAAACATGAAAGGGGGGTTTATAGGGGTCTTGGAAATCCATATACACTATTTTTCACTAGCCCCTCAGTCTTATACCATTTACAGCATTTTCACCCCTTTTACATGTATAACATACAGTGTATGCAATATTTTTCACATCTCCCTGTAGTACTATATTTTACAAAAAGCTCGGGTAAATAATCTGTACGATAATTTTGAAATTACCGTTGAGAAAAGTTTGGATAATATTCAGAAGGAAATAACATAATGCAAGAATCCACGTAGTACCAAATGTATAATCATACGGCAAATAGGCAGTACACAGCCCCGAAGCCAGGGGGGTTCGGAGGGTGACTTTGGATTTTTTTTTGAAAAAGTGCCCCCCCCCCCTGGGAAATCCTGGTTACTGTCCTGTCCTGTGGGACTGATTTTTCAAATCACCCCCACAACCAGGCCCGTAGCCAGAGGGGGAGCTGGGGAGCGGAGCTCCCCCTCTGGCCAGAGATTCTTTCAAAATCATGCAGTTTCTCACCATTCTGAGAATTTTTTCATGATTATTAGCCAAAATTGTGAAAAAGCTTCCCCTGGAAAAAGGCTTCCCCTCCTGGTAAAAGCTGGCTACGGGCAAGCCCCCACAACTACTTGTGTATTGAAATCCCAAATTTATGGGGATAAGCTGGATCTGCAGTATTCGTTCAAACTGTACTTTAAATTTCATAATAGGCTTCTTTAATTCTTTTAAAACATATGTTTATTTAACTTATACGATGCCATATACGATAAATGTTGCCCCCTCTTATGCAGTCATACACAATAGATTTTCACCCTCCTCTTATACGATAACCCTATACACCCCCCCCCCCCATGAAAGCGAAAGAGTGTAACAGGGCATGAAAAGAAAAATGGAAAAATATAAATGCGACGCCTGAATTATCCCACCGTTTGGTAAGTCATGAGAGAAATAACTTCAAATACAAAGAGTAAAGATATATAAAACATCCATGACTTGATATTAAGAGGTAACATGCGACAAATAGGAGAAGTTGGGCCCCCGGCTCAGATTTCGAAACGGGATTTTTCTCGCCGATGGATGGACCCAAATAATGCAATGAAAATGAAATAGGGAGCATATTCGCATATCTGCGACCATTCATCTTGTAAGGTGCTACTTTCTATTTATCTTCCTTTTAAATCAGATAAAACACACTGACAATCGATAATCTTTGCACAGTTAACGTAACGATCAAACATTGGGCTTCTTCATACTTCTGCTTTCTGATGCGCCACCTAATCTCTTCACTCACTCGAGTTTTATACATGTTCCCGGGCCTGTGGGAACGATCATTCTGAACAGTGCGTTAGTGCGCTAGCGCGTTAGCGCGTAGCGCGTGTTTTCATTATAACCAAAATTTTGGCTCAAATAAATATGTCATGGTATGAAACCGCATACTTATCAATTGACTTATCCCTGTTATTGACTTATCCCTTATCCCTGGACAGGGTGCATGTTGGGAAATTTTCTGCATTCCTCAATTGAGTCACATGTTATTTTTCAAACAAGAATAACTCCTTACCCACATTGTCTACATCTTCCAAGTTTGCACAAAGAGTGCTCTTCTGTGCCTAGAAAAGCCTTGTGAGAAGGTTTGTTTTGTAAAATGTATAAAAAATGAGAAAATTCAGTGAAAAAAATTTCTGAAAATTTTCTGATTTTTTTCACTGAATTTTCTTGTTTTTTATACACTTTATCAAAACATTCTTCTCACAAGTCTTTTCTAGGCATATAAGTGCACTCTTTGTGCAAAACTGGAAGATATAGACAATGAAGGGAAGGAGTGATTCTTGTTTGAAAAATAACATGTGACTCAATTGAGGAATGCAGAAAATTTCCCATCATGCACCCTGACCTTAAGTTCCTTTAATAAATTGACAATGAAAAAAGTAAAATATATGTAACACCCTGAAATAAACATACATTTTAGGCAGTAGGAGAGGTGGTAGCTAGAGGCGACTCCTGCAACAAGTTAAACCTTGGACAGCCAGTATGCTACATGGCTAATGGTGCATTTGCAGAATATATGGTATTTGTTATCTAGTTTTTTTACCAACCTTATTATCTATTTTTTATTTGAAAATGCAACATCAAGTCAGTTTATCAGAAAAGTAAGACAACATTTAGAGTTTACATTTAGAGTTCAAAATTACATTTAGCGATTTTATTATTTAAATGAAATTTTATATTGGCCCTTTTGTGTCCAATTAACCACATGTATTATGTGTAACATTTATAATGCTCTAAGCCAAATACCCTCATATTATCATGTTTATAATACGCAGGTCCTTAAAGAAAGACATGTGTTTCCTGTACCTGCCACCAATCCCGAGTTTGTTACATTACTGGTTAGTGGTCTAACAGCTGCAATATCTCTTGATAAAGTTGGTGAAATAAAGAAAGGAGAGACTGTTTTAGTGACTGGTGAGTGCTTCATTGTTGAAGTAAAAGTCAATATGAATAAAGCTATAATATCACTGTCAAGCTGCAATTGCATGATTGGTTAAAACTGGGTCACATGTCATGAAAGATCACATGATATTCACTGGGGATGGTTATCAAATCAGACAATGGTGAATAACACTATTCACTTCTCCTGGGAATTTTCAAAAATACTTAATTTGTTAGATGTAGATCAATATTATAATCATGGTAAATAAGTTGTCAACAGATGTTTAAATCAATATTAATACTATTCATCAATGTTTTAATATATAGTACTAAATAATAATGAGGATGGCTAGCTAATAACAGCAACCAAATAAAACACTATTCTTTCACTAGAATCTGAGACTAACAGCTAGAATGAAATGTTTGTACGATATTCTGTTTTCTCTATTACATGCATAACCAACACCTACAGTAGAAAGTATAAGGCCAGAAACTAACCAGTAAATAGCTCTACAGGAATATAAATCAGTTATGCAATTTGGATAAAAATTTGGATGAGCAATTTGAGGTTTCTTTTATCTGATCATTCAAATGAATGCTTACCTGAACTTGCTATTTAGATATATTCCTCAAAGTACTTATTCTAACATTATTCTCCATAGCTCAAGGGGTAGAGCATCCGACATGTAACATGGAGGTTGTGGGTTCAATTCCCATCAGGGTGGAGTGACTTTTTCCCATCAGCCCTTAGCATAGAATTTGACCCTATGTTTCAGATTAGCTATTCTAACAAACACACATTCATGTAACATTTTAGCTGCAGCAGGAGGGACGGGACAGTTTGCCGTGCAGGCAGCAAGAAATGCTGGGTGTCATGTTATAGGAACTTGCTCATCAGATGATAAAGTGCAATTTTTAAAGGTAACGTTTTGAGCTTATAACATTTTATATTGGTTCAGTAAGTGTAGTACATGGTAAAGTTTAAGTCTTGTTCATGGTACATTCATGGTAAGCATTCTATGACTAATTACATACTGTACAGTAAAACCTGTCTTAGAGAACACCTCTCTCTAGTGAACAACTGTCTCAAGTAGACACTTCCTTCCTCTTTACATACTCTACTGACTTCTGTATAGATTACCCTCTCTATATGTACCTTCATGTCCCAACAATGAATTTTTTTATTTGCTTGAAATGTACGATACACAGTGTTTTACTGTACTTCCAGAATATTAATTTTTGCTTAAAAGTAGCCAAGAAATGTTTTAAACTTTTAGACTATTTGGTCAAAATGATCCCAGTTATTAATAATTTCCCAATGATTCTCAAACAGCATGAGAACAGTTCCTGGTGTTTGAGAACACTTGGACATATTTCTTTCATATCCATCATTTTATCTTCTTTTTATATGACTGCAGAGATGGTGCCTTATGAAAATGCATTGAATTTTTCAGGATATTGGCTGTGACAGACCTGTTAACTATAAGAAAGAAAATTTGAATGAGGTGCTGAAGAATGAATACCCTGTGAGTATGTGTTTAAGCAAGTCATGATAGATCATATTTTCATAGTTTAATTTGATTGACTATACATGTAAGTGTGAATAGTTTTCCATAAAATCTTGGAGGGGTTGTTTCATCATTCTTTGACTGTGTTCTTTAAACCTCTTCTTCCTCTGTGTTTTCGAATGTTGATAGTTTTATTCTCATTATTTTACAGAGTGGTGTAGATGTGGTTTATGAATCAATTGGTGGAGATATGTTTGATACAGCTGTAAAAAAGTAAGTCATAATTTATTCACAAATTAATACATGTACAGTAGAACCTGTATATCTGAACACCTGGCTTACCAAACACCTCCCAATCTGAACACTTTTTTGGTCCCATTTTTTCCTCCCATTGACTCCCATGTTATAAAAACCTTGAAATGTGAACACCTCCTAATCTGAACGCTTTTAGCTGGTCCCAATGGCGTTCGGATTAGACAGGTTTTACTGTATTACACATGTTACATATATGGTATGTATTTTATGTATTACATGTTGTGACTCTTATACCTTCCCCGGGATACCTTCACTTTCAATATGAAACAAATCCTATTTTAACAAAATTGAGTAACAATATTGTCAATTCCTAGTTCAATTGCTACAATGGCACTTTCAACATTGAAACAAATCTTAGTTGGATCTTGACTAAAATAGGGTATAAATTAGCAGAAATTAGGCTGCCAGCCTACTCAGTGATGTCAATCATTTGTGTTACTATCATGAATAAATTGAATTGACTGAGAGTGAAAATTCTAAAGCTGCAGAAAGAAAACAATTTCAATGGCTGTCTAATTCAACCAATAATAGGTTTGCATGTTCACAAATATAGAACATATTACACATTTGGAGGTTCTTTTACATTTTGTATATTTGAATTTTCAGTCTTGCAATAAAAGGCAGATTGATTATAATAGGCTACATAGCTGGATATGAGACTTCTAGAGGGTTCCCAACTTCTAAAGTTGTCGCTACTTTACCTCAAAGGGTAAGTATTATATACAGTATTAGGATTTAGTGTTTCTCAAATCTCCACAACACCTACAAGTTTTTTACCGTACAGTACTGTACTTTGTTTGTCTTTTAGTCTGTTGTTTGTTTAAAATCTGAAAAAGTCAGGACAAAATTCACAAATGATTATCCAATTGACATTTAAAACTCATTCCATATTTCTGATTTTTCACAACCATATTTCCAGCTCCTTCCAAAATCGGCCAGTGTCCGTGGGTTTTTCCTATTTGGATATGTTTCTGACTTCCCTGAGTACCTCAATAAGTTGGTAGATATGTACAAAGCAGGAACTCTGAAGCTCAATGTAGACAATGGACAAAGATTCGAGAGTGGACCATTCAAGGGTGTTGGCTCTATACCAAATGCAATTGAGGTAGGGCTAACCCTACTATCACACCAAACTAGTTCTCACTGCGTTCTCAAAAACAGGCTTCAACTGTATACGAACGGACTGGACCTACTAAGAACCGTTTGGGATCAATTTACAAACTTCATCGAACGTACTCGAACAGGTAGGTCCTCTAGAACTTAGACAATGCTCAAAATGTTCTCGTGGTCGTCACGTTCTACAATTAGAACGAGTGACAACGTACTAACGACGAGCTGGACGTACAACGAACGGAACCGTCGTACTTCAATCCTACTAGGGACGTTTTAACAACGAGTTGAACTGTCTGCGGACGTGTTGAGAACGAGGTAGAACTAATTGCAAACGGGTTTAAACTGATTAGAACGTATTTAACACTGCTTATGAACGAGTTAGCAAAAATATAGCTATCACACCAAACAAGTTGCCACTGTGTTCTTCAAAACTGGTTTTAAACTGTGTGCGAACGGAATGAACGTAGCTGCAACTTTCTAAGGTCTATTTACGAACTTTATGAACGTTCTCAGACGGGAATGTGATTTTAGAATTTTGAATCGATTCAAAATTCGATGACGACCATACCGTTCTGTAATCAGGTCATGTTGACCTTCTAGACTAAGGGACGCGTTCTACGACGTTGCACTCCGACGTGGTGCGACCTGAACGAACTGCGAACGAGATGGACGTATTGAAGACTGTTTAAGAACGGAGAAGCTAATTATTTCAGACATGTTTCCCGACCACAGCCAGATTGAGCCCGTTTGACGACGTTTTCGTAGGACTGGCAAGAACGGGTAAGAACTAGTTTGGTGTGATAGGGGGGTAAAACAATATACTGTAGGATATTACCAACAGGTGGTGACATTTTACATGTTTATGCCATGTTGTATCATGTACCTCATTTATACCTTATTTATACCATATTCTCAGTGTTCATGATCATTTTATTTATGCTTTCCAGTACCTCTACAGTGGTAAGAGTATGGGAAAGATTGTGGTAGATGTCGACCAACAAGCCAGTAAACTATAGGAACAAATACTAAAGACTTAAATATCAACTATTCCATTCAAAAGAAACAGTCTTCGATAGTAGGAGGCCATTGCCTGTTGTATTTGAACGATGCTCTCTGATCTTGTTAAGCCAATGATGTTGTTAACTTAACACTTTCATTGTTTCATCCTCTGTTGAATAGTAGTAGAGCAACAAAATTGTTTTAAATACCTACAACTATGACATTTTGGCAATTCGACTATTAGATGGTCATTTTGAGAAGTGATGGCTGACGCTTAACATGATATTTGAATTGCTATGAATGGTGTTTCCATTATTTCTATGTAAATGTATCTCCATGTATATTGTATAATGCATTGGAACAACATTAGAACAATTATGAGTTGTTATAAAAGTATTCTGTGCAGTAAAGTATTTTAGTATGATGATACTCCTGAAGGAGACAATGGGGTATCAATTTATACTGAAACTATTTATAACATATTTATGATGGTCTCAGATTTATAACAGTTTATGTACAAGACAGTGGCTTTTTAGTTGCTCCACATTGTTTACCAAATTACATACAAAGAAAATTGCTCAAATTTATATTTGTATGACGTACCGTTTATGTACTTCGAATAAATTATAACTAGAAAACAGCAACTCCCACCAAAGAAAACATATTTAATTTAAGGATTTAAGCCCTGGACTGTAGAATCACCATTCCTTGAAGGTATTGCTTTCCAAAAGTACTAAAATAGTAGGAGTCTGGGTCTCTGGGAATATACCCTTTTGGTCCCTCGCTTTAATGTATTTGAAATATAGATTATATTACTGTCTAAGATGTTTTTGATTAAAATATGCACCTTTTAGTGAGGATTGATGCTTAATTAACCTCCTGCTGTGAATCAAATTAGGTAACCTCATTATGTTAAAAAAATCATTTTCATTGCATTATGTTTTTTAATGCTTTTATTCATGGTGTACAACAATATGTTATTACAATATTAGTATGCCTTTCATATTAACTCAATATTTGAAGAAAATAACAACATGTTATTACATTATATTACATTATTAGTATGTCTTCCATATTAACTCAATATTTGAAGAAAATCTTAGTACAAACTGCATATTATAAATTGCATATTATTGTCAAAATGACAAGAACAAAACAAAAAAAACTCAATAAGAATTAATAGGGAGGTTAAATTACATGTTTTTAAGAGAATCTGTACGCAAGCGTGCGATATTTCGACCATCCCGTTCTCAACTCACTTTTCCAGATTCCTAATTACAATTATTTTTCCGAGCACAATATCTGATTCCTTTATCCTCAATTGGCCAGGAAACAGTAATATTAGGATGGGAAAACTAATCCACAGGGGACCATAGTCCTACACGTTCACGTTTTTAAAAACGTGTATCTTAATCTTAGCCTCCCTATTGATGAAATATATCAATTGCCTGAAATGGTTGAAATGAATTGTTCAGGAACAGAGAGATTTGAAACATTTTATGTACGGTTCAGTATCTTTTGCACCAATGAGATAACTGAGCATGAATGAATGTATGTCTTCTCTATATTCCTATATCGGTGGGATAATAAATCAAATTAATATTTACTTAACTATTTGTTTAAATTAATAGGTTGCATTTATTTCATATTTCAATCATAACATACTTTCTAACAGACCATAGCTGTTAATATTAAAACTAGATTGCATCATCATTGACTAGTCACTACAATTTGTGTTCTTAAATATTCTGAATGAGCTTAATTTTCATCACCAGTAATTCAAAAATGCACCAGTAATTCTGGTAGTAAAATGCTATATGTATGACATGTATTTGTTCTTATATTGTAAAACATGCATCAAAATATCCCTAACATTTTTAAATATGAGGTAAAGTTTATCATGTGAAAATATTGGCACAAGTAATAATAATTAAAGTGCTATTGTACACTGTTTAGCTATAGTTGAGCAAAGTAATAGGAATGCTTCCAAAGTATGTGCAATACAATACCCTGTGTGTAGAGTCTAACTACAGAAGACGAAGCTCTCTTTTAAGAAGTGAAGTCGAACGAATGCAAAGGGTAGCAATACAAGAGATAATTCATATTTTTCACCGACACATTCCCCTACTTCTTCAATCATCAATTGGTAATTATAAAGAAAAAATACAGAGTGACACAAAAATACAACCGTTTTGCAATAACTCTAAACTGTTCATATTTTACCACTGACACATTTCCAACTTCCAATTGATTATTTACTTTAGTAGGCCATAAAAATATTGGGTAAGTGACCTAATAATACTTGTACACAGCTCTTGGAAATACATTCAATTAAAATGTTTCGTGGAATGTTCTTCTGTATGAACATAGACGGTTAGGAGAAAGAAATGGACAACATTTGTGCAACCAAATTAATACAAACTTTACCTAAAAATAACCATATCAACCATTCTGACTATTATAAACCTAGCCAATAATGTGGCCTGGATTATAAAATGATAAGTAGATGTACACTTATTTGTTCTTTGAAATGGCTCCTGTGAAAGACGTATTGTCCAATGATGTCCTATATTGCCTTCACATAAGATATATTCATAGATTTTGATCTCAGATTCAGAGGTCTGGAAAATCCTTTAAAATTGTATTGAATAAACAGTCACAAACATTTAAGGTAAAACTGTTATGTATATACTAGAATATAGACTCCATATGAAAAACATAGAATGTAGAATATATAAATATTTAGAATATAGACTCCATATAAATACCAGAGAAATGAATAACACCATTCAAAATTGTGGAGTGGAGCCTTTGATCAATCTTTAAATTCTAAACCTTCCATCACCACAGTTATATAAATGACACTGTTCAAATGTTATTAATTTTCCATTTCATGAACAATGGAAACAACTCCCGTCTTTAGCACCTTGTATGTACACCTGTAATAGACTCAGGGTAAAATATTTAGAGGTTATGTCACTATGACGTGAAATATGCCTGAGTTCTCCCAATATAGGCCGACCTTGGGAGGCTCTATATTTGGGCAAGAACGAAGGCATATTTCACGTCATAGTGACATAACTGATGTATTACATGCCTTTGTTCCCATGGTTACTTTGTATCAATGACGTGACGTCATGATATTATCATGGTTATTAAAGAAATCTAATATCAAAACGAGGTAAGCGGGCTATATCGGGGTAATCGGGCAATATCGGTGGATATAGCTCGCTAACTTTCCCATTGACTTCCATACAAATGCTTCGCTAGGTATGTAATACTAATGTATACAGCATTTTGGTTTTTAAATTACACTAGGGGTTTAAACAATCTAATTTTTGTTATTGAAAAACTGTTGATTGGGCAGACATGTAACTTCAAATCTGACTAATTTTTATAGAACATGGGGAAGAGGTCATGGCCTTCATTAAATTAAGTTTCCCATAAAACATTGATATTTTGGCTGAGCCCTTTAAATGATTGAACTTTCTCCATTGTATAAAGTGATTGCACAAATCAGTTATTTTTTCTTCTTCCTTTGTTTTGTATTGTTCTTTGAGCTAGCCTTAGGGGTGGTTGATGCAGGATCCCATGGTGGGGGTCTCTCAACTCCTGGTTGGATGATAGGGTTACCATCCTTATCTCTGTTTAAGCCTCTACCAGGTCCCATTTCTGAAAATATACAATATATACATCGTATAAAGTGGTGACATATTTTGCATGTTAATGGCATGCCTTGTTTTAATTTTTAATGCAACATGTTATCGGTATAGTATAGGTCTAAGCTAAATAGTGATAACAGAAACTTGCGCTGCATAAATACCTTTCAGAAGATCTAGAGGAGGCTCTAATAGTGATTCTTTCTGGGAATCCCTAAGATATCTACAAATAACAACAAAACAGTACTGTAGAATGTAGAGGCATATATTTACACATACAGTAGAACCTGTTTAAGTGGAACACCCTTCAGACAACAAAAAAAAATTTCCACTTGTGAGGCATTTCAATTACAAAGGTTCATTAACATCGAATCAATGGGTCGCATGGAGTCACAGGACTTTAAAAATCCATTCCACTTATGAGATGTTCCACTTGTGAGGTGTTTCACTTAGGTGTTCCACTGACAGAGGTTTTCCACTTAGCAGTTTTTACTTTACATGTATTAGTAATACATCCCATGTGACTTATTACACCCTGAAGCATAAATGAATGTGACATGACCCTCTAACTATAATAACAGATGATGTTTAAAGTTCTGATGAATGACCTCTAATGTAGCTACATGACCCTTATGCTACTGGCCAAATCTTTTGAATTTGTACAGAGTGAAACTCAGTCATAAGTGGGGATATGTTTTGATTGTTGTATGCTTGTAAGATATGTAGTATGGTTACCAATAGAGGAGTTACCTACTGTTTATTAATCTGAATTGAATATACCAATCGAAAGCATTAAGTAAGAAATATAGTGATACATTACCTATATACCCTGGCACATCCATACCCTAGGCCTATAAACACAGCGATCAGAAGTATCCGTAAAATGTCACTCTGCAAGATAATCAGATTTAAAAAATTATAAGGTAGTATTCATTGTTATTTGGTACAATACATCATTTGGCAAATTGTTTCCAATTTCCTCTGAAATTTAGAAGAATTAGCTACTGTTGAAATTGTTGATTTCATTGTTACATTTTCAAATAGTACAGTACAGCTACCATACAAATACCAAACCTAACCTTGATTACTTGTTTTCTGTGCCAGTCCTTTAAAAATAGTGTTAAAGTGCCCGATAAAGTATAAAATGCGCATGCGTCCAGGTGTTGATAAACTATAAATAGCGAAAATCCAGGGTTTGTCACCACAAGGTAAGCCAGGACGTGTTGAGAGAACAGCTAGTGTTGATATTGAATTTAAATGTAGCCAGATAAGTTTCCTTATTGAAATTACATATGGTTATAAGCAATACTTTGTAGGTGCTAAATAATAAAATATTTAGAGTATATATGAGAGAAATTGGTCATTTCGAACCTATTGAAAAGTTTGTGGCTCTCGGCTACACCGGGGAATTTACTTCCATGAGTACACACATAAATGTGGGGTTCCCCAAGAGGTACGCGACAAGGTGACCTGGCATCAAATGTGCGACTAAATGCTACTATCGAGAAGATAAAATAACGAATACGACAATAAGTTATTGCATGTGACAATTCCGAGCCTTCATCTCACTGAAGTATTTTGAAGTGAAAATAGGATTTTTGTTTTGATACATGGATTCAGATGAACGTAACTTTATTCTGACAACTAATCAAAACTTAACAAAATTGATTGTACGTAACAGACAATTTATTGTTTTACAATGTTTTGATTGGCTAAACGAATGAAACCAACAAATTATGACATGTGAAATGACAATTTTGAAATGTAAAATTTAAAAGTGACAAACACAACCTCCCTATCCACTCTTTGGGAGCCCTAGTAAATTAGTAATATGTACATGCAGCAGTGGTAGTGTGCAGCTTATTATCACACTACGCTTTGTATTCTTAAGCCTGTTGTTTGTAATAACACTGTTCACTCAACGTATGTTTTGTGTGAGGGCAGTCAACGATAATCATTGTTTTATCCCGGTTATATGACCTCGGCAATTATAACAAAACCGTACTAAACGAAAAAACGCAAATAAGAGAAAGCTTTCACACACATATAAAAAATAAACTAGTCTTATCCGCCAGTATAAACTCTGTGCTATACGTAGCCGGGTCAGGCGCACACTTTAAAGGAACATTCCTGGCCAAACCTTTTCTATCCTGATGTGATAGCTGTAATCATATATACTTTCCATATTTAGCAAAACACCAGGAAATGTTTTAATATAGTTAATATTGATAATTTAAAAATGTAGTGCTCATTTCCAGTAAGCTGCCATCTTTTAAGATTTTACTCAGGAAATGATGTCATCGACTCTCAACTTCCATGACCTTGCATATAACAGTATAGGGAAGTAGCACAAAATCACTTCTAGACAAGTGGTTCTTACTTTATGTGCAAAAATATTTTCAGAGTTTGTCAGATTAGAATAATAGAAGAGACTTATAGAAGGATTAAATCATAGACAAAATTGAAAAAGAATGCACAGCTGGTTTTTGTAATTCTTAATAGCTCCATGGGCTTTCAACTAGAAGGGTAGGCAACTTCCCATATTTCATACATAAACATTGCCTTTGGCTTTTCAAAATTGGAGAATGTACACATTCCAAGAAAATCTTATTTTGTCCTTTTTATGGATGATTTAAAGAAATAACTCAAAAATAAAAACATGATCATCTACATACATGTTGATAATTTAATAAAAAATGGAATCCATTGTAATTTTGACAATACAGAAAGTGAACATTCACCCACAAATTATATTTTTATTGGAATGTGTTCTTGAATAATTACCCACAATGCAATACTAGAAGAAAACATCTTGATACCTCTTATTCTTATTGGTCTTTTTTGTTTACTTTTACACGAGATTGAATATATTTTATGCTTCAGTCATATTTAAAATTGATTTTTATTCAAAACATGGGCTTTCAACTAGAAGGGTAGGCAACTTCCCATATTTCATACATAAACATTGCCATGGGTTTTCAAAATTGGAGAATGTACACATTCCAAGAAAATCTTATTTTGTACTTTTTATTGATGATTAAAAGAAATAACTCAAAAATAAAAACATGATCTTCTACATACATCTTGATAATTTAATAAAAATTGGAATTCATCATAATTATGACAATACAGAAAGTGAACATTCTCCCACAAATGATGTTTTTATTGGAATGTGTTCTTGAATAATTACCCACAATGCAATACTCAAAGAGAACATCTTGATAACTCTTATTCTTATTGGTCTCTTTTGTTTACTTTTATATGATATTGAATATATTTTATGCTTAAATCATATTAAAAATTGATTTTTATTCAAATTAATACTAAAACATATACATTTAATTAATACTTTTTGAAATATTGCCATAAAAGGGAAGCATGTCATTGCTCATTTTGAAGGTCTCATGTTATTACATAGAGTTGCATACCCTTCTAGTTGAAAGCCCATGTTCAAAATAATACTAAAACATATACATTTATCTAATACTTTTTGAAATATTACCATAAAAGGGAAGCATGGCATTGCTCATTTTGAAGGTCTCATGTTATTATACAGAGTTGCATACCCTTCTAATTGAAAGCCCATGATAGCTCCTTATAATGTTTCATGCAAAGTTGAGAGTCGATGACATCACTTCCTGAGTGAAATACTAAAAGATGGCAGCCTACTGGAATTCGGCACTAAATTTTCAAGTGATCAATATTGACTATATTAAAACATTTTTCCCTGTTTTGCTAAATATGGAAAGTATATATATGGTTATAGCTACCATATTAGGAGAGAAATGGTCTGGCCAGGAATGTTCCTTTAAATATTAGAAGATTATGTGTATGTCAATATATGAGCCTGGCCATAGGAAAACCGGTCTTATCACAAAAATTAAAATTGTGCTATAGAGCCAAAAAAGTGCCCAAGATTAAGAGGAAAATGTGCTAAATTAAAATCTGACTTTTTGGTCTATAATTGCAAGGAAAATTTGTTAAGACATAAGCCATGGCCTCTTTGTGCTTTCTAAGATAAACAAAAAATCAAAATATTGAAAAATCTGTGATAAGACCCCTTTTCCTGTGGCCTGGCTCATATGCTATTTTAGTCTAGTTTATCAAAAACAATATTTATGTAATATCTTACAGATATTGTAGGTCTTTGAGCAATGTAATCATCCCCAACTATGATGAAGAGGCCAAGGAGAAATCCAGTTCCACTGCCCACCCAAGGTAGATTACGATCAGCTGCAATAGAACCATAGTAACCATATTTTTCTCCCTAAAATGGATACTCATTGAAACTGCAATATTGGGAAGCTTTTTTCAGAACTGGCGTCGACCCAATATTAACACATGTGCATGAAATGAGGACTTTATTCCCAAATATTTTGAAAATTTGCCCTGCTTCTACCCAAAACATGAGTAAACCATAATAACCATATCATATTATTTTGAACAAGAGTAGAATCAATGTAACACATGAAATGCATCATTGTTTATACATGTACTATGGATGTATAAGATATAATATGTTAGAAAAGTTCAAATAACATGATTTTCTTGATTTTACACACTCCAGGTTTTGGATTTTCTAATTTTGCCCATACCATGGTGTATGGTTCACTGTAGTGAACTTTCAGATGTGCTCAATCTTTGAATTGAAAGGAAGTTAAGAGAA
The DNA here is from genome assembly GCA_903813345.2 of Owenia fusiformis. Taxonomy (NCBI): domain Eukaryota; kingdom Metazoa; phylum Annelida; class Polychaeta; order Sabellida; family Oweniidae; genus Owenia; species Owenia fusiformis. Next base: position 14,825,066 of record CAIIXF020000010.1, read on the forward strand.
CAGATAAAAATGAGAGATATGTGTACTTATTATTTGCTCATCATCTGAATTTTTGAAATGAAAATTGTGATTTGGTTTCTTTAGTAACCTCATTTGTAGATGCCTTAATTTAATTAAAATGGCATACAATATTGGGCCCATTACCTTTTCTAATGTTGTTGACCTCTTTCATTGACTTCATAACTCTTTCTTTCAAATTGGCATCTTCTGGTTGTAGGTCAAGGGCTGTCTTGAATAATGAAATAGAGGAAATAGCATTGTTCTGTAGTATAACTTAAATGAACTGTGTTAACGCCCCACACCCTTTCATTCCTACATGGGGCATAACCGTGAATTATAATAATTAAAGAATGTTAAATATCTCATTTAGAATATCTGACACCCCATTTCAATCTTCTACTTAATCAATGATAAACATTAATCTAGTTATAACTGATTTACTACCTTATAAGCCTCGACAGCGTCTTCATATTTCTCTGTCTGATAGAGGACCTCCCCCTTCCTGAAATATCCCTTAGGCCACTTTGGGTTCAGGTGTATACACTTCTCTGCATCCCCCAATGCAAGGTAGTACTGCTGGCACTTCAGGAATGCTAAAGATCTGGAGATGTACAATACACAATAAATTTTATCAATAGTGATCTAACACGTAAGTCATGGTGCGTATGTAGCAAGGTACCAGAAAAGCACCAGCTTGTGGGCTGATGGAGCCAGTTACTTTTTTTTTATTTGTTTGATGTAAAGCAAAATATGGTCATTGGTCCATAATTCAACTAAATTTAATTCTTTAATCTTAATGACTGTGGGACACATCCTGTTCTGCACACCAGTGTAGAATCCACAAAATTCCTTTTGATCAATTGAAAATAGCGTATATCACTATATGGGCATGTATAATCTTGAAATATTTCAGGCAATAATAGAAAAGATGATAATAAGATGTGTCTCATATCCCGGCTCATATCGAGTAATAACCATCCCCAACAACTACCAATTCTAGATACTGTAGCTTACCCCAATGTGTTATATATCATATGAAAGCTTGTCCAATTCTTGACTTATTAAAATAAGGTACTTAAGGTATCTATTTGACCTTAATCAAACAATTTCCTCAAAAATAAGCAGTTTATCCTGCTAACAGCTATCATGTGGATATTCCAATGATATTTGGAAGAATTATTGATTAAATATTTAAAAAATATGGATACTGTATATTCATGGGCTTTCAATAGATGTCCATGGTACATTCAACTATAATAGAATTACAAATTACAATCATGTGATATAAAAGTAATGTTCATGTTTTGACATTCAATTTTAATCATTATCATCAAATACATTTCTTGACCACTCCAAATGTTCAGACACATATTCAGATGAAAAAATTAGTAAAATATACTTTGTTGCTAATTCTTCAGGTGTAAAAATTTAATGACCAATCAGAATGGAAAACACATATTTATAAAGGACGATTCTCGGTTTGGAGAACGAAGTTCACCAATCTAAATCAGCATTATCCCTGCTTCGGACAAATTTGATATTTTTACATATTATAGATTTGAATGTCTTCTTTTGATAGTCATAATTTAATCTGGGTAATATTTCTAGATTTTTCGCAAAAAAATATTAGCGCAATACACTGATGAACTTCTTTCCCAAATCAAGACTTCTATTTTATTGAATCGGTCTAATTGAGCGTTATCCCTGCTTCAGACCAATTTGTTATTTTTACATCTTGTAGATCTAAATGTCCTCTTTTAAATATTCATAGTTTAATTTGGGTAATATTTCTATATTTTTCATGAAAAAATTATTAGCCCAGGAGACTGTTCTCCAAACCGAGAATCTTCCTTTGCTTGATGATTGTTACAAAGAATAAATACCTATTGGAATGTAAGAGCGGGTTGATTGGTTCTAGTTTTAGAGCTTGAGAATAGTGTAGAATAGCTTCAATGAACTTGCCATCTCTCATACATGTGTTACCAGTCTCTTTAAGCACTGACGCCTGAAATAAAGAACATATTTGAACTTGAAGTTCTCCAACAACAACTATTTGAGATCATGAACCCATTTTTGTACCTTTCGTAGTTTTCACAAAAGTTTGCAATTCCTAAAAACATTTGTAAATATTAAAGTAACAAATGAGTTGCGACTTTGCTAAAAGTTGCAAACGGACTATTTTTGTATGCTTTTGTAAGTCACTCATACTTTTTCAATTGTTTTGAGCTAGATTTAGGAATGAGTTGACGTCATATTCCACCTTTTTTGGGCAGACAGTACAACAAACAGGATTTATCAAAATAATAATGCTCATACAATAAGAATTGCATAAAAATTAATCTAAATTAAGCAATGGACTTACAAATGTTCGTTATTATGAATGGTACAAAAATGGGCCCCTTGCGCACTAAACATACATTTTTGTATTGGAAATAACCAAAAAGTATGAAGTTAAATTCTAAGGAAATGGACGTCTGAAAATTATCGATATGAATCGGGTTATCTGCAAACATCCATACTACTGTACATGTACACATACTGTACATCAGTTGTAATCCTGGGGTCTGTAATTCCACTTCTACCCCGGGGGGTTCACTGTGTACAAAATTTGGCAGGGGTCCTAGGCTGAACCCTCAGATATCAATATATTCCCATACCAAAATGTCAAATATGAATGTGTTCCCATACCAACCAATATAGTGCCCAAAAGCCATCCCAAATGCCCAAATATGAAACCAATGCCATACCAAATGTCAAAATATACATGTAGGACCAATGCCATACCAATGCCATGCCTGGTCCAAAGTAGAATATTTCCTGGGGAAAAAGCTATTTATTTAAACTGAAGAAGGTCCCAAGAAGAAGGCGAAACCTCATATTAGGATATGTGTAACTACTAGACCAATTCCATACCATAATTGTGAGATAACATATTTTCCATGACCATTCTCATACCAGAGAGTCTGACCATTTCCATCCCTCAAAAGTTTAATGAGGGGGCATTCTCATACCATATCCTAAAATTTGGGTCCATTGCCATACCAAATGTCCAAAAAGGTACCCCATGTGCGCCGAGGATCCCCGTCAAGGTTTATATACAGTGAACCCCCTGGGACTTCTACTCAAGCTTTTTCCCCACTGAGAGAGTCAAGAAGTACATGTAACATGGATTGGATCACAGCAGTTCCATATTTTTGTTTGGAGTAGAAACCCAAATATAATTCAAACGCCTCCAGAAATTGAAGAGCAAAGTACTGTGGTTTCGGCCAAAGGGAGGGAGATTTCTCAAAGATGAGCGTTAGTATTGGCAACTAACAGTATAACCTTATTAATATGTTGAACTGATGTTAAACTGAAATAAACATAATTTCAATGATTTTACTTTGTGTATGTGCAGCCCAATGAGCGGCTCTGAGAGAGCATGTGCTCATGATTGTCGTAATCATATCCTACAATGTGACTCCATGTCCTGGTGGACATGATTAAATAAATGACCTTAGCTAGACTGTTCATGTGGAGGAATATGATGATAATACAGAGGAATATTATGCAAACATACAAAAAGTTTGTTTCTCAGTGGAAGTTCGAGACATTCCTTTCAACAATAACTGTGATATCTTACCGATTTTCCTTCCTGTTCCATAGTAACAGGTCGATTTTATACAAAAAGTTTTTTTTCAATTTTTCTTAATTACTCTAGAAAGGAAATCCCAAATTTTAGTCACGTGACTATAGAATTCCCTTTGCTCTTATTATTTAAAGTAGAGATAAATCATAAAAAATTTGTCATGTGATTCAAATATATATACTTTACGTCAGAAATACAAAATATTTCAATTTTATTGGGATTAATTATATAAATCAGCTGCCATCAATATTTTTTACGACAATTGGAATGCGACTGACTTTCGATACTTATTTTCCTGGTTTCGAAGCAGGAAGATTACTTTACCTTCTTCAGCTTACTTTGGCGCTAATAATGTCATAAGCGTGTTGGTCTCATCTTAATTTGTAGAATATAAACTGATCTTTCGCTTGATCAACATGCTGAGACAGCTTATTCTCATATTACTGTTGAAAACATCGATAGAAGGAACCAGGAATTTTAAAAGTAAAACTGATGATTTTGATATTCTGGACCTGTCACATGATGATGACATTGGGGCACCTAATTATCCAAGACAAAAGAGAACACATCAAAACATCAAGAAACAAGTTAGAAAAACTGATTTGAATGTGACAACTATAAGTGCTAATTTAGGCAAGTCGTACAAAGGATTTGTAGATGAAACACGAGAGACGGTGTACAACTATGAGTTTGAAGATGAAGCCAATGCGGTAAGTGGAGCTATAGATAAAAAACATTTAAAGGTTTCAATTCATTCTGTTGTGCTAAAATTGAGTATACTGAATACACGTAGCTATACCTAGAATCTAAATCAAAATATACAAACGTGAAATCAGTTCAGTTCATCAGTTTACTTGACCACTTGTGGCATACTCTACTCACATAAGCTTTTAACCATAAAAGATCAGGAACTATAATCTAACGATGTCACATTTATTCCAAGTGTTTTCCAAAATTAGTTGGTATACTGTACATTTAAATGTAGTCTCCCCACATCATGTACATGTAGTTAAAACCTTTATGACCAAAGGGAGGAGACAGTGCTATCCAATCCATTGTTCTTGGATATCGATCTGCCTGGAAACATGAACTTTTTTGAGTCAGAAACACAATGTTCAAAGTAATGACTTATTACTTTGTAAATGAACCTCATGTTGTTGCTATCTAATGTTGTCTCGCTTGGGGTATTTAGACACTTGAATATTGAATAAAATATTTCATTAATTATGAAAATTTGAACTGGCCTGAGAAAGTACAAAAACTATTATGTTATTGTAATAGGATAGAAGGATAATTAATAAATTGTAAAGATTCTAGTATTAGAAAATGGACACCCTAAAGCTGGTTCATGCATCTGGAGTACATGTATGTGTACATGCAATTAACACTGTATGAATTATTCAACCATTTTCATCAGCTACATGTAGAGTAGAAAGATCAAAATAGTATGATAACTTCTGAATAGTTTCATCAAGAGGTCAGTAAACATTGATAAGTTGTTATTTCCTATCGTTAACAGCTGCCTTTATTATAGTGTATTTTTCATAAACTGTTCATTCAGAATCCAGTTAAGCTGTCTATTAGAGATATCTTACATATTAGCATCTTACATATTAAAACCTGCATATCCAAACACCTGGCAAATCCAAACATCTGGCAAATATAAACACCTTACAATCTGAAGACTTTTTTGGTCCAGTTTTTTCTTCCCATTGCTTCCCATGTTAAAAAATTGAAATGAGAACACCTCCCAATTTGAACAATGAACAGTCATATTTGAAAAATTAACCTGTTTAATCTGGACACTATTCATAAAATTTCACATGTTTCATACAAAATTGCTCAAATATATGAAAGTCAAACACTGATTTGTCATGATATCAAAACTTTTGGAAAAAGCCTTGAATGGTCCCAATCATAATGGGGCTTCCTGGCATGACTAAATTTGTTTGAATCAAATTTTAAAATTACTGGAGTATGTGGTCAAAAGAAGTTATAAATATTCACTGAGGAGAATATGCTCGCATTTCTTCAAGATCCAGAATCTTGTGTATTCAGCAAAAACTTGAAATGTGAACACCTAATCCGAACACTCTTTAGTTTAGCCTGTCCCTATGGTGTTTGGATTAGACGGGTTTTACTATGCTGGTATGTCTTAACTTCTCTCAAAAGATAACATTCATAAGTATAATTGACTGTTACTAAATATGAGAATCCATGAAGGAATAAGGGGCCAGGTCAATATTTCAATGTCCAGCAAAAACATAATTAATTATGTTAGGGGAGGGGGTAAAACTCTATTTAATTAGTTTTTTGGGGTTAGATTTTTAGTTTTCCTGGGTTTCGTTTTCTTCAATTTCTGGTTTGACAGGTATGGTATGATCATATAATAACAGATGAATTAAGAGGATTTGAAATGTAATTGATTGTATAGCAGTAGCAGATATTGTATGCTCAGAGGTTGTACTTGTACATGTACACCACCACATCCAAATCAACATTTTGACTTTTGTTAGGAGGGGGAGAGGGGGTTAAGAACTTACTTAATTATGTTTTTTGACAGACATTGAAATATTGAACCTGTCCCTAAGTTGAATTCACTTTGTTATTACCTTCATGAAAATGAACAGATGATCATAATACTTGCAAAATTGATTATCATTCTTCGTACCCCACACAGATATTTGTCACATACTTTGATATACTGATAAACTGTAGATATACTGTAGGATTTTGCCCAAGAAATACTTTGACAATATAAGTTGAAACCCTAAATAAAAAACTAAGCGTCACACATTGTTCAAATTGAAACAATATAAAATTTTGACAAGCTGAAGCCTCTTGGATATTTTTTTACAGAAAATCAAAGTATGTAGCAAACGTGTGAAGGGTATAATATGATTTTGAAGTACAGTAAAAAGTGAACACTTATGGAGCCATAAAAAGTGTTCATTGAAGGTAGGTGTTCACTACAGAAAAGGGGAATTTTTACAGGAGTCAATGTAAAAAATGTCTTGAATTGGTGTTCACTAAATACATAGAGATTATCATATATACGTAAAGCTATATCTGCCCGCTGATGAAAATATAAGTTTTTTACAAACCGGCTTTATGTACCTGTAACACGTCCAAGTATGGGATAAAGGTATTTACTAGAGAGAGGTGTTCACTAAGACAGGTTTTACTGGACTAGTATGGTTGCTATTTATCAAAAAAACTTCTACTTATTTGAACAGGCCGGTTACATTCCCATTTGGGAAACCATGTAATATCAAAGCCATATTTAAAAAAATCAATGTACTAATGAAAAGATTAAGACTTTATTCTTTGTTAGAATATTATTCTATATTCATTATGTAAGACTCATTCTGATTTATTAGTAGTCTCTCGCACCAATTATTATTCTCTACACGCCATTTGACTGTTTCTCAATTAAATTAGTGTCAGAAATTTTCTAAGGAGCAATATTTTAGTCTAGTCTATATTGTCTGTTCACTTTCTTCCTATAAGGAAAACATTACATTGGTTATGTGTGAATTTTGAGATGAAGTGAAATTGTGATTGAGGAACCAGTAGGGAATAACCATGGAGATTTAGTATAAATGTTCAATTAAATTGAGATGTCTGTATTCTAATATTGTATGAAATGTCAGAATACATTAGTTGTCATATTGAAGAAAATAACTCATAATGTTAGCCAAGATAAAGATTGTGTTTCTGATGAGATTTATAAATCCTAGTGTGCATTACATGTATTGTCATATAGTCCATCAAATTGATTCTGTCACCAGGTAACCTGACTATTTCGTTACATTGGACAGAATATAACTGATCTGTAAACTGATTTTTTTGATCTCGATCTCTCTCACAAGGAAGAGAGATCCACTTAGGTCATCTCTCATTGTAGTAATTTCACTTTCATGATTTTTTTAAAATTAATATTCAAATTAATTAAAATAACCATCAAATTAAGAACAACATGCTTTGGGGTAATCTAATATTTCTTTCTCCTTTTATTCTGTTTTCAGGTGATATTACATTTACAGGCAGTTTCAGAGAAATTACTCATTACCCATAATGTCAAGATAACATGTTCTAGACTTGACTCGCCATTATTTTATCATATATTGACCCGGGCTAAGACCAGGCCCGTAGCCAGGATTTGCCAAGGGGGGGTTCATTTTTCCAAGATTCCCAGGGGGGTGTTCACATTTGACAATTTTGGCCCAAATATGGCTAAAATCACTTGAGAAGTGCTCAAAATTCTGAAAAACTGCATGATTTTGAAAGAATTTTTGGCTGGGGGGGGGGGGGGGGGGTTCGTCCGAACCCTGTGAACCCCCCCTGGCTACGGGCCTGAAGACTCTGTGACATTGTGAGATTGCTGAAGGGTCCCTAAGTCACAGAATTCCAGGAAAATAGGGTGTTACTTTTTTATTTTTTTACACATACAGCTAGATCCTGTTCAATTCACCATTTGATTGCTCTGAAATCTCACCTAAGTTTCAGTTGTTTCAAATTCTAAGGATTTAACATTTTTATGGAAAAGATTGGACTAAATCCCCATTGACACAATGTTAAAAGTTTTTTAAAGTTGATTTATTCTTCTAAGAATTACAATTTTAAGGTTAAATCACAATCCACAATGATATGAAGAAATACCCCAAGAGTAATCTCCCCATGTTATTTTACTCATCATATCTTTCTGTATGGCATCTATTTGTATCATTTTTTCAATGTTTTATGCATCAATATGTTGCATTTGTAGACACAGTTAACTATCAGTTAACCTCTTAAAAGGAAAATATGTTTCAAGCAGGGATTTTAAAAATATCAATTCTGGGTGACCAAATTAAGCTCAGCAATGGATCGCATGAGTTTTCCCTATGGGAAAATAACATGGTAAATATTGTTTTCCACTTTATCCCAATTATATTGCAATTTCCTTTTAAGAGATTAACTGTGTGTACAAATGCAACATATTGATGCATAAAACATTAAAAACATGAAAACATTTTTGAAACAAAATGTTGGTGGGGTGTTTGGAACTTCTCTGTCTCGAAATTCAAATTATTTGATCATCTCTATGAGTACTTTTCCTTTAGATAATTCATTTGCCTAACAGAATGCACCTTTTTAAATCTTCAGAAAATAGCCACAATCCAACATATGACTGTCTAAAATCGGATGCTATATCTTCCATGTTTTTTTCCAATTAAATGATGTTTAAAGTCTTTCAAACGTTGGTTTATTCGTTCAACAACCAATATTTTAATGATCAATCACAATGTGTACATAAACAGGGTCATTCCATAGTATGCCATTCGTGTTTTAGACATATTCAACTAACACTGTAAATCATGAATTTAAGTTATTATTGCACATTTTTACCATTGAAACCTATGGCAGTCTGGTCCGACCAAAACAAATAAAAACAAGTGCTGACATCTATTTATTCAGCTTCATAACAGCTCCCTTATTAGACTGATCAAAATCCTCAATTCATAGCAATTTCATAATGTGTCAGATCATGAGAAGTACCTTATAATTAATACCATGACTCTTCCTGGGTTGATAGCAGTAACACGATGCCCATGTCAAGCAGCGTGCCTACTAGGCACGCAGTTTGAAACTCTGACAAACTGCGCGCATATTTCAAAATTGAAGACGGGGAGGACACGACTCCCAAAAAGAGCCAAAATACGAAAAGTACAAGGTTAGTCTCGTTCTAAAGATAGTACCATTCTGTGAAGATGAACTTATTTTACTCATAGTACTCAATGTTGTTCCCGATGTAAACCTGGTTATCTCAATATAAGGGTCTTAAGTAACTTCTGTGTTCAAAATTTACAGTGTAAAGTTATAACTATGTCTTTTTATCGTCATTTGCCGTTTATTCAGCCATTGTATCTGTGTATGCTAGAATATATAGGATCACTCCATCTGATTAAAGCAGGGTAGTTTGTGTTCAAAACGATAATACGCCATAAACGTGATTTAAACATTTTTATTGTCAAACTGCGCGCCTATATTCACATGTATTTCCCAAACTGCGTGCCTAATATTTCCAAATTGCTTGCCTATCCAAGCTTGTTTTGTATAATTAGAAAACGTAAGCGCCATATGTAAGGCACATATGTGTCTAATAGTAGAACCCCATAACTGAAACACTATAAGAGTCCATCCACCAAGATGGTGATCTGAAAATAAAAGTTTTTTCGTTCCAAACTTAATTGTCACTTCTAATTATACATTTTGACTTTCAATATGAAAATCTCATAAAATCTGACGATAAAGCAAAAATTCCAAAGCTATATGAAAAACACCTACACGTGCCTCTGCAGAAATTCCAATGATAGTATGTAGTTTTTATAGTGTATGGGCACAGTTTGTAATTTCTGGCTAAAATAGGCGCGCAGTTTGTGCTTTATTTCTTTTTAATCTCCTGATTATCTGTTTTATCTCGAAATATTTTGAATTATACATGATAAATGCGTAAGGAATTAAATATAAAACGAGTCTAAAGTATTTGTCATTTATGTTTAAAGTGCTAGATCGATTTACATATAAACTCCCGTTAAATCAGTGACGAAAATGCCATTAATCTACTTATGTTTTAAAACTTAGATTCATTTGCACATACTTTTTGCTAGTATTTGCAAGATTCATATATTCGCCACAGAATGAACGCATTGAACAAGAAAACAATGCAGGATAAATGTCTTTAAATTACGATTCAAAATTCAGACTCCAACTTAAATGATGCAATGTTGTTAGGCACGCAGTTTGTGATCGAAACAAACTGCACGCCTAAGTAGGCGCGCAGCTTGACATGGGCACCGTGAGTAAATGCATATTAGTAACAAGACAGCAAAAAAATAATGGCATAATCATGCATTTATGGCTATGTTGGTTATACAATTAAAATGTTTCCATATATTTTTTACCCATCATCAGGTTATTTTCAATATAACAGCCAAATGTAATATCACGGGGTACCATCGAATAATTTTGGCAACGTACCGGAGAACGACATTTTACTAAGAAATGGCATTAATTTAGCACAATATATTTTTTAACTAGAGTTCTATTTTGATTTTGACAAAAGTAAGTATTCCATGCAATAACTATTTCATTCATGAGTTTATAGGAATTCTGTTGGAACCCAGTTCTGATCAAGTACGAAGTTATTGAAATCGGCGCAGACGGACTTTACTCCGAAAGATGGTTTTTCGATTATAACGTTTCACAACATTTAAGTATAGACTTTTGAAAAAAGTACAGAATAGTCCTTATACTTTTGAATAATTCTGTTATTTCTGATTCACACGACTCTGATTTGTTTAATTAAAAAAAAGTTTTAAAAATATTACTTAGGAACGTAACCGGAGCTGGGAACGTAACCGGAGCAGATCAGTTGAATTATTTAATCAAAAAATTAAAATATATGATTTAAAGCACATATACTAATTTAAAAACATACGGGATTGTTCGAATGCGTATTTATTACATTTTATTTAAAGAAAAAAATTTATCCATTGTGAAAAATTAAATTTGGTATTTACCATGCATAAGTGCACTTACCTTAGAAAGGCTATCAAACATAGAACAATCATTGTATGGAGAATGAAGTGATTAAATGTAGTAAGCAAATAATTCCATTTGATTTCACCCATTGTATTTGTTCAGCGAACTATTAGAACCCACTCTGTTATACTAATTTCGTATATACAGTATATACTGTTTATACATACATGTATTATACTTCTAAGACAACTTCTCTTTTTCAGGGGAAATAAAAGCATTTAAATGCTAGATTATTAAAAAAGCTAGGATACAACGAACTGTATATAGCGTAGGTGTGTTAAGTACTTGTCATGTGCTCGACCAAATCGAATCAACATAATATGGTTTCTGAAATTCTTCACCTAACCCCCCCCCCCCCTCCATATAAACGTAAGATGTTTGAGTGAGTGCCCGTTTATTGTTTTATGCAAAACCAGTCCATCTTTGTTTCGATAAACCTAGGCGTGGGTCATTAAGCAAGTAAGAAAGTGAATGATTTTTTCTTGTTAAACTACAGAACATTGCTTTTCAGTCGTTAATAGACAGTGTTCTATAATTCTATCACACCAAGTAAGCTGACATATGTGTTTGTAAATAATATATATGCTTTAAATCATATATTTTATTTTATTTTAATTATATAATTCAACTGATCTGCTCCGGTTACGTTCCCAGCTCCGGTTACGTTCCTAAGTAATATTTTTAAAACTTTTTTTTTAATTAAACAAATCAGAGTCGTGTGAATCAGAAATAACAGAATTATTCAATAGTATAAAGACTATTCTGTACTTTTTTCAAATGTCTATACTTAAATGTTATAAAAAGTTATAATCAAAAAACCATCTTTCGGAGTAAAGTCCGTCTGCGCTGATTTCAATAACTTCGTACTTGATCAGAACTGGGTTCCAACAGAATTCCTACAAACTCATGAATGAAATAGTTATTGCATGGAATACTTACTTTTGTCGAAATCAAAATAGAACTCTAGTTAAAAAATATATTGTGCTAAATTAATGCCATTTCTTAGTAAAATGTCGTTCTCCGGTACGTTGCCAAAATTATTCGATGGTACCCCGTGAATATACCAGTATTTCTTTTTTAATAAACCAGTAAGGCTAGGATAAATAAATAAAAGGTTTCACATACTCTCCCGCTTTTTTTATATGTACGTTTAGAATATAAAACTGGAAAATCGCCATGATTCTAACATAATTTACTTTTTACAATTTATTCTAAATAAATAGCCAATTTGAGGATTTAAGAAAATGAGAAAACCTCATCTGTTTACAGAAACAAATAATTGAACTACTCTAGCCTTATACTCTTTTCCTAATGCTAACTTGATTCATATTAAAACCTGCGACCTGAAGTATTTCTGAAGAATAGTTGGCAATACATTAATGCATTTTCATTACAGGCTTATCTGATTAGGTTTCTATTTCCTTATTACCCATGGGTTTTAGCAATTGCCCCCTGATCTCTGATGTGCTCTATCATGTTTATTGTATCATTTTTTATTCCTTTTATCTCTTGTAAATTAGATTAAGTGTATTAGTATATATCTCAGTAGAAGGTCATAATGGCATACGGTATATATTTTTTACATATTACGGCAATTTTCATATCATATAGTGAGAAGGCAAAATATCAAGAATCCAAGTTCAACCCCCAATACTTCAAAATATTATGTTGCATGATTTTCAGTTGGATTCAGAATTTTTCTGAGATTGGATACATATATAGAACAAGATTACTTTAATTGGGTTAATTTACCTATTTTATATTTACAACATTTTCAGCCAATCAGAAATTTTGAGGATTTTCGATTATTAAATGATTTTTTGACCATCCACCTTAATATTACTTAAGCGTTATATAGTGAACACATACATGAATCAATACATTTCAAGTAAGAGTCAGAATCTAACATGACTCTCACATCCCAATGGAAAAAAACGGATTGTGTCTTTTTAAATATCATTAAAAAGCTAATCAAGCCAGGGCTCGATCAATAAAGCATCTCCAGAGAATAAGTATGGGATTCTACCTGTCAAAAAATGAAATCAAATGGCAATAAAAGCCTCAATTTATATTTTTCTGATCCCTCATTGCACAATTGCACATAAGGCACATCTATTTGTCTGAGGGCGTTGGGATCTTTAATATTTTCATTTTGAAGTGGGGGCTTATACCTTTTTTCGAAAGACCCATGTGCTTGAATAGGAAGGTCGATCTAGTTTAAAGCCCATGGTTGATCTTACAAAATATTAGTCATGTTTCGCATATTTGGCGCTGTTATTAGATGTGAGACTCGCTGAGTAACAGCTATTCAAGTAGAAGTTACAGGGTCAGGTTGAGCTTTAGTAAGATTTGATGGTTTATTTAGCAATTGTTCTATTAAATGCAATAATCTGAGCATTCTGTCAATGTATTATAGTATTATTTGGAGAGATGCTCATTGCTTCCCCAATTTTTTGCAGTTTCACTTATTATGTTTCATATTTATTTGTAGACTTCAACAATCCGTGTGACAGTATCCAGCATTGATTCAAGTACAAAATACCCAGCACGTTTTGCAGTGTCACTTATCATTTTTCATATTTATTTGTAGACATCAACAATCCGTGTGAAAGTATCCAGTGTTGGTTCAAGTACAAAATACCCAGAATTCTTTGCAGTGTCACATATCATTTTTTCATATTTATTTGTAGACTTCAACAATCCGTGTGACAGTATCCATCGTTGATTCAAGTACAAAATACCCAGCACGTTTTGCAGTGTCACTTTTCATATTTATTTGTAGACTTCAACAATCCGTGTGACAGTATCCATCGTTGATTCAAGTACAAAATACCCAGCACGTTTTGCAGTGTCACTTTGCATATTTATTTGTAGACTTCAACAATCCGTGTGACAGTATCCATCGTTGATTCAAGTACAAAGTACCCAGCACGATTTGCAGTGTCACTTTTCATATTTATTTGTAGACTTCAATTCATGTGACAGTATCCAGTGTTGATTCAAGTACAAAATACCCAGTTCTTTTTGTAGTGTCACTTATCATTTTTCATATTTATTTGTAGACTTCAACAATCCGTGTGACAGTATCCAGTGTTGATTCAAGTACAAAATACCCTGTACTTTTTGTTGTGCAGCAACAGAGAAGTGTGTTGTCATGGCAGGTCCCTCTGGAACTTGAGAATGTGTAAGTTACTTAGGTGGGTCAAAAAGTTTTGCATTTGATGCCATAACTTCAAGGAAAATAAGACTTTTACAATGAAACTTAATACACATATGTGTTATACATTTATACATTATATGATAAAATTTGGGACCTCAATTATGATTGGTTCTTGAGATATGGTTGCTATGGTAAACAGAGTGGTGGGTACCATGTTCAACCCGAAATTACGTTTTTCCCAATAGTTTTCTTGCTTGAATAAACTCTTTGTAAAGTGGCAATTAGCAGGTGTAAGTGTCTTTGGGTGGCTATTTTTCTTCAAATTCAAAGGACAGACATATTTCATTAGAGGAAATAAGTGATTTACTGGATATATCTAAGGGGTCCTGTCATACAATTGTCACAAAGATCTTGAAAAAGCGGTATGATGCAGCAAAGTGGGTTCCAAAGTTCCTCACAGTGGAGCAAAAGGAAGCGTGTCTTGCAGCAGGCAATTTCTGGATACGTTTTGGCATCATTTACAAATGCTCCCTGAACCAGTTCATAAGTCTCTTGCAAAGTCTTGCCATTTTGAACCATGCACTGTATCAGATTTATATGCTTCCATTTCATCAATTTGGTTGGTGTGGAAACATCTGCCATTTTGAAAATTTTGGAAAAAAAATTCAAAATTTCCTCACTTTTCCATCTCAATTTTTGAACTGGGTTTTGGACAGTATACATCACAAAGGAACTTATCGTGTCACTTGTCTATTGTGATGTCATAGACACAATTGGAAAAATTGAAGAATTTGAAGGAAAATAGCCACCCAAAGACACTTACACCTGCTAATTGCCACTTTACAAAGAGTTAATTCAAGCAAGAAAACTATTTGGAAAAACGTAATTTCGGGTTGAACATGGTACCCACCACTCTGTTTACCATACCAAC
Source organism: Owenia fusiformis (assembly GCA_903813345.2). NCBI lineage: Eukaryota > Metazoa > Annelida > Polychaeta > Sabellida > Oweniidae > Owenia > Owenia fusiformis. The sequence goes on from CAIIXF020000010.1 coordinate 14,840,372, forward strand.
CATATCTCAAGGACTAATCAAAATTGAGGTCCCAAATTTTAACATATAATGTATAAATGTATAACACATATGTGTACCAAGTTTCATTGTAAAAGTCCTATTTTCCTTGAAGTTATGGTATCAACTGCAAAACTTTTTGACCCACCTAAGTACACCCTATTTTCTATACCCTTTGCAAAAGCTTCCACTTCATGCCAATCTAATAAATAGATCCTGATATTCAGTCTATAGGGCCGTAGGCCCAAGGTCCAATATTTCACTATTTTGCCCGCAGAAATGACATTATTACTATTATTACCACCATTAATGACCAGGGCTGAAATTGCAAATTTGAAATAGAAAATCTTACGCACTGAACGATATCACTTTTCCCGGGAAACATAGCCGGGCGGATAATGTCATTATTGCCCGACTAAAGTCATTAACGCCCGACACAATATTGCTCACGTCAATATAGCAATTTAAATGCCTTCTCAACTAGTACTAAAACCCCTAGAACAGGCCCTGCAAGATGGTAATAATAAATTTTATATATAGTGAAGGTGATTACATTTCTTCTAAATTCTAAATTTTGAAAATGATTTGGCAGATGTTACTGTACTTAATATTATTGAATCCGTTTTAAATGACTAATGTAAGACCATGGATATGGTTTAATGCATCCGAATTACATGTACATGTATATTATGTTTAGTGAAGAAGAAAAACATTCACAAATTATACAGGTTATTTTTTTAAACAAATGATCCTAGATTTTTATCTCTCATATCAAACTCAAAAATATATTCATGGTACAGCATGCTTATTAAGAATACAAGAACTGTTGTTAATACTAATGTCTAGTATGCACGACAAGACATGATTTCTGCAATAGAGAGTTAGCAATCTTGTGGGAGAATAAATGTGTCATTTTACTCTACAATTTCATCTACATTATCAACTCTACAATTAGATTGATCAGACAATGGGGTGATATAATTTTCTAAATTCTGTATTAATGCCACTCCATATTGAACATTTATGTCTCATAGGTGGACATGTCATGCATATTACTCTGAAGGAATTATAACTGTATCGTCCCCTTTGTATACTTAACATTGTCTACTCATTTCAATCTGGAAAAAAGCCTGGAAAATAGATTCAGCTTGTCGATAATTCTGTGATAAGTGATGCACTTGAGAGGACTGGTAGAGTAGAGTATCACAAGGGTGTGATACATATGCTGATATTATACAAAGTTTGTGAGAAAAAGACATTCTATGATACAGAATTGGTAACTTGTGACTCAGGAAGTTCACTATTATGCTATTTTCGTAGAGCATTCTGAATAATATGTAACAACCTCAAAATGGAATTAAAAATAAAGCTTCTCCATCCAAAATATACTTTATTGTTGCATATAATAGATAAAATTATGAATAATTAATCATTGTCATTTACAATTCTATTCAGTCATTCATTCAGAATGTTCCAAGAGCAGGGACGATCGATCAATTTCCGCATTATGTCTGATCAACTCTTCTTTGTTGCTGATTGGAACACGCATTAGGCGATGTAATATCATCCTAATGCTGCATTAGATCCATCAATGTAATACCTAGAGAGGTAACGCGATGTTGCGTTAATTAGCTAATATGCCCGTATGGCTCTTCACAGCCTACACAGACTTTATTGCTTCTGAATTTACCAATCTTCAAACAAAATATGAAAAACTTTTCTTGGTCAATTGTTATTTATCTTGCACAATCATCAAACACCTCAAAATCAAAGTCTGCTTCATCAAAATCTATTTAATCTATACATAATTTTTTATTAAGAAATCAAGACTTATGATCTGGAATTATTTTTCCCTAAACTTAAGATTCAATGGGACACTTTATGAACATTACAACAATGTTTCCTCTTCAGGTTTGAATACTGCACGGTGTCTCATGCATCATCTTCTTCAGTTTTGAATACTGCATGGTGTCTCATACATTATGTCTTCAGGTTTGAATACTACACTGTGTCTCATACATTATGTCTTCTTCAGGTTTGAATACTGCACCGTGTCTCGTACATTATGTCCTGTCCACACCCAGTCAGGGAAGAGTAAGGTGAAGAAACAGGTCCTTATCCAAGTATTCTCTATGAACCCTAAACCACAGCCTTACACACTCCGGGCATTCAGAGTATCACCACCCAAGTTCATATTACAGTAAGTAACAGTCAATCCTTTAAAAATTCATATTTTAGACGAATTATCCCTTCAGAATTCTAGAATTTGATTCATGTTTGTGTGTAATAGTTGTACAGAATACTTTTGATGCATAAAAACTGGAACTTAGATTTTTCCATGTGATACATGGATCTAGAGAGTCTATTTAACATGCCCTGGACATCTGAATATACAATTTTTTTGAATGCATCTTTTTGACTGTTGTTCTGCTTTTTATTGTAGATCTGGTGTTACTTATGATGTTGTGTCCAGACCTTCTGAGCCTGTTTACTATCAGTATAAGTTCCCTGATGGGGTGGACTCTGTCGTTGTCAAGGTGACTGCTCCAACAAACAGCAGTTTCTGCTCCATCATCTCTGTGCAGAATATACATGTAAGTGTTATGTAATAAATGTGTGCTATAGAATAGACTCGTAATGTTACAAATGGTGAATGGTTAATAAAGTACAAAAATATGTGTCAGAATATACATTCAGAAACGTTTTAAAGATTATTCATGAAAAAAAACTGGAAGGTAGTTCTGTACTTCACAAAAACAGTGTAACAAAAAAACTTGCAAATATCAATATTCTGATTTTGAACTGTGTATTATAGTTTTTATTAAATATCCATATGTAAACGTGAAAAATGTTATCCATTTCATGAATTATTGATAATTATGATAATAATGACAATTAAATCTCATCACGTAGATCTACCTTGATGATATCTGACATAGAATATACAGTACAATCAAATAAATGGTACAGGACAAAACATGTTACAGAATATTCATGAATGTGTTATAGAATATTCATTTTAACATGACACAGAATATTCATGAATGTATAGTATAGAATATTCTTATGTATGTGTTACAGGGTAAACATGTAAGTGTTGCATATCTTTTTTAGGGTTGAAAAGGAATTTGAATTTCATATTTTGTATAATTGTTGTACTATTGGTGGCGTATTAATATTTGTATCTTTGGATAACTGTGATTTAAGAGAGCATGCTAATTCTGTACAAATACATGTTCTATACATTTGTGATAAACTGCCTAGTATATTCCATTCTGGTTTGTCAATGAATAATGTTTGATACACTATTTTTCAATGACTGAAATTATAAGCCATCTAATTGGTCGAAAGAACAGTATTTTCATTCTGGCACGTTGTGAAAAACTTTCTTGAGCAAAATTACTTGAATCGTTGAATACATTCTGCTTTCAGTGCCCAGTGTTTGATCTTGTCTGCAATAGAATTGTTGAATACATTCTGCTTTCAGTGCCCAGTGTTTGATCTTGACCGCAATATTGAGTACACAGGACAGTATCAGAGCATGACCACACAAGCTGCAATTACAGTTGAGGTTAGAGAGTTAGATTGAATACAGTCAGGGGTCAGGTCAAAATTGAGGGACACATCCTTTGATAAATCAATGTTTCCGAAAAGTATTTTGAGCCAGTCCCTGATTGTCATGTAATACTTTTAAAAGGTATAAAATATGTACAAAAAATAATTGATTTAAATTAATAAGTAAATAAATAAATTGATAAATATACAAATAAATGAGTAAATGTGTATATTTCAGAGGAAGAATTATGATGAAGGGATGTTCTTTGTTGTGATAGTTGTGAAGCCTCGTGACTACAACTGCAAAGGAATAGAGTCTGTCATGGTCCCTGCCAATGGAGGTATTTACCATACTTTATTGAACATCACTGCAATTTCAATTGGGATTTAACTTTTGTACTTTAACCCCATCTTGATCCATCAAGGTACATGTACTACATTTACGACTGATGGAATACTCTGGTTTATTCCATAATACTACTGTTTTCCCAGGGAAATATGAAGGAATAAAAATCGTATTACATGAAAAAATCGTATTGTTCCCGGGAAAAAATCGTATTGGAGCGTATTACATGAAAAAATCGTATTGTCCCCAGGAAAAATCGTATTGGAGCATATTAACCTATTTTCGGTTTCCCGGTTATTTTTTCCCAGTTATCTGCATTTTCCAAATGTAGCATTTTAGAGGGGTGTATTATGGAATAAATAGGTTATTTCTGGTCGGGATTGAATATGGGTTTTATTCCTCGGAAAATATGATATTGACCTTGGGCTATATGATATTGACACTCGGTCGCTGCGCTCCCTCGGTCAATATCATATTACCCTTCGGTCAATATCATATTGTCCCTCAGAATAAAACCCATATTCAATCCCTCCCAGTAAATAACCTATATTTATCAATATGGTTTATTCCTACAGTACTTTCTATTTCCAATAGTTGGATTTTGCATCTCTAAAAGAGAGCTTCATGGGGACTTTTTGAGTTAGAGATAATCCTTTGATCTTGCCTCAGCCAATCAGTGGCCAGTAAAAATCCAGCTACCCAATCAAAAAAGCGGTCTCTAAATTTATGCTATTATGATTTCATATTGAAACTCCCATTATAGGTCATTCAGTTGCTTTTGGTGTCATTTAGATCTTACCAGCTTGTAAAATATACATTCAGAGTCAAACATATAATCTACATTAATATGAGAGAGCTTTGGATACAAGTTTTCAGCCTATCTCATACTGCAACTTTAACTTTTAAATAACTTAAACACCACTGGGGAGGACAGTTTCTCAAATAAACCAGGAAAGTACATATCGAGGGAATTGATTTGAGAATATCCCAGCAACGACAGAGTTCCTCCAAAGTGCTGTACTTGACTTGTACAAGTTTGGGTATATGTATTCCAAATAACATATATTGAAGGCTGTCTAATAATAAATAATACTGTGAAATAGAAAACACTAGTCTACATGTTAATGTATTTCAAGAAAATAGTTTCATGTGACTTTTTGGATCACCCTGACCCTGTATACATGTTTGTTATATTAACCTAGATGGGACATGCCATGAGGAGTTCATGAGGATCAAACAACTTCAGGTCACCATAGAGACCAGCATCACAAGTGAGTCCATAGATAGTTAAAATACCCATCGAATATTAATTAAAGAATAAAAATAAATTATAAATGACATCATGGAGAAGTACTTTAATATAATTTTATTCCAGTGTGAGTTGTTATTATTGCTATTTAATTTAAATATTCTTTCATTTTTGACTTTGAAAAAATCAAATTTACAGTAGGGTTAAATCCCTGCTTGTTCACTATCATATTGTCACTGAATAAAATCCACATTGCCTCCCTCTTATATTAAATATTAACCTCTATACATGGTACTGAACAATATAGAATTAGATCAAAGAAAAGGTTATAGCATTTTGATTATAAATATTTATTGAACAATTCTGCATTCTGCATTTCTTAATTAAAAGCATTTATAGTTTGATTTGAAATTTCAGACACACACTTTTAGTTAGGCAGAATAGAATGATCGACATTCACTTCTTCATGTACAGACAAGTCAACCAATGCAGTCACCTTAATGTATTGTACAGGTGTACAAAAAGCAATAAACTCATATACATGTATGTTTGTATTTTCCAGGGGGTGACTACATCATGGTAATTGGAGGGACTGTTGGCGTCTTCCTCATCTTCTATGTTCTGGCTGTGATCATTGTCATTTGGTATTGGTGCAGGTAAGGTTACAATTTATAGGCCCAGGAACATGTATAAAAAAGATCAAATTGAATAATCCAAGTATGTTTTACTAATCTCTTTACTTGGTGTATTTGACTCAGTCTTTTTATACATGTTCTCGGGCCTATGTAACAATTTGTAAGAACTCAACCTCATCTTCACTTAGATAAGAAATAGTTCTTTAGTCTGACCAATTATGTCACCACTTAATTATTGGTGAAACATTGTTATAGTCTCCAACTTTTTTGGCAAGTGTTCAGTGTTTGGTGATTGCTGGTTGACATCTGTAACAGTGGGCTGCATTCGGCATCTGTAACAAATGGCTGGTGGTGACATTTTGCATGTTAATGCCTTGTATCCAATCATGATATGAGGTCAGAAACATGTTACACTACATCATCTGCTGACTGAAAACCCCTGATATTTGAGATATCATCTATTATTCCATGATGGTGAAATTCCCTGCAATCTGATTGGTCCACGTGACTTAAATATATTCTGTATTTACACGCACTTTCCTGTGTCAATGACGTCAGCGTTGGGATACGGTCCAGTATCCCAACGCCCCAGATTTCCATCCAGGATATGACTGTTACTGAAAAAAATCAATGGCGATTACTTTACACCAACGCATGCTTATCTTTGAATTTTGCTATAAATATCTGATTCAAATATCAGAAACGTATACTGTGATCACCACAATCAATAATTTTAAGAGGAAAAAACGCAAACAAAAAGCAAACAACAAGGACATAAAGATTTTGAAGGAATATCGATGTAAAATATCTCTGAGGTGAGAAGGTTGATCTGTTTCTCCGGCCCCAAGCCAACGGACTTGATTTAGGCGAGTTTTATATGGGTAATCATGGAATAAAAACGTTATTCGATGATTTCTTGTGAAATACAGAAAATATTCTTCCCTTGAACGTCTGTATTTCACTCTGCTAGCGCATCGTGAAATACAACCTTCTCGGGAAGAATATTTTCTGTATTTCACTCGAATCATTGAATAACTTATAATGTCCAATGATCACAGTGAAGTTCTGCCATTATATCATCATGCAGTTGGTGATTACTATGGTAACCATTATTACATCATAATACTGTGATGTTTACCCATTCAGGTGGATAGAAGTCAGTTGGTGAGATATGGTAAGCCAATGGTGAGCCATACGCAGGGTGGTTGCCGTAATATGTAACATGCCCACTTGCTAGAAACCCGGCCCACCAGCCAAAGCTCCCAATGGACATTATAATATGTTCACAGAGTGAGAGAATAGCCAAGTCCTCTGCCCCTGAATTCCCTTCTGGGCATAGCACAAAGTTTGACTGAACCAACTGGGTCATAAAAACTGATTTTACCCATGTTATGTTATTGCTACAGATGACAAATACTGGATTGTCAGTGAAAAGTTTTTGGTAAAAGTATATGGCTTTCTTGAAGTATTGTACAGGAGGTATTCTGTAGCCTGCTCTGTAGTTCTTCTCTGATGCTACATCACCCAGTCGAGCATGGATACCTATGATTGTGGTACCTAGAATATAATACAGTCACTTTAATTTGTTTTAATACTAATACATTTTATATCCGTGCAAATACATGTTTAACTTTTGACAATCCTATGTACTTTGAGACTTGACTGTGTCTGTTTCACTGAATGATCTATCTTGTATGAATGCTTATATCTACAGCTAACTTTTTTGTATAGATATCTTGTCAAGAGTATTGGAAAATTAATTTTGTTCTTTGACCTGTTTTGTAAAGACTTTCGTATGAATGAAACATCCCATGGTCTTTGGATTGTGATTATGACAAAGGTGGCTGGAATGGGATGGTACTGGTATACATAATTTGGATACTGGGGATTTTTCCTTTAATTGATTACTCTTTGTATATTTTTTGCATACTTTGTTTTGTAATACTTTTTTGTCTTCCCCACTTGGCAGTTGTGAGCTTGCATACAAAATACATAATTTCCTTATCGAAATCGAACACTCGTGGAAAATATGTGCTTTTGGGATTTTAAGTAACACAGCATTTCTTACTTTTCATTGTAAATCTTATTCCATTTATAAATCCCTTTGCTGTCATTTGAATGCTGCTCTTGAATCTAAATAGCTGTTTGATCTCATCCTTTACAAGATGAAAGTACCTCCAAGATTGAAGATATCCATGTATCGTGATAATGTCTTTTTTGATATAAAGTGACACATTCAATAACTTTTCATCAAATGTATGCTTTTTACGATTTACATCTCCAGTGACGTACCCGGACTGAGAGGCATTTTTGAACCCACTCCAGTTTGATGGCATTTTCGTGACATTCAGATCAAAGTATTGAGATAACATAAAGTTTTTTGCGATTACAAGATTGTAGCCATTTCTTTTGGCTATTCCATATAAGGAAGCAAGCTGGAACATATCATTACCGATACGGTTCCATATGTCTGTAACAGCCAATATACCAATATATCCTCCTTTCACAATGTGTTGTGAGCTTTTGTTGTGTTTGTCTGCATTGGTCATTTCTGAATCTTCTTTTATCGTTGATGCTGCATCGCTCATTGTTTCATCATATTCATGTTTATTATCATCAATCTTTGCAACTGGACCAGGTATTTGAATCCAATTAAAATACTCTAAATATCTTCTCTTTGAAGACCACAAAGATGCTGTTTCAAACAAAATGTAATACATTGTTATGATGGTTATAAAGAGCATCAATTTAGTTACACCATTCATTTTTATCACATTTACAAATCATTGTACTTGCACATTCATTAAATGCTACTGTAGTTTTAAGCTTGACATTAATCTATATGAAACTCCCATCACTTTCTGTAGATATAGGTAGATTGGAATGACAGGGGTTAAAGTGAGCATTAAACATAAATTATTGTAGCTAAAGGCAACAAACATACAGCTAAATGTAGATCTGATTCAACATTCATGGCCTCATTAAGAATAGCTACTTTTGATGTAACTTTTGTTTTGTTGCTTTCTTCTTAATGAAATATTGGCATGAGGAACATATTAGATATATTGCAGGGGTTTCGTTAGCAGCAGATAACAGTTGATTTTCACTTGTTGTTTTTATAGAATTGCCTGTTGTTTCTAGAGACATTTTAACTTTAAGTTCATAATTTCCATTAAGTTTGCCTGTTGTTTTCATTTATTTAGCCCGTTGTGAAAAATTCTAGTGAAATCCCTGTATTATGAAATTACATGTAAGTTTTTTCAAAATTTCTCATCAAACAACGGAGTCTAAAATGAAAAAAGAAAAGTCATATTGAATATGAAAGTAAAACAGCAACTTGGAGTCAAAAAATTGAATTCCAAAATGAGACCTTTAAAGGCAGAATAGAGTTTCAAAATATTTTTAGAACAATATCAGGAACAACAGTTGTGACACTTATCATCTTTTACAAAATGTTTAAGTCACTTTCTCGTTATATTTAGAAATGAGTCTCAAAATATTTCACCTAACCATAAAAATACAGAGGGCATCTCTTTAAGATAAATTTATTTAGAAAAATGGCTCTCTTTCTCTCTGCTTTTCTCTTTCAATATGAAATATTTGAGCCTCAACAATGATAACCACAATATTACTTAGTGAAATTTTCAACAATTTTTATCATATAGTGGTTATAGTGGTTGCCTTTGAATATTTCATCTATGTATGTTAATTTATAATGGGATATTCTATTTAAAGCCACACAATTAATATACATTAATATAGTTCTATATTTATATGAATTAAACATATTAAGTGGCTGCAAACAATAAAGTTTTCCATTAAGTGTACAGGTTTATCTACATCTATGTGTACCTTGTGGTTTTTTGCTTTATATCTTGCATATTGCATCAAGTCCTTGCCACCCCTACTTTGCCAAACATCAACCTCTACTCTTAATTAACCGAAGTAACTTGATCATTACATGCATAGTTTAACCAATAATCCATCACTTTTGAATTTTACGCTGTACAGTAAAACCTGTGTTATTGAACACCTTTCTCTCCACTGCAAAATGAGACCCTGGTTATGGTAAACACCTACCTACAGTGAACTTTTTTCTTGGCAAAACAATGTTCACTATACACAGGTTTAACTGTACTCGTTTCCAAGCAAAGATCAAGTCTTGTGCTTGTAACAGAGGATTCATTTCAGTTTTCATTTGGGCTTGATCTAATATGTATGCAAAAATATTGATATTTTAATTTGACATTTTAAACAGTTATGAAGAATTAGAAAGTGGGTACTTCATGTAATACAAGTCCCTTTGGTGTAATATTTATTATTATTATGTCACCAACATAAGTGGTAAATCTCCAACTTTTTTAATGGATGGTGTTCTGCATTTTGCATTCAGTGGTTGGTTTTATTCAGTGGTGCATTTAGCATTCAGTGGTGCTTTTATCTTTTGTTTCAGAAACAAAGATACTACTGCTTCATTTCTGGCTTCCACCCAACAGTCTCAACTGAGTGGTAAGTAATGAATGAATAAGTGAAAGCATATGCTACATTAACATATAATACCAGTAGCCCTGAAGCATTGTTCAAGACATTTTTGAAAAAGACTTTTTGTTAATATCCCTTTTAAAATGTTTGACTTCAGTGCTTTAAGAAATTGCCATTTGAAAATTACCTCAAGCCTATTTGCTCCCGAATATTCTATTCGAGAATTTGTTTCACCCCTAAATACATACAGTATTTATATATTACCATTTCAGACAGAGATAGTTTACCAATCATGGGTAGTCAGACTGCAGAACCAGTCAACTATGGAACTAGCACTGGTGAGTCAGTTTCCTATTAAATCTGTGAAATTTGCATCCATTTTAATTTGAGTACATAACAAGTACAATTTGGGTAACAAAAATTGCTCAAACAATTGTCGTAACAATGGGAACCATGTTGTCCTCCTAGGTTCAATTCTGCTATGGAATATTGTCATCATTTTGAGAGTCCATGAAATTCTCACAGCATCCAAAACGAATCCAACTTTCCAGTCTTATCACTGTAACTGTAAATGCTGATATAATTTATGTAATTTTAGGCGATACTTATGCAGGAGGTAGCAATGATATCCCACATCGCATCAGTCCAACGAAGAGCTCCTCAGATGACACAGAGGACATTGACACTTACGATCTTTTGCCTGATGCTGAGAGAGAAAAAGATATTTTCAGGACTAAAGTAAGTATATGTTCACTTGTGAATTATGACAATTAATAATGATGATAACTTAATTATTAATTTGCTTTATGAATGGAAACCTGTTGCAAAAGTTTGACTTAATATATAAAGATCAAGCTTCTTGTTATTTTACTGTTAGCCTATGGGTATGGGTAATCAATTATTAGAAGTCTCCTCAAATCAAGACCTCTCTGTACTTACAATTCCATGAATTTTATTTTTTGTTAAATTTCAAGTTATACATGGTGGCATTGCTTTTCTTTATGCTAGCTTGAAATGGATGAGACACAACAGGTGAAAAACACCTCAATTTTGCTTACATCTATTTTTCACAAATTCTTTACCCCCAATCCTCAAGATCATCTTGCAGCGCTGTGCAGCTCTGTAAACAGTACTGAGCAGTGCAGTTCGAGTACTACATGTACAGCGATGTACACTGCCTGTTTTTAATAGCGTAGTACAGTACTGTTTTTACAATGCTGTACAATTCTCTTTTGAAAACAGCGATGTACAGTACTGCTTTTATTGTTCTGCCCAGCACTGTTTTATAAACAGCGCTGTTTGTTGCTTTTGAGATTGGCAGTGTAAAGTCTATATAAATTTTTTGCTTAATCTTATTCAGTATGTTTAAGAAGACATAGGAAGACATTCAATCAAAGAAATCAGAAATTAATGAATACATATTAAGAAATAAAGTAACTGACTCCAAGCCTTAAAGGGCCATTTGTTGTCACTAGTATAGGGTTCAAACTCTCCCTAATGGCAACCACTTTTATATTTTCAAACCTGAACCCTGTATGTCACACCCTTTTTGTAGTGAATAAGTGAAAAATAGATGTAGTGAAAATAAATCTTCACAATACTTTAAATGGACTAGTGTCTTTCTATTAAAGTTATGCTTATTTACTTTGCAAATTGCTTAGTCTGTGTAATGAGAAAGTGCAAAGCATTACAAAAAACCCCTGTTAACCATCGAAACATACATTAGAATTTTTCAAAGATACAGGGTGGTCCAAAAACGGCAACTTTTCCTCATATCTTTGTCATTTTTAGAAATGTTGCCCTGATATTTGGCACACATGTACATCATTCAATTTCATACTAGACTGTGTTATTTCATGAACATTGGACTGATAGTTGCAATGTTACAGCACTTAAAACAAGGTGCCCCAGTTTTCCAATATCGTGCTGTAGGCAAACCTGCACACATTTTTCCAAATCCTGTCAATGACATAACTGCATTCCTCAGCAAGTATGGCCTGAACGACACATGTGATCTTTATTTTGAGGTCAAATGTCTTTCTGGTGTTATTACCCTACACTATATCTTTGGGGTATCCCCACCGGTAAAGATTAAATTGTGCCATATCTGGAAATTGAATGATGTACAAATGTGTAAAATATCAGGGAGTTATTTCTTAGAATGACAAAGATATTAGGAAAAACTAGGGTTGCCATTTGTTTTGACCACCCTGTAGTTCTTCCACTTCAATGCCAGTATATGCATATGCATGTTTGTGTTCTGGTAAATGTTATTTGCAATGTGATAAATGTCTTTCTTGGCGAAGAGGAAACAAAAATATATTCTACCAACATTTTTTATTTTAAGATGTTAATAACAAAGTGATGTGAGAATATCATGAAATATAATTGAAATTCACAAAATGTTATTCTCCATATTTCATAGTTTGTTACATTTCTGCACTATTATTTCATGTCTGCTTCTTAACAATAAAAACTCACAGTTGCCTTATTGCCAGTTTTCACTCATAGACTTAGATTTGGAATAATAGGTGGCAGATTTGACAATAGTGATTGCATGATAAACTGTGACAATTCTGTTTTCAACATTAATGTGTAACCCTGACTACTTTTGATGTCTCAGTCACAATTCTGTTTGTCATACTTTAATATCAGTAGAAGTATGATTTAGTTTTCATCAAGTCTCAGTCCCCTCTTCCAATATAATATCTTTGTTATGGGAGAGGGGCATACTTTCTCTTATATTTTAAGTTTGCATGACTCACGTATTGTGTTAATGTACGATTACTTATAATGTTCAATATTTGAAATATCAAGCAGACCATATCTATAATAGGGATGCGAGGGTTTTCTGAAATTTCAACCCAAATATTATAGAGTATAATAGTGTAATACTGGGCCAGTTGATTCCATAGAGGGTTTACCATACGACCCTGGAAACATTTTAGTATATGCTGCTGAACAGTAACTAGCATAATTTCAGTGGTCCATTTCCCTCCGAACCCTACACCTACAACTGTTGCAAAACCTGTATGTACTTATTTCAGTCTACATCCTAAATAAATATTACACAATCATGAACCATTATTATTATTTTTTTTTTTTTTATTAAAATATTTATTCAAAAAACATAAACACAAAATACATAAACACAAACAATACTTAAATCAATAAAACTATGCACAAACGGAAATATACATATATCCTGGATTAGAATTTATACAATAGTAAAATAGGATTTTCACAGCATTATATACTCTATCAAAATTTTGATCCTTATACAATAGTAAAATTCCAGAAAATCCATTCAATCTTAGTAAGCAGCAAAGGCATTTATAATTTTCTTAAAATCATGAGCAATATTTACTTTTCCTTGCAATTTAAAAATGTGTTCATAAATATTTAACTTAGATGCTATTTTCGATTTAAAATTTGCTTGTTTATATTGAGTTGGATTGTCTGAGTTTTTTGTCCAAATTTCATGAATACATTTCATCAATATTGTGTAAAGCAACATTCTAAATTCTAATTTGCTGTTCATGCTTTGGTACCCCAGAAGTATATTTTTCCAAGTAATATCCACCTTTAGTGTTTCACTTAGAATATTCCATAGATTTTTAATTAACACACAATCATATAATAAATGTCTAATGTCTTGTACAACATTACACTCACTACATTCTTTTGGTACATTCATATTCCACTTATTTACCAGTTTTCCGCAGGCTAAGAAATTATGTAATAGTTTAAAATTAAATTCTGATAACTTTTGGCATTCAATATCTTTTATCTTGTTTTTGTATATATTTCTAAAAGTGATTCTATCGTTCTGAATATTGAAGGATTTTGTCCAATCTGCTTCCATCTTTGGTCTAATAAATTTATCTTTCAATAGGATTTTATAAAAGAACTTTGAACTTAATTTCTCAAGGTTTTCATATTTGTCATTTCTAAATAGGAAAGAGTTTGAATGCCTTTTGTTAGCATATTTCATACTTTGTTTACTCTCATATTTTATATTGTGCAAAACAAGTCTAATTCTTAAAAATTCGGTCATCCAATTTTGCTTATTCTTTAATCTTAACAAAACAGTTTTCTCATCAATGAGATTATTTCTCTCGTCAAAAAAGTCCTTGACATAAATAAAACCTGCATTTATCCAATTTTTCATGTACAAAGTTTCTTTCCTACATAAAAACCGTTTGTTTAGCCATAAAACTTCTGTTCCAGGATGTTTATTTTTCTCTATTTCCTTACATCTATTGTATGCACAAAAGACATGTTTGTAGAACTTATAGTGATCTAAAATCTTAACATTTTCGTCAAAATTTGTTTTGTAAAAATCGTTTATTGTAAAACCAAGCTTATTTATGATAAATTCTGGAATTATTTTAACCGATGTGTTTGTTGTTTTAATACGAGGTGCCCATGCAGCTTTTAAAGCATCAATTTTACATTGAATGTCTACCAGATTAATCCCCCCATCAAGTATATTTCCAATTAAAGTATTTCGTTTTATCCAATCCTTTTTCCATAGAAAACCGAAAATAATTTTATTGATTCTTTTAACAATATCATCGGGTACATCTAGAATACTTAAATTGTATACTAATTTTGAAATTCCAAGAGTGTTAATCACATGTGCTTTTCCAAAGAGGGTCAGTTTTCTTTTTTTCCATGATTCAAAGAGTTTTTCAAAATTGTTGATCTTGTTGTCCCAGTTTTTTTCTTTGCACAAAGTTTTGTCATTTCCAATAAATATTCCCAGACATTTTACAGGTTCTACTCCAAAATGAATATTTTCATATTGATGTCCATTACCTTTTAAGTTACCTAACCATATTCCCTCCGTTTTGCCCATATTTAAATTAAGTCCAGATATTTCAGAAAAATTATTTATTTCTTTAAGTGCTTCGCGAATAGATTCTTTAGTTGACAATGTGAGGGTGGTATCATCTGCATGTTGAATTACTTTTATTTCTTTTTTGTCAATTTTAATTCCTTTAATTTTGTCATTTTTTCTCAGCTTATTTGCCATTATTTCAGTACATATTATGAAAATCAAAGCAGATGCCGGACATCCCTGTTGCAAAACCTGTATGTACTTATTTCAGTCTACATCCTAAATAAATATTACACAATCATGAACCATTATGAATAAAATAAAATGTGACAATTTTAATTTGATATTCACAGTATTGTTTTTATTTCAGACATTCCTTTACGTAGCAGATCTTGCAAGAAAAGATGCCAAAAATTTGTCCAAGAAATACAAACTGTATTATTGGTAAGTGGATATAAGTTAAGTATGTGTGGCCTCTACTTTTTAAAACAAAGGTAATTTGAAAACTCTTGAAATGTTTGTGCATATATTTTCTACATCAAATATGATACAGCCTGATAATGTCCTCAATTTGCAATTTGTGTTTATTTCGGCACTATTGGTGCATCATATACATAAATTTCCTATACCAATTTGATACAGCCAGTCCTAGATTCAATTGAAATCTAAAAACTATATATTCAATTTGCAAGTTGTGTTTATTTCAGCACCGTTTGTGCATATTAGTCTATATATTTTCTTCACCAATGTGATAGAACCAGGAATTGAAATCTAAAATACATTACATGCAATTTGCAATTTGTTTTCATTTTCAGGAATTTGCTGACTATAGCCATATTCTATGGCTTGCCTGTCATCCAGCTAGTAGTCACATATCAAAAGGTATGACTTTCTTTGTGTGTCTCTTAGGCCAGATTGAATGTGACTTTGAAAATGTTTTCTTCGATAGAGTGAAATAAATGTTTTTCTACCACATCTTTAACAATACTTATCCCAACTTTATATACTTATAACGCTTTTATACATTCAACGGCACATTGATTTATAAAATCAAATTTCTCATATCTGAGAAACATTGTTTTTATTATGTCACCACCAAAAGTGGTGACATATTGTTATGGTCTCCGTTTTTTTGCGACGGCGGTTAGTGGTTGGCGTCCGGCGGTTGGTGGTTGGCGTCCGGCATCCGGCGGTTGGTGTCCGGCGTCTGTAACAATTTCTTACAACTTCCTATAACTTAACAAATACTGTTTAGACTGACTTCAATTTTTTTCTAAATCATCTACATGTTCTCAGAAGTTCAAATCTGACTTTAGATTTGACATTTGACCTTCAATGACCTTCTCAAGGTCAAAAAGGTCTTTTTTCAACTTGCTTCACATTGACTAAATTTTTTTTCAAAATCATCTACATGTTCTCAGAAATTCAAATCTGACTTAAGATTTGACATTTGACCTTCAAATCTGACTTTAGATTTGACATTTGACCTTCAATGACCTTCTCAAGGTCAAAAAAGGTCAAAAAGGTCTGTTTTCAACTTGCTTCAAATTGACTAATTTTTTTTTTCAAAATCATCTACGTGTTCTCAGAAATTCAAATCTGACTTAAGATTTGACTTAGATTTGACATTTGACCTTCAATGACCTTCTCAAGGTCAAAAAAGGTCGATAAGGTCTGTTTTCAACTTGCTTCAAATTGACTAAAAAAAATTTTCAAAATCATCTACGTGTTCTCAGAAATTCAAATTTGACTTAAGATTTGGCATTTGACCTTCAATGACCTTCTCAAAGTCAAAAAAGGTCTTTTTTCAACTTGCTTCAAATTGACTAATTTTTTTTTTCAAAATCATCTACATGTTCTCAGAAATTCAAATCTGACTTTAGATTTGACATTTGACCTTCAATGACCTTCTCAAGGTCAAAAAGGTCTGTTTTCAACTTGCTTTAAATTGACCAAATTTTTTTTTCAAAATCATCTACGTGTTCTCAGAAATTCAAATCTGACTTAAGATTTGACTTAAGATTTGACATTTGACCTTCAATGACCTTCTCAAGGTCAAAAAAGGTCAAAAATGTCTGTTTTCAACTTGCTTCAAATTGACTAAAAACTAAAAAAAATTTTCAAAATCATCTACGTGTTCTCAGAAATTCAAATCTGACTTTAGATTTGACTTAAGATTTGACATTTGACCTTCAATGACCTTCTCAAAGTAAAAAAAGGTCAAAAAGGTCTTTTTTCAACTTGCTTCAAATTGACTAAATTTTTTTTCAAAATCATCTACATGTTCTCAGAAATTCAAATCTGACTTTAGATTTGACATTTGACCTTCAATGACCTTCTCAAGGTCAAAAAAGGTCAAAAAGGTGTGTTTTCAACTTGCTTCAAATTGACTAAAAAAAATTTTCAAAATCATCTACGTGTTCTCAGAAATTCAAATCTGACTTAAGATTTGACTTAAGATTTGACATTTGACCTTCAATGACCTTCTCAAAGTCAAAAAAGGTCAAAAAGGTCTTTACAACTTGCTTCAAATTGACTAAATTTTTTTTCAAAATCATCTACATGTTCTCAGAAATTCAAATCTGACTTTAGATTTGACATTTGACCTTCAATGACCTTCTCAATGTCAAAAAAGGTCAAAAAGGTATTTTTTCATCTTGCTTCAAATTGACTAAATTTTTTTTCAAATCATCTAAATGTTCTCAGAAATTCAAATATGACTTTAGATTTGACATTTGACCTTCAATGACCTTGTCAAGGTCAAAAAAGGTCAAAAAGGTCTTTTTTCAACTTGCTTCAATTTGACTAATTTTTTTTTTCAAAATCATCTACATGTTCTCAGAAATTCAAATCTGACTTTAGATTTGACATTTGACCTTCAATGACCTTCTCAAGGTCAAAAAGGTCAAAAAGGTCTGTTTTCAACTTGCTTCAAATTGACTAAAAAAAATTTTCAAAATCATCTACGTGTTCTCAGAAATTCAAATCTGACTAGATTTGACTTAAGATTTGACATTTGACCTTCAATGACCTTCTCAAAGTCAAAAAAGGTCAAAAAGGTCTTTTTTCAACTTGCTTCAAATTGACTAAATTTTTTTTTCAAAATCATCTACATGTTCTCAGAAATTCAAATCTGACTTTAGATTTGACATTTGACCTTCAATGACCTTCTCAATGTCAAAAAAGGTCAAAAAGGTATTTTTTCATCTTGCTTCAAATTGACTAAATTTTTTTTCAAAATCATCTACATGTTCTCAGAAATTCAAATATGACTAGATTTGACATTTGACCTTCAATGACCTTGTCAAGGTCAAAAAAGGTCAAAAAGGTCTTTTTTCAACTTGCTTCAAATTGACTAATTTTTTTTTTCAAAATCATCTACATGTTCTCAGAAATTCAAATCTGACTTTAGATTTGACATTTGACCTTCAATGACCTTCTCAATGTCAAAAAAGGTCAAAAAGGTATTTTTTCATCTTGCTTCAAATTGACTAAAAAAAAATTTCAAAATCATCTACGTGTTCTCAGAAATTCAAATCTGACTTTAGATTTGACTTAAGATTTGACATTTGACCTTCAATGACCTTCTCAAAGTCAAAAAAGGTCAAAAAGGTCTTTTTTCAACTTGCTTCAAATTGACTAAATTTTTTTTTCAAAATCATCTACATGTTCTCAGAAATTCAAATCTGACTTTAGATTTGACATTTGACCTTCAATGACCTTCTCAATGTCAAAAAAGGTCAAAAAGGTATTTTTTCATCTTGCTTCAAATTGACTAAATTTTTTTTCAAAATCATCTACATGTTCTCAGAAATTCAAATATGACTAGATTTGACATTTGACCTTCAATGACCTTGTCAAGGTCAAAAAAGGTCAAAAAGGTCTTTTTTCAACTTGCTTCAAATTGACTAATTTTTTTTTTCAAAATCATCTACATGTTCTCAGAAATTCAAATCTGACTTTAGATTTGACATTTGACCTTCAATGACCTTCTCAATGTCAAAAAGGTATTTTTTCATCTTGCTTCAAATTGACTAAATTTTTTTTCAAAATCATCTACATGTTCTCAGAAATTCAAATATGACTTTAGATTTGACATTTGACCTTCAATGACCTTGTCAAGGTCAAAAAAGGTCAAAAAGGTCTGTTTTCAACTTGCTTCAAATTGACCAAATTTTTTTTTCAAAATCATCTACATCTTTTCAGAAGTTCAAATTTGACTTTACAAGTTCTCAAAAATTCAAATCTGACTTAAGTTTGAACTCATAATATTGTGAGCAACTAGGTGGTGACATTTTGTCATGTTAATGCCTTGTTATGAGTTTAGTTGGGGAGAGTGTACATATGAAACACCTTGTACATTACATGCAGTAATAAAATACAATTTTGCCCAATTCATCAAATTAAATTTCGCCAAATTAGGTTGACTAACAGTACACCATGTAATTGTGTTTATCTTTAGGTTCTACATGTGACTGGTGATGAAGATATATGCTACTATAACTTCCTTTGCGCTCACCCACTGGGGGTGTTCAGTGCATTCAACAATGTATTTAGCAACATTGGATACATCATGTTGGGACTTCTATTTCTTGGTCTGGTCTGGAATAGGTACGTTTGCAACAGCTTTAATATCCAGTAGTCCTTTCATCTTTTGCAGATATGAATTATAATTGCCCTTTCCATGCATGGCCATTTGTTGTCCAATTACTTCATATACAGTTTATATGGTCCTTTAGTCAGTATAAACATCCATTATAAGTTATACCTTCTTCATATCGATGTAAAACAAGTCATTATAGTGCTAATTTCACCAGAAACTTACTTTATTGTTCAAAGTGTCTCTTTAGAAAATGTTGAATCACCCTATTGTTTCTTTAAGTGACCTAGTTATTGTTAAGTTTTTCTGATTAATCGGAAATGAGGTTGACATCAGTTATAGACCAGTGAAAAAGAGGCTTATCATTCATGTAAATGTAAATAGGGCCAATGGTAGGATTGGAAGTTATTCCCTTTCTTAATAATCACAAAAATGAGGAATCACATGGTTTTACTTGTAGAGAGCGTACATACAAGAAGACTATAGAGCAGAGCCCTGAGCTAGAGAAACAGTATGGTATCCCCCAGCACTTTGGTCTCTTCTATTCTCTAGGGATTGCCTTAGTCATGGAGGGCATCATGAGTGGATGTTACCATGTCTGCCCCAACTACTCAAACTTCCAATTTGGTAAGATCTTGATTGACTACATTTAAAGGACAGTTGCCATACTTTTTATGTCCCCACCACAAGAGTGTGGGGCCATATTGTTGTCATACGCACGTCCATCTGTCTGTCTGTCCATCTGTACATCCATACATCTGACACTTTTCCAAAACAAAACCCAAAATTTCAGCGTGGTCTGTCATAAGCACTCTGTATATTGTCAGTGCAGAAAATTGCAAGAGATTGTAATATCACGATTCACGAATCAGAATATTGATAGCCATAATTATCAATTGGAATTGACTGTTCAGTTGACATAGGCCTTTGGTTCAACAATATAGTGTAATACTGTATGAACTGTGCTGTAATGTCCAATTGTCCAGAATTCACATGGAGTCCCCTTTGAAAATTGTAATATTTGGACCCTCAAAAATGTCATGAATTTCTAAATAGCTATTGTTTATATGAAGAAATCTTGAAATGACATTTTTTATTTCCAGATACTGCCTTCATGTATATGATTGGAGGTCTGTGTATGTTGAAGATATATCAAACACGTCACCCAGATATCAATGCTAATGCATACAAGGCCTACATGTGTCTGGCTGTCATCATATTCCTCGTGGTTATAGGAGTGGTAAGTATCTATACCTGAATGGGTCATGGAAGAGAACAAGCAGGAATATAGGTGGCAAAAAGTAGGGTGGATATATTTGATATGTCCCACTCAAACCTGGGAGTATACATCATATCCAGACTCGCTCATATTTATTTTTCATTTTCTATTTTTTTAATTAATGTTCCGAAATTTTGTTTCTAGCCAATATATTCATTGTTTCTTTTTTGAGTAGATCTACAATTAAAATGTTTTCAAATTTTTTACATTTGTTTTATTTTAAAATATTCTGTTCACAGTTTTCAAGATTTTCATTTCACTTAAAGAATAATAATATACTTTCCTCTTTCAGGTGTATGGTAATTTAGTACTATGGATCATCTACTGTTTCGTACACATACTTTCCTCTTTTAGGTGTATGGTAATTTAGTACTATGGATCATCTACTGTATCGTACACATACTTTCCTCTTTCAGGTGTATGGTAATTTAGTACTATGGATCATCTACTGTATGGCACACATACTTTCCTCTTTCAGGTGTATGGTAATTTAGTACTATGGATCATCTACTGTATGGCACACATACTTTCCTCTTTCAGGTGTATGGTAATTTAGTACTATGGATCATCTACTGTATGGCACACATACTTTCCTCTTTCAGGTGTATGGTAATTTAGTACTATGGATCATCTACTGTATGGCACACATACTTTCCTCTTTCAGGTGTATGGTAATTTAGTACTATGGATCATCTACTGTATGGCACACATACTTTCCTCTTTCAGGTGTATGGTAATTTAGTACTATGGATCATCTACTGTATGGTACACATACGTTCCTCTTTTAGGTGTATGGTAATTTAGTACTATGGATTATCTACTGTATCGTACACATACTTTCCTCTTTTAGGTGTATGATAATTTAGTACTATGGATCATCTACTGTATGGTACACATACGTTCCTCTTTTAGGTGTATGGTAATTTAGTACTATGGATTATCTACTGTATCGTACACATACTTTCCTCTTCCAGGTGTATGGTAATTTAGTACTATGGATCATCTACTGTATCGTACACATACTTTCCTCTTTCAGGTGTATGGTAATTTAGTACTATGGATCATCTACTGTATGGCACACATACGTTCCTCTTTTAGGTGTATGGTAATTTAGTACTATGGATCATCTACTGTATCGTACACATACTTTCCTCTTTTAGGTGTATGGTAATTTAGTACTATGGATCATCTACTGTATGGTACACATACGTTCCTCTTTTAGGTGTATGGTAATTTAGTACTATGGATTATCTACTGTATCGTACACATACTTTCCTCTTCCAGGTGTATGGTAATTTAGTACTATGGATCATCTACTGTATCGTACACATACTTTCCTCTTTCAGGTGTATGGTAATTTAGTACTATGGATCATCTACTGTATGGCACACATACGTTCCTCTTTTAGGTGTATGGTAATTTAGTACTATGGATCATCTACTGTATCGTACACATACTTTCCTCTTTCAGGTGTATGGTAATTTAGTTCTATGGATCATCTACTGTATCGTACACATACTTTCCTCTTTCAGGTGTATGGTAATTTAGTTCTATGGATCATCTACTGTATGGTACACATACTTTCCTCTTTCAGGTGTATGGTAATTTAGTACTATGGATCATCTACTGTATCGTACACATACTTTCCTCTTTTAGGTGTATGGTAATTTAGTACTATGGATCATCTACTGTATGGCACACATACTTTCCTCTTTTAGGTGTATGGTAATTTAGTACTATGGATCATCTTCTGTATGGTACACATACTTTCCTCTTTTAGGTGTATGGTAATTTAGTACTATGGATCATCTACTGTATGGCACACATACGTTCCTCTTTTAGGTGTATGGTAATTTAGTACTATGGATCATCTACTGTATGGCACACATACTTTCCTCTTTTAGGTGTATGGTAATTTAGTACTATGGATCATCTTCTGTATGGTACACATACTTTCCACTTTTAGGTGTATGGTAATTTAGTACTATGGATCATCTACTGTATGGCACACATACGTTCCTCTTTTAGGTGTATGGTAATTTAGTACTATGGATCATCTACTGTATCGTACACATACTTTCCTCTTTTAGGTGTATGGTAATTTAGTACTATGGATCATCTACTGTATGGTACACATACTTTCCTCTTCCAGGTGTATGGTAATTTAGTACTGTGGATTATCTACTGTATCGTACACATACTTTCCTCTTTTAGGTGTATGGTAATTTAGTACTATGGATCATCTACTGTATGGCACACATACTTTCCTCTTTTAGGTGTATGGTAATTTAGTACTATGGATCATCTACTGTATGGTACACATACTTTCCTCTTCCAGGTGTATGGTAATTTAGTACTATGGATCATCTACTGTATGGCACACATACTTTCCTCTTTTAGGTGTATGGTAATTTAGTACTATGGATCATCTACTCTACAGTACACATACTTTCCTGTTTGATCCTTACAGCACAAGTCTACTACATGGGCAGATGGAAATGTGGTAAGTGTTCACAAAATAACAAAATAGAGAGCAAAGTTAAATTTGGTCTGGTTTTAAAATGAAATACACACAGTTATTAGAGGTGATACAGATACCAGATTTTGTTCCCACCTGTGAAATAGGGGTTTCGAATCAGAATACAGAACAAAAATTCAACATTTTGGTTCAGTTCTGGAACTAGATAACCTTACCTTTTCACAGATTTTGACGAATTGCCACAAAACAGCATTTTAGTATTTTCCTTTTTAGCAATTGATAATTATTCAAATCTTGCATCAGATATAACAAAGAGGGTAAAAGATGATTAAATTTCAAAAATTATTCAAAGTTTATTTCCAGTTGCCTTTATTTAAACAAATGTTTTTTCAGAAATGTTGAATATTGCAAAGATTTCATGTTTGGCCTCAGATTATAGAATTTAAAGGATGGGTCAGGATATCTGCCCTATTTGTCCCTGGCTTAAATGTACTGTATGTGAAATCTGTTTTTACCACTGTCCAAGTTATATTTCATAAGTATTTGCTCTTTTTCGAGAGTTTTGAAGTATAGTAAACTTCTTACTGAGATATTAGTATTTTAACTAAAATCATGTACATGGACTATGGAGTGGAACACCTAAGTGGAATCCTTTTTGACAGAATGGAGGGTGTTCCATGTACACAGGTTCTACTGTACATACGACTCCACCAACACAACTGAACTATCAAAATGGGATGGTCAGCAAGTTTATTACCCAGATAAACATCAATTCAGTATCAAGATATACATGTGATGTGCACGCATACATAGAAAATTAAAAATGTTTTTGTCTACAAGGCCTTGTAAAATAGGCATTTGGATTCAAGATCTTTTCAGATGTTGGTATAATACTTGGTTGCTTTTTGGCCACATTATGAGGCAGGTTATGGAATATTGTTGTCAACCCAGTATTTCAGCTTCAGCTTCCTTCCTTTTCTTCTCTCCTTTTCCCTGTGGAAGGTGAACACCAAACTGAAAAATAACCCGGAAAATAAATCATCAGTCATCAGTATGGTAAAGAATGGACCAACATACGCAAATAATTTTGTTGTTCTGAATACACCCAAACAATATCAATTTTATATATTTAATGAACTGGGGCAGTATTTTTAGACAGATTTCCCACTTTTCTGTATATTTTGAAAACCTCACATATTACTTCAATAATAGATGACGTGGTGTATAGGTGTATAGATAGATGGCAGTAGTAGTTTTGGTTGAGCTAGAATGTCTTTACTTTTTAAGCTTTGTAGCAAAGCCTCTGTTGATTCTGTAGTGATACGATAAACCAAAATGGACGAATAACAGTAGTCTCAATGGTAACTTACATATCTTCAATTGTTCTAGCTCGTTTGTATAGAGTTATACAATTAGCCATGTTATCATGTGTCAGTATGTCAGTTTTGCTTGCATTTTGTCTTGGCGCAGGTTCTTTTCTTTATAGACATGAGTATTATAACTTAGTTTGGGTTATGTAAAAATATACTATACTTTTTTTGATAGAGTGCCATTGGTTGATCCTGTGCATCCAATGAAAATACAGTGCCTTTTCCATATGCGGTAATTATACCCTTGCACTGGGTGATATCTTCAAAACTAGCGCCCAGATATATATTACGGTCCTGATTCTTGAATGCCTGTATGACCTTCACAACTTCTAAAATTACATAAATCAATGAATAAGTCCTTCAGTTTGTTCTTTTAGACCTACATCGACATGCAGACAAATGGGAGTCAATGATTACTATGCTAATAAATCAGAATCAATGTGCACATGAGTTTCTTTGGAAGGAATAAAGTTTTAAAGCAATCATACTATATTTTTCTTGGAGGAAAAAGTTTTACAACAATCATGTTCCAAAACTTTATTCCTCAAAGAGAAACTCATGTGAGACCGTGCTTCCTATTATTTCATAATACAGTGCAGGTATAACTCAATCAGCCTCAGACTCAAATATTCAATCTTCTCCATTGTGCTGTCATTTCCCAATTTTTTATGGGCCCCAATTAGTGGGCATTACTGGGCCTTATGGACCTTAATTTCAAGCCAATTTATCGGAATTTGAGCCCAATTTTTTAAGGGCCCAAATGTTTCAGATTTGAAATTTGTCCCCCCCCCCCAGGTAAATTATTCCCATATTTGTTGAGGAAAATAAAAAAGCAACAGAAAAATAATAAGACAGGTCCAAGTTCTCACCAGCTGTTCCATATGCAGGTGGCACATCTTGTACTGACATAATTGCATCCTCTGTGAAAAGCATTGCAGCTCCTGAACAGTCAAGGTCCACTGAACATTTTGGGTCCATCAGCGCTGCTTTGAAATCACTCATGAACTTAACCAGTTCATTTCTAACTGAAATTAAATAGTCTTTTGATGGTGTACTTAATATGATCTTTGTAATTATTTAGATTATGAAATATTTAAAATGGCAAGTGTTTTGATAATGTTTTGAATATGGATCATTACTTGTATGTTTTTCTGGTCATTTTTTGGTCTGGTCAGTTTAAGAAATATGATAAATATGTTAAATTATGTTGTTATAGTTTCATTCTATCCATCCAACCTCAGAGTTGGGAAAAATCTAGTAATATCATCATAACGCTCTTACCATTTCCTCTATATCTTCCATTTCCACGCATGCATATGCAGACGTCAAACAGAAGCAGCGAAGTCACTATGAGCACTTTCATCTTATTCTCTTTTCTTAAAAATATCTAACACAAGAAACAAACCCCATGTATTCAAAAACATGGTCTAGAACATGAAAAAACAACAGTGTCTAACAAGCCCCTTTCCCCCAACATATTAGAACCAATATCACAATCCAAGACCAGAACACTAATTGAACATTTCATTCATACTGAAGTCATAACAAGAAAAATTAAAAAATTAAAAGCCAATTATACTCATAATCAATCTTGTCAAAATCAAAGCTTAATGAAATAAGAGATGTTTGAGGAAAAAGTTGTCACAATGTTGTACATAATTACTTTTATCATTCAGTTACATGACTTTGCTAAAAAGGTCATTTGTTGATTTTGGATATTTCTGCAACTCTTATCTGTCATGCTTTGTATTTTGAAATGTGTATTAAAACCATTGAAATAAAAAATAGATCAATATGAACATCAGTCGTTAGTTGACTGATTCCTACAAGC
This sequence comes from Owenia fusiformis, assembly GCA_903813345.2. Classification (NCBI taxonomy): domain Eukaryota; kingdom Metazoa; phylum Annelida; class Polychaeta; order Sabellida; family Oweniidae; genus Owenia; species Owenia fusiformis. The sequence goes on from CAIIXF020000010.1 coordinate 14,867,038, forward strand.
CATTGGCCCAGTAAATAATGATAATAATGACTCTACCTGTTATTATAATGATAATAGTAATGATCTCTACCTGTGTCTATTCCTGAATTTTGCTTCAGCTCCTTTTTAACTTCTTATTTGTGTAGAGATGTACATGTAGTTTATAAATGTCTTCTTATGAGCTGGTGCTAGATTTTCTTTGCAGAACCATATTATTGAAACATTACACCTACATCTAACCTTGATCTTAATTACTATATTGTAATTAATAACTCCTATAAAGTTGATGCAAACAATTTAATCTACATGTAATATGATTATCATAATCAGAACAAAGTAATTTATTTATCATTATGTATTTATGTTTCAGCTCATTAAACTTAAAGCAGAACTAATGGTTGGCTCTCAGTTCATTTCAATATGTAGCTTTATGTGTGATTGAGGAAATAAGAATCAAATTTTTGAAAAATATATTAGGTTAAGTGATTATATTGAAAAGAATAATATCTCATTCAATTGACCCGCTGACATAGTTGATGGAGATGCATCAAGGTCACCGGAAGTGAGATGTCATATCGACGTTAGTCGCCATATTGTAACCCAAGAAAGATGGTAAAATATGCCCCACAACATATTCTGACAAACTCAATACCTGACCAACTCGCTTTATTTAAACATATTCATTCCAGACCAAATTCAAATAGTTTTGATAGTACAGGGTGTCCCGAAAGTATGGGGCCCCCCCTAGGCAGACATATTCCAGTGTCCTCATAGTATGTGTCATATATCATTTTAAAGCTTGTACAAAGTTACATTGATTTGCCAAGTATCATGGTTTAACTCCTAAATGGTAAAAAGTTACAGTCATTTTAAAAGTTAATGTTTTGTCAAAATAAAATTCAATTTTACACCACATTACAAGTCAATGTGTCCCCCCTTGGCATGTTAACAGCGGCAATTATTTTCAGATATGACCTTAAAAGCCCTTCAAATAGGAGTGTGGAATTTTATAACCCTCTTAAAACATGTTAAGAGACTTTAGAAGAGTTTCCTTACAGTTTCTACCCTCACCATTCTCTTTTTCCAACTCAATATCAATCCAACCTGAAAAGAATTGCTGCTGTTAAGATGGCCCGGGAGGACACATTGACTAGTGATTTGGCGTAAAATTGAACTTAATTTTGACCAAACACTAAATTTTGAAATGCCTGTAATTTTTTCACATTTGAGAGTTGAACGATGATACTTGGTGAATCAATGTAACTTTGGATAAGCTTTAAAGTGATATATGACACTTACTATGACGACACTGGTATATGTCTGCCTAGGGGGGGGGCCCATACTTTCGGGACACCCTGTATAATACTACTTTAATAAACTGATAAATACAAAATATTGTCTGACTCCCGATCTTGAAGAGACGTTATGAAAACAACACCAAAGATTATTGTTTGATTTATGATGGTTTAATGACTTATTAATTAATGGAGGCATATTTCCACTTTGCACCCAATTCTTTATGTACTGTGTATGTCTCTTTACTGTTTTTTTTAGTATTTTAATGATTTCTTACCATATAGGATGAATTTTGATGTAAACAGCAATATTTGATTTCAGATTTTAAAAGTAATCCCATCTCCAGTTCTGCTCAATAGACTAGATGCGAGTAGAAATGATCTTGATTTACGTAATTAAATATTAAAATTCAGTCAAAGTGATGTCATATTTGAAATCTACATGTAAAAATGCATCTAAAAATATGGTTTCGAAAATTGTTTATCAACTTTGAAAATTTAATATTTTTTGAAAATGTGACTAGTCTTCTAGTTCGGGTTGATTCCCATAGACCCCATATTACAAAATCACAAAAAGTGAAATATCTTTTCTTGTATTGGACATATAACATTTTCTTTTACTGGACATATTTTAATTTGCATAACTATTTGATGCATAAGGGCTATATGAAAATTGAACCACTAAAAACCTATGTAATTTAAGTTAAAGTGAACTTTCTACTATACCCGCCATGCTATCTGACCCGAGCGAGCCACCTGGTGGTTAAACTGGTAACTACCTAATCACATTTACGTTATTACATTGGCAGCTTCTGGCCTATGTTTTCATCAATTTTTCAATTAGTTCTTATTTTCCTAAGTTGAACTGAGAAGTATTACCTGTTAAATTAATACACTGAAGTGTATGATGACAGATGGCAATATGGTGACTTAAGTTCTTCGCCAGCTAAAATGTCACTCGACTTTTTTGTGATTATGAGTCAAAGAAAGCATTTTTGAGTTTCAAATTGACTTCTGTGGTAACTTGAAACCATCTTCTAATTTATTCCACTTACCTTTTATTGTTTCTCCAAATATATTCTTTGAAAATCGGATTTTAAGGGTGTTAATCAGGGTAATTCTGTGCCATTTTATCAAAAATCTTGTTGCTATCTAGAAACGAGCAATTGTGATCTTGTTGTTACCTAGGAAAGAGCAACTGTGATGTCACGTCACACTCATGTTAATTCTGGAATCACATGGCAGCCATTTTGGAAATTTCAAAAAAGTTCCCAATTAAAAAGGCTAAATGCTGTTTACAAATTGGAAACTATGGCAGAATCAACAAAGGGTTTGTGAAATAATTAGGATATGGTTTCAAAATTATGCTCATGACAATATATGACTACTAAATGCAGGCAGGGACTTTTAATTGCCAAAAAGTCGAGTGACATTTTAGCTGGCGAAGAACTTACATAATTCTGAGCCAGAGTGGAAGTCTCCAAATTGAAATGAATTTGTTTGTTTATGCATCTAGTGAGGACATATGTAACCCAACCAATCTTTAATATTTTAATGAATTATACTTATTTTGTGAGCTCATTACCCCTTTAAATGCCAATGCATAAAGTTCAAGTGTTAAGGTTATATTAATGAAATTGTTCCTTGAGCTTGTGCTAGGTTTTAGTGTTATAGGAGGCATTTGCTGGGGGGGGGGGGTGTTCAGATTTTCTCATCACTATTTCTGTAGTTTAAAGAAAATATCCATTGTATGTTGTATATGTGAAGCATATGTGTTTGAAATTAAAATTTGAATAAATGAGGCGGTAAAACATTGTTAATCACAAATAAAGTAATATTCATTGGCTTAGGTCGATAGAAATAATTTGACATTTAAAAAAAAGATGGCATGGTAATTGATCTGTGTTTATTTGTAAAATATGATACTGGATTCTGATGGTGCTACCCTCTATATTGGCCCAGACCCTATTATATGGTAATAATGTCAGTTGAACAAAGGAAAGCTTCAAAATAGCATTATGCTTTTGACAACCATTTTCTCTTCAATGTGTTTCTATTGAATTTGATTTACTGTTTTTGTACTTCATGTAGATTTGGGTATATTCAAGAGGATCTACCTGTTTATCAAGACTGACTGCCTTGTATGTGCTCGGCCTATGTACAAAGACAGACTGGTGCTACTCATCATTGGCAATCTAGTTAACATAGGATAGTAAGTAGACTTTCTCATACTGTGTCATGTTAGAACTGTTCTAGAGAAAATGAGATTTGTTCTTGGAATGTGTTTTTCATCATTTCATCTCCTGTTTCATATTGATTTCTTAAAACTGCTGCTGAATGTGATATACATGTATGTTAATTAATGAAAGTTTGATATTGGATAAAAATTTGTACTTTCTAAGTAATTGGTACTCAGTGTTCTCCACAGGATTATTTCTCAAGTGGGTGCAAAATTCTCATTTTCACAATTCAGACCAAAATTGGACAAAATATGCTCATTTTCATGATTTTCTCATTTTCATGTGGGTGCAAATGGATTTTCAGGTGGGTGCAAGCCTTTTTTTAAATCTCAGTTGGGTGCTGCGCCCACTTGCTTTAATGCTGGGGAGATCACTGGTACTACTGTCAATTATTTATAGATATTGTTAAAATGCTATAGCAATGAACAGTACAACGTAACATTAACTTTAATTTGAATGAGGGATCAGGTTTTAAATTGCATGTAGCAGAGAACCAAACTGTTCCTTTGATAATTTCAGTTGCATCATACATTGTTTATTAAAACAAATTATCATACTGTTGTTATATTTTCAGTGCCATATATGGATTGGTGACGCAGCCTAAGGACTTTGCGTCATATTTACTTGCCATATTTATTATCAATTTCTTGATGTACTCTATGTTCTACATTACAATGAAGGTAAGTTGGTTGGAAATAAAGAACACAAACATCGAATGTGATTTCTTTTGAATATGGATAATATGAAAAAAACAGATACTTCCTAGACTGCCATCTTTTTTATTGTACAGAAATGATTGGAATTCAATGAAGGCTTTATATAAAAAACCTCCTCATACCCACCTACCCACATACGTTGGACACGATACAGTCTTTGAAGGGTTCAATTTTAAAGATCTTAGTTTATTAAATCTTAGTTTATGATGAATTATAGATGCATTTGTAACGACCCTTGGTAGCAAGTTGCTACTACAGCCCAGCTGGGTTCTAGCTTGTTGGACCTATGCTCGCGGTCGTTAGTTAGTTATTCCCCTGGGGCGCCCTCGGGTCGTTACACATTACAATGTACCCATATGCCTTTATTTATGGATCTGTCATCCGTCTAGTCATAAATAAATCCGGAATTGTAGAAATGTTAATAATTAGAGCTATTTTGAGATTTAAAAATCTTTAAATTGAAACCTTCAATGACTGTATCATGTCTCACGTAAGTGGGTAGGTGGGTATGAGGTAGGAGGTATTTTATACAAAGCCTTCAATGAAAATGGTTGCCATTGCTTTTATACTTCTACGAACATATAGGTATATGTATATGTGACAAATATACATGTAGATATCTGTATTCCTTTTTTGATTTGAATAAAAATGAACCTTCAAAACCCAACACCCAACAACATTACATTATTTAATGAAAAATGACAAAATATGAGTGTAGTAGGGATTTGTCATGTATTATTACCACCTTGCAAGCCTGTAATCTAGGGGTATTAGTACTAGTTTAGAAGACATTTATTTTACTATATTTATGTTTATCACACACACATGTTTACCAAAGCTTTGTTGCACAAAACAAATTTACTATGTTGACCTGAGCAATGTGTGAGGTCATAGTGGCGGGCCCTTGTGGCGGGGCAATAGTGGATTAATGATATTGTTAAAATATTTTACTGTTTAAAAAACATGTTACGATTGATATGCATGCGTGAGTGCAATAGTTCAATGCAGAAGTTATGAAATGTCAAATATGTCACAGTTGAGATATTGAAAAATTCTCTGTTTAATTTATGACCCAGTGCTGTGGAAAATTTCAGGATATCAATGCACACCTACTAATATGATTTATTAATTATTGTTGTGGGAGGGTGAAAAAGATGAGTACCATCATACATGTAAGAGACATCAGAAAATGAATTTTAGGATGTCATAAATTGTACTTCATAGCTGGCAATGAAATGTGGTCTTGTAATTTCAGATAAGGTCAGGAGAAAGGATTCTGTTACTCCCATGTATATACATCGTAATTGCATGTGTCCTTTGGGGGTTTGCACTCTATTTCTTCCTGGCTAAACTCACCACTTGGCAGGTAAGATATACATTTATCTGATCTGTAAAATGAAGCCCTCTGATTGGTCAGTTCTTGTGCTGTACCATTCTGTATTGCTACTGTGATTGTTCCCATTGATCATCTCTCTAGCAATACAGAAAATATTGGTATGGAGGGGACAATCTCAGTACCAATACAGGGAATACAGAATATTTCCTAAGTAAAATGTTTAGGCCTAAGATCACATGATAAAAACGTCACAGAATGTAATGCATTGTTATATTACTTCCCCAGATTTCAGGCCTCCCAAGATGAGCCTGTATTGGCAGAACTCAGGCATGTTCCAAATCATAGTTACATAGGTAACTTCTGATTATAACAAATAACAAATATTTCCAATGTGGTGTTGTAGTTGACTGCTGCGAGGTCTAGAGAGGGTAACAAGGAGTGTACAATACTGAACTTCTATGATGATCATGACATCTGGCATTTCATCTCCTCAATGAGCCTCTTCATCTCCTTCATGGTATGTAATACTTACTTAACATAATAATAATATATATACAGAATAGTTTGCATTTGTATTGTAAAGATGGGTGTGCTGAATCTAATGAGTTGTAGAACATGTCATCACTCATGCATATGGTTTAAAGGTCAGGCCCGTACCCCCCCCTGGCCCCTGGCCACAAACTCCTGCAGTTTTTCACCATTCTGAGCACTTTTGAAGTGATTTTGGCCATTTTTGGACCAAAATTGTCATAAGTGAACCCCCCTGGACTTTTTCGAAAAGTGAACCCCCCCCTTGGCAAATCCTGGCTACGGGCCTGAAGGTGGTCACACCATTATTAAAGCAGGCTTGGTCGAATGAATGTGTTATTTAATGAACATTCTTGTAATTGTAATTGCTTTTTAACCATGTTGACCGATGACCCTAGAACTGCATTTACTCTATTTTATAAATCACTTAAATCATCCTTAATGATACCCTTTGCATTCGTTTGACTTCACTTCTTAAAAGAGAGCTTCGTCTTCACTCTTTCAAACTAAAATAAACCTGTGAACTCACCGCGCCAATCAGTGTTCGTCGGCCAAATTTGACCGACGTTCTATATATAGTCAGTCCTTCTGACGTCGTCGTTGAGCCCGGAATTGACCAATGACACGCGCATATTTAATTAGAACGCATTTGGAGTATGTTTCTTCAAGCTCGCTGATTGGTGGAAGAAAGGTCAGCGCGTAGGTCAAAAGTGATTTATTACCCAAACTGTCACCGGTACCCGTCGTGGGGGTGGGGCTACTAAACTGTAATATAGTCTCTACTAGGCAGAGTGTAGTTTAACTAGACTCTGCACGCAGGGTACCTTAATGATCAATCACCTAAAAAATCATCCTTAATGATAGTTCCATTAATATTTTGTTTGTTTGTTCGTTAGCAAAACAGCGCTGACATCTATATAATAAACTACTCAGTATCTTAATGATGACGATGATAATGAAATATAAAATTTGGTAAATGTCACGCTATATGTTAGAAATCTATTTTAAGCTTTCCATTTAAGTTATTTTGATTTATTTGCAGATTCTATTAACACTGGATGATGATCTCATTACAACCAAACGTGACACAATCCCAGTATTTTAATCTGAACATAGTAATATAACTAACAAAATGGCTGTTAAACTGACTAACTGTTGAACTGAGTTGCTGTCCATTGAACTGAGTTGATGTCCATTGAACTGAGTTGCTGTACAATCTCACATTATGGATCAGAACGTACATGTACCCAATCAGTTTTGATATTTTCGAGATTGTAGTCACATTTTAATGTGCGTCAATGCGAGAAGTATGGTCAACATTGTCAGACTTGTGTCTACATGTAAAAGTTCTAATATAATGGGCCATAATTTTCATTTTATATGGCCTACCTTAAGACTGCCATCTCTGTCAAGCTTTAACATTATTCAACTCAGAGAATTAAGGTGGATATTATGGGACCTGATGTCAGAGTCTACATGAAAAGGTTCTATGTTAATCAGCCAGATTATTAGTTTAAATAGAATTTTTTAAAATAATGGCCACCATCTTGCTGTCAATTTAGCTGAATTCAGAAGAAAAAATGTTGTGTCTCACAAATATGCTAAATATTTATAGAATGTATTGTTTCAATGCCACAATCCTGTGATATATGTAGTTTATTCTGTAATATCCAATTGACTTACACTTACATTTTAAAGAAACCATGACGTGTGAACCCCCAACAATCTGAACACTTTTGGCTGGTCCAAGTGGCATTCAGATTTAAGACAGAACTTCCTGTGTTTGATATTTGTTATTTAAATATTTGATTTGTTAGGGTGAAAAGCTTACATTCCATCTGATAATAATGGCGATTGTATATATATACTTTATGTATATTGATAAAATTATCCAATATTTTGGATTTGTTGTTATAACTTGATGTGTTATTTTTAACATTATGTGCAGAATAATCATGTGAAGTGATCATTGTAGACTTGCATATTACTATATAATCAAATTTACACATTGAATTATGAATGATGATGTGATACTGATTGTAATCCTCCCATTCTTCAGCCAATATGAGTAGGGTATAGGCTCCATTTAGACTGATGTTGGCATGCCATAATTGGCACTATAGTGCAATATACAATGCAAAACTGCATGATGTTTTTCTAGAAATTTGCATATACATATATAAAGAGACTGTAAATACATGGCAAAACAAATAACTAGAAACAAGCGTCTTTAGCACCACATTGTAAAAATGATTGGCTATAGTTATATATGTATTTTGCACTATCAATGCATGTGAAGCTTATGAATTCTATATATGTCTTCATGTACAGGGTGGTCAAAAAAAATGGAAACCCTTGCATCATTTTCCTCATATATTTGTCATCTTAAGAAATAACTCCCTGATATTTTGCACATTTGTACATCATTCAATTTCCTACCAGCCTACTTTATTTCATGTCCATCAAATTGATAGTCACAATGTTACAGCACTTTACAGAACATGCACTAGTGGTCACTATTGCACTGTCGGGCCACCTGCACTCGCCATCCAAAATGTCCCTACCTGTAGGGATATGGCAGGGAAAAAGTGTATGAGAATGACCTCAGGACAATCACAAACCTCAAAAGTGAGATCATCCGTATCATTTAGGCCATACCTGCTGAGGAATGCATTCGGCCCATTGACAAGTGTGCAGGTTTGCCTACAGCGCGATGATGGCCAAACTTGAAGCATGTTATTCAAAGTGCTGTAAAATTGTGACTATCAGTCTGACGGTCATGAAATTTGGTAGGGTGGTAGGAAATTGAATGATGCACAAATGTGTGAAATATCAGGGAGTAATATCTTAGAATGACAAAGATATTAGGAAAATGCAGGGTTTCCATTTTTTGACCACCCTGTACTTATATATGCATTGTACATACTGTACATATGTTTTATTTTAAACATCTTATGACTTTGTCTCATCTGTATCATCATAATCCAATGGTGTCAGTATGCTTGTATTCTGAAAAACATGTGAAATTTTGAATTGATTCTGTAAGATACTTTAGCAGCTGAGTCAGGAGACTAGCCATAGTTTTGAGTGCAGCTGATCAAAATGGCATTATGGACCAGATATTTTATTTATATTTATTTGGTAAAAATGTCTGCCTGTCTATATCACAAGAACCATGGAAATGACTCGTGGACCAGCTGTTAGCTCAAGTGATGTACATGTAATGGTAGAATTGCTGTCTGTATGTTTAAAAGAGGATTATGGTTAACCCAGATGGAAGAGTTTTGGACCTGTGTCTACATGACATTAGTGCAGTCAGAATGAGGGTTTAGGCGTGCGTTCAGAGGGATTTTATGGGACATCATTTTTCATGTTGCTAGTATGATTTTACATATTTGTATGGATTATTAGATCTTAGTTTTTCAGCTTTTAGATTTTGTGGCCATTTTACCCCCCATGGGCTATAATTTGGACCCCTACTATAAAATTGGACTGGAACTCCAAAATACTCAGTGGAATGTATCCAAATTACTTGGATATATTGGTATGGGCTAACTGAATATATGATAAAAATTTCATGTCACGTGGTTAAGCAGTTGCCATGAAAACAGATAAAACATATCCTTCAGGTGTTGATTTTCAGGCCATTTTTCAGAAATGATAGAGTCATTTCATGCATATTTTGTCACCATTGTGTTAGGAAGGGTTAAAGTATGAATAGAAAACTTCTATAATATATTAGCAACAATCTTATATAAAGATTAGTTCACAGGATTTCAGATTTCGGCCTTATATGGGTCCATGATTTATACAGGGGTCTATTTCACAGACTCGAACCCCCACATTAGATGGATGCTATAACTTTTGAAATAATGGAGATACATGTCTCATTTTTTCAGATCTTCATAAATGGTTGGTTTTAAGTATTGTATTATACTTTGGGAGCTGGTATGTGATTGGTTGCCATGGTAACCAAGGTTTTATGGAAATTCGGACCCCACATTGGATGGATGCTATAACTTTTGAAATAAGGGTTATACAGGTGTCATTTTTTCAGATCTTCATAAATGGTTGGTTTTAAGTATTGTAACATACTTTGGGAGCTGGTATGTGATTGGTTGCTATGGTAACCAAGGTTTTATGGAAATTCGGACCCCCACATTGGATGGATGCTATAACTTTTGAAATAAGGGATATACATGTCTCATTTTTTTCAGATCTTAGACAATGATTGATTTTAAGGATTGATTCAGACTTTGGGAGCTGGTATTTGATTGGTTACCATGGTAATCAGGGTTTTGTTGAAATTCAGACCTCCACAATTGATAAACGCTATACTTATACAGGCAGATACAAATATCATCTTTTCAGATATAAGATAATAATGAAATGTGTATATTGTATTAGACTTTGGAAGTTAGGATTTACTTGGTTGCCATGGTAACCATGTTTCATTTTCATGGTAACTGCCATTTTTGTTTTTAGATTCACCTTCATTCTAGATAGGTCAATACATGATATGAAATACCAAATTGCCATTTTATTCTTAATTTTGGGATTTTTTCTATTTTATATGATTTACATGCTCATTAATACTAGAGAGGCAAAAATTGTTAGGCTTATAAAATATCAAAAACTAGTAAACAATACATGTATATTTATATCTGACAATATTGCCTCATTCCATACTACTAGTTCTCACAAATATTCTGACTCCTAACTTGTTCATTTTTACTCATCATTACTGTTTTCATTTTGCACAATTGCCTCTTGATTTAAATATCAACCGTTTCTGTTGAAATGAAGGTTTGTTTTGACCATTCTGGAGTTGAGGATCCTCAGGGGGATTTAGTACATTCATGCAGTATTGGGCTTGGCAGACTGGTCCCTGGGGTTTCACTGTATATAAAATTTGGCTTGGGTCCTAGGCTGAACCCTCAGATATCAATATGTTCCCATACCAATCTGTCAAATTTGAATGTATTTCCATACCAACCAAAGTAATGCCCAAAAGTCATACCAAATGCCCAAATATAGGATCAATGCAATATCCAGATATAAAAACATGGCCATTCAAAATGTCTAATGCCCTGAGAAGAAGGCAGAACTTTGAGGAAAACCAAAAACAACTTCACATTATAAAGGATATATACTAGACCAATGCCATACCACAAGTGAGGGGTAACATATTTTCGAAGACCATTCTCATACTAGTAAGTGGAAAAATCGGACCATTGCCATACCTCAAGTCATAATTTGGAGGGCATTCTCATATCAGATCTTAAAAGGAGTAGAGTCACTATGGAGAGCTTTTTAGAAGGACACAACTATTTCATTCTGGAAGTGATCATAATGAAACTTTAACATACCTTTAGAAATGAGGTGAATTCAGAGATCCTAATATATTATTCTCAAATTATTAAAACGTGGGTTTGTTGAACGTTTTTTGTGAAGAGTTCATCATTGGCTCCAAAGTTATTCATTGCATTACATTAGCTGCTATGTAGAATATCTTCCACCTAACTATTGAATGATTGCTCACTTCAACATTTAGGATTTGTCATTCATCCTCTTCAAATTTCTATATTGTTTCCTATTATGAAGAAAACAACTTTAAGAACCTCAACTGATGTGAACTCTGTCCCATTAGATGTCAGAAGCTCAACCAAACCTCTTTAGCTGCAAACTTAGAACGAAGTACTGTGTGAAGCCATATTAGCCTTCAATGCATTACGGATCTGAATGATGAGGGCAGTACTGTTTTGGAGAATATCTTATGTGAAACAGCTCATATCGTAATTTATTGATGTCAGTTACAAATGTATTCTTGTAATTCTGCTGTTCTTTTGCATGTAAACAATTCAACTTTGGATTTTATTGTTACTGGATCTGATCAAAAGTAAAATAAATCAACTGAAACTGAAGACAAGCAATTCTTGTTGTTTCCTTCAATAGGAAACAATATAGGAATTCCTGATACCATAAAATCCAAAGTTGAATTGTTCACCTGCAAAAGTACAGCTGAATTACAAAAAAATAACTGCCACTAATAGATTACGAGATGAGCTGTTTCACATGAGATACTAGTATTCTCAAAAACAGAACAGTGCTGCCCTCACTTATGAAGGTGTTGACATTTCAACTCTTTCACATTTGAAGAGGGTGAATTATCAAACCTGTGTATGGAAACATTCCCACCAGCCTAAACCCAGCTCTACCAAACCAAACACTGCATGAATGAATTATGAATTCCCCGAGGAATCCTTAACACCCCAATGGTTAATAGAATCCTTCCTTGTTGAAATTGTTGATATTTTGAATTAAGAGACCATTGTGGAAGATGAAAACTATAATGATGAGTAAAAAAAAAGAAGTTAGGAGTAGAATATGTGTGAGAACTAGTACAATGGAATGAGGCAATACTTTCAGACATACATGTACAAATGCTGAAATTAAGAGTAAAATGATAATTTTGAGCAATTTTGCGTTCTATGTTGTGTCTTGACCATTCTCAAATGAAGGTAAATCTGAAATCCAAAATGAAGTTTCCATGACAATGAAACATGTTTATCATGGCAACCAAGTAAATTGTAACCTCCGAAGTCTGACACAAGACACAAGTCTAATTATCTTTTAAGTTCCGAAAAGCTGATATCTGTATCTGCTTGAATTCAAAAGTTATACCATTTATCAATTGTGGAGGTCTGAATTTCAATAAAACCCTAGTTACCATGGCAACCAATCAAAATTCAGCTCTCAAAGTCTGATTTAATACTTAAAATCAATTATTGTCTAAAATCTGAAAAAATGAGACATGTATCACCCTTATTTCAAAAGTTATAGCATCCATCCAATGAGGGGGTCAGAATTTCCCTAAAACCCTGGTTACCATGGCAACCAATCATATACCAGCTCCCAAAGTATAATACAATACTTAAAACCAGCCTTTTATGAAGATCTGAAAAAATGAGACCTGTATCTCCCTTATTTCAAAAGTTATAGCATCCATCCAATGTGGGGGTTCGAATCTGTGAAATAGGCCCCTGTATAAAACATGGACCCATATAAGGCCAAAATCTGAGATTCTGTGGACTGATCTTTACATAAGATTGTTGATAACATATTATAGATGTTTTCTATTTACACTTCAACCCTTCCTAACACACTGGTGACAAATTATGCACAAAATGACTCTATCATTCCTGAAAAATTGGCCTGAAAATTGACACCCGAAGGGTATGTTTTATCCATTTCCATGGCAACCACTTAACCATGTGACTTGAAATTTTTATCATAAATTCAATTAGCCCATACCAATATGCCATAGCAATTTGGATATATTCCACTGAGTATTCTTTGAGTTCTTGCCTAATTTTATAGTAGGGGTCCAAATTATAGCCCATGGGGGGTAAAATGGCCACAAAATCTAAAAGCTGAAAAACTAGGACCTAATAATTCATACAAATATGTGAAATCATACTAGCAACATGAAAAATTATGTCCCGTAAAATCCCTCTGAACGCACGCATTTAGGCTCATTCTGACTGCACTACATCAGAAGGTCAAGTATTTTAATCAAGGGCATTTCTGTTCTCCGATGTGAAATTCATAAGAATGCTTTACTCCCAAGATCTCTCATTCTGTCTTGCCTAGCCTGGTCCTTGGAACTTTATTATCCCATCAAATGAAGTTTGGAGGGATATAGAGAACACCTCCATCCATCTGTCTGTACATCCATCTGTCCGTACATCCATACGTCCGTCCAACCGTACGTCTGTCTGGGCGATAACTCAAATACCGCTGGCCCGATTTTGTTCATATTTTATACACATGAGCCCTATGTCAGTAGAATTAATTGCACGAAAGTTGATTTTCAAAATGGCGGCTATTTTAGTGCCGATTTTACAGTAATTTAGGTACAAATGTAAAACTACATATATTAACTATAATATTTATCCTTTTTCAAGGTAAAAAAGTTTGATAAACACTAATAAAGGTAGAAATGTAGATATTTAGGAAACACATGGCAGCCATCTTGGAAAATGGTGGTCGTTACACACTATTTTATGATTTTTGCTATAACTTCAAAAGTAGTGGAGAGATTTTTTTCTTATAGCAGACATTTAACACGTTTTTACATTTTCCACAATTTTACGTGTTATTTTACATTTTCCACAAAAACTCAAAAAGTAATAGAACGATTTTGTATATATTTCTAATTTGATATGTGACTACTTATAAGCATGGTACACTGTTTATTGACAAAAAGCGGCCATTTGAAAAATGTTGTTTTATGAAGCAATTCTGTAAAGAGGGCAGCCAAGGCCGTTTGATGGGATTTGCCACGCCTTGGCGTTGCTGTTGTCTAGTTTTATAAATGAAAGCATCTTATGAATGTAAATTTTGCTTAGTTGTATATTATTGAATTCAGACAAGTATGTTTTCTAGCCCTACACTATGTTCATGTGCATATGAAAATGCAGATCTGACTATTTTGAAAGTCTATGGAATATATAATTTAAAATTCTGTCTAGTTCTCGAAAGGAAATAACCTTCTCAAAATAATAGGTGATACATTTTGTGAGAACGTAATATGAACTATGTTCTGTTATCCAAGTCTTAGATATTGAACAACAAATATTTTGATCCTGCAAATTTTATTCTCGAGGAACCAAAATACATAATGAACGTACATGGAGATAGAACTTTAAAATGGTCGTTTTGTAGTCTCTATAAAGGCTGTGTAAAGTATGCATTCTGAATCGAGATGTTTTTGTGTGTATGTTGGTTGGTTGACTTTTGGTTTAGGCGAGGTCATTTGATGCCGCAGTCTAAGCAGCCGGGGATTCTGGAATATCGTTGGTCACCCAGTATTTAATCTCCAACTTCGTCTCTCTTCTCTTTCTTGTCCGACGGAAGGTGACCAACAAACTGAAAAATATCAGTCATCAGTATTGTGTAATGAATGAATCAAAATACGTATTTCTACTTATCTACAGTATGAATTTTGAAAAACCTCACACATATCATCAATAGAAGACTTGATATGCAGATGTATGAATAAATGGCAGTAGTCGTTTTGGTTGAGCTAGATAATCCATTACTCAAATTTTGTAGCAAAGCCTCTATTGATATTATTCTGGCTCATTTGTAATTAGCTTTTGATCATCTAGCTGTCAGATCATAAACTATATTATCATTTGTCATGTGTCATATGTCAAATTTGTGTGCATTTCATCTTGCCACAGTTGCTATATTATAAATGTATATAAATGAGTATATAAACCAAGTCTGATTAAAAAAAATATAATATATACTTATATTGAATGAGTTCCAATGGTTGACCAGCAGCATCCTTTGAAAATAAAGTCTGAATTCCAAATGCAGTAATTGTTTTACACCATCTGCACTCTGTGATATCCGTGAAATCAATTTCGCTATATACATCAGGGTCCTGATTCTTAAAGAACTCTATGATCGTGACAGCTTCTATTGATTAAATAAATAAAACATTGAATTAGTCCTTGAGTTCATTCTTCAAGACATACATGTACAGGCAGACAAAGGATATCAAAGATTACTATGAAATCAGAATACTAGTATTGTGTTCTCTGGGAGGAAGAACGTTTAGAAACCATACTATGTAATAATAAAGAGGCTTTAGAACATATATATTAGAACCAAAGAAATATACTTCCTATTAACTCGAAACGTTGCAGTTTACACAATTGTGCCATAATTTCTGAGAATTTGGCGAGGAAATTGAAAAAGTAAGACATCATGAAAATAAAAACGACAGGCCTGTGTTCTCACCAGCTATTCCATTTGCACGTGGCACATCTTGTGGTGCAAAAATTACATCCCCTGTGAAAAACACTCCTAAATTCGAACAGTTGAGACGCACTGAACAGTCTGGCTCCAACAATGCTTCATTGAATGCTGTTGAAAACTCGTCAAGTTCATCTTCAACTGAAATATTTATCATATGATGCAAATGGATGCATTTAAATTAATGAAAATATGTATCCATCCACTTTAGAGTTGGGAATAATTTTATCAAAAACTCACCATTTCCTCTATATCCAATTCCACGAAGACGCATCAATCCTCTTCCAATTCCACGATGACCCATGATTATGGACACGTCACTCAGGATCAGAACCGACATCACTATGAGCAGTTTCATCTTAGTCTCTTTCCTGAAAACAATGATGGCTACTAGTATCTTAAATTAAATAATCTGTGTTAAAACAGCTCTGCAAAATACTCCAAATTCTTCAAAATACCCTGATTACCATCAATACACTTTGATGATTTTTTACTAAAAACACATTTGAAATCTACAGATTTCTTGTGACATTGTTAATCAAAAACAAATGCTGTGAAATATCAACAAAAACTAAAGATTGAGAAATTGTTAAAATGCGTCAAAATACCAAAACAAATCAAAGAGCAGTATAGAGCCCAAATAGCCTTATAACGTTGAAAATGACGAGCGCCGCATTTTTACAAGGTTAGTCAACCCAAAAAGAAAACACTTTATCCTTATTTAATCATAATTAAAATCACAGAGTAGCAAGATCTCGAGGACCGTATTTCTTAAATGTTTTTGAATTTTGAAAAACGGTCAGGAAATCCACTTGGGGCATGAGTAAAAATTGATATATTGTGGTAAAAAATCGAGGCGTCACATTTTTTTTCAACTCTCGAAAATCAGCTCTTATTGAAATATTATTTGCGAAATAAACAAACCGGTTATTGTTTTGTAAATATCGCCGTAACAATATTGTGTTGTTATTTTTTTCAAATCACACCTAAATTAGAAGGTTAAATCAAGGTAAACATTTTGCTCGTTCCCTTCGCCTTCAAAACCTTACACAATTTTGAAAATTCTAAAAGCGTTCATATTTAGACAATTTGAACTGGAGCTGTTATGCAATTGTGACATCATAAATGCACATGTTCCTTTGAATTGAATTTGAAATTTTAGTGGGATTCTGATTATAATGGTAAAGTGTTACGTCTCACAGCGTATTTGACGCGATGTCGGGGTATATTTAAACTTAAAAATATGATAGATCACATCAAACTTTTCAAGCAAGATAATTATTTTACAGAAATGCGAATAAAAAGTACTTCAAGATGATATATAAAAGCTGAGATTACCCCGCATTTCCCGCATCGTCCCCAGGTCCGTGCACGTCATAATTTCCTTTAGTCAATGTTCCATTGGATGTAATTATTTTTATCCTAAGTTGGGTCATTGGTTGGCCCACCCTGTTTCTTAGTGATAAAACTCTCTGGATCCTTTCTATGGTATGTAATGGTTGGGAAATAAGAATCTAAACCAGCCACAAGACCATAGTTTTCTTCATTTTGAATTTTTGTGTTATGATATTGATCTTTTGCTACTCTAATGGACTTTGAGCCTAGAATGTATCTGTCCCACATCGTTTGAGACTGGAAGCTCTTTCTTGTATGCATGCTAGTATATACAGCTGATATCAAGACTAGACTATAGTTTTCATTTTTGATTTATACTTAAACATGTAGCGTTATGGTATTCAGCATAAATGAAATGTACCCTGCCTTGTGGTCTAAAATTGTTATAACGGATCTTGAATCTTTCTGTATAAATTATCCCTACCTGTATTCCTGAATGATATTTTACCTCCTTCTTATTAACTTCTAGGAACTGCCAGAGATGTGGTATGACTCTTTACTATTTTTGGCATATAAAAGCACACGATGGACTATCTTTTTCATCGCAGAAGCATTGCACTCCTCAGCGTAGTAATACTTGGTACCATATGGCATAATTTGACGTAATATATAAATATTTCTCGCCATTATATTATTGTAAGCTGGTAGCAGCTTGTATGTTGTAGAAAACTATTGGAATATCCCCAAAGATCAAAGAAATAGTTTTATTTTGACTTTGATGGCTTTGTCTATTCAAATATGACATGTACTACCCAATGAAAACGTTATTCAAAATCTTAAAAGCAGATTCATTCAGTTCATTTTCATATTTGTGTTAAATCAACACACAACACAAGTACATGTACATTTTTACGGATAATGGTGATTTTACTTTAACTACTAATTAAATCATCTAAATCTAAACAGATTATTAAAACGTTGACTTCATAATGTTTCTCCTCTTTACAGTCAACCTTGCGATCAATGTGTGTACCAAAGTGTATTGTTTTCATAAAAAAGTCACTTTACCATAGCTAATATTAAACTTTTGATTCATGTGTACATGTTTTTCTATTTTAAAAATAGTTGATAATCGTCTTATTCATTATGGCAATCAAAACTCAAAATTTGTGGAATTAGATCAAATAAATAGGTCTAATTCTTAGTAGTCTGGAAATTGGATTTGGCATTTTCTCACAGGATAGTGTCTTTGACAAGATTACTTGATGATACTGATAGATGTCACTGAAAGGCCAGTTTTACGAGTATAATCGATAAAACAAACATTTACTCCTGTTACACCAGGACGGTTGAAATGCTTCGTTACGAAGCATTTTGACAAAAAGCTTCGTAACGAAGAAATTTCAGGCCAGGAGTCCGTTTCTGAACTTTTCGTATCGTATATCATTGTAAAAGCCAATTCTGAAAATCATCGTAAAGGAGTGGTATCGAGATGGAGAACTGAATTCAACAATGTTTTTCTCAAACATTAGATGTAATAAAACACGGTATTTTATGTAATGTTGACTGATTGACAACAATTTAATGCGAAAATTATTTAGAAATATTTTGTATAACTGTTTTTGTTAACCATTTTTTTGTTTTTTTAGTGCAATTGTTTTTGCTAAATTTCTACCAATTCTTGAGAATGAAATAAAATGTCTTTCCGAACCTTGCTGGAACAAAATAGCATATACAACATGTTTTTAGACCTCTCAATATTAAAGTAATACAAAGGAATTTTTGGTTGATTTTAAAAAAGTATTCAAAAAATTAAAACAAAATCCCCCAAAATAGATAAAATCCTTTTATTTCATTAACAAGATATTTTTTAAAATCAACCAAAATTTCTTTGTACAATTACAAAATTGAGAGACCTAAACATGTTGTGTTTTTGTCGTTTTGTTCCAATGAGGTTCGGAAAGATGTTTCATTTCACTCTTACTGGAAACGTGACACCAAGAACAAAACAAGTTTTTGATGTGTTTTCTAAAACAATATAGATGTTTGTTTGTTTGTTGTTTGTTTCAAATTATATTGTTACCATTCAAAAGATGACCATTAACTTGACGATGTGTTAAATTTTTAGATTTTTTATGACTAGTTTAAGAGAAACGTGTGTTCAAAAAGTTCTCCATATCGATACCAATCCTTTTTAATTAATTCTGTAAGATACAGGTACTTCTAAGCAGTTGAGTCAGGAGACGGGCTCTCGCCATAATTTTGAGGGAAGCTGGTCCACCATTTTATCATATTGTCCTTTATTTTTTGAAAATGTCAGCCTGTCTGTTTCACAAGAACCATGGAAATGACTGATGGACCAGCCGTTAGCTCAAGCTCTGCTAAGTGATGTAATGTGAGAATTTATCAGCGTCTACCTGAGGTAATTCAATTACTGTCTGTATGTTTAATACATGATTCAGGTTGACTCAGGTGAAAGTTTTTGACCTGTGTCTACATATGACATCAGACTGTAAAGGATGGGTATCGATATTGTGAACTTTTTGAACACACGTTTCTCTTAAACCAGCCATCAAAAAATTCTGTAAATTTTACACATCGTCAATTTAATGGTCATCTTTTGAATGGTGACAATATAATTTGAAATAAATATATATACCTTTCTCTATATTGTTTTAGAAAACACATCAGACACCTCTTTTGTTCTTGGTATCATATGTTCGTTATGAAATGAAACATCTATTCGAACCTCGATCATTGGAACTAAATGACATAAACACAACGTGTTTAGGTCTCTCAATATTGTAATTGTATAAAGGAAAGTTTGGTTGATTTTAAAAAAGTATCTTGTTAATGAAATAAAAGGTTTATCTTAACTTTTTTTTATATATTTTGGGGATTTTTGTTTTCGTTTTTTGAATACCTTTTGTAAAATCAACCAAAATTCCCTTTGTATAAATATAATATTGAGAGGTCTAAGAAAATATTATGCTATTTTGTTCCAACAAGCTTCAGAAAGACATTTTATTTCATTCTCAAGAATTGGTAAAAAGGAACAAAAAACAATTGCACTAAAAAACAAATATGTTAATGAAAACATAAATTGTTGTTAATCAGTCAACATTACATAAAGGACCGTGTTTTTTATAGAATGTTTCAACAATTGGTTTAAGAGAAAAACATTGTTGAATTCAGTTCACCATATCGATACCTATCCTTTGCATTTAAAAAGTATTTTAACCAAGGGGCATATCTGTTCTTTAATGTGAAACCCATAAGAATAATCACCGGAGTTACGCTCGATTACGCTGGTATACCGAAACGGTTTGTTTCGGTAACAAAATGTCGGAACGTCGAAGGTACGATTTTTATTTTTTCCTTATTTCACGTGTTGTAGGCAGAATCCCCACGACGTTTTTTCTCACAAACGTATATCAGTATCATATGTTTTAGAAAATGTACATGTTTGCAAAAATAGCTCAGAAGGCAACAGAATCGTCGATTTAATTCCTCAGTTAAGTTACATAAACGGTTTGGGTTAAAAGTGCAGATCTTAACTTTCTTTTGAAAAAACGTTTATGTAACTTAAGTGAGGAATTAAATCGACGATCCTGTTGTCTTCTGAACTATTTGTTTGCAAATATGTACATTTTCTTAAACATATGATACTTTATCCAAGTTTGTGTTAAAAATGTCATGGGAATTCTGCCTACGTGTGAAATAAGGAAAAAAGAAAAATCCTACCTTCGATGTTCCGACATTTTGTCCGTTTCGGTAACCAGCGGTAATCGAGTGGATCACAAGATCTCACTACTCTGCCTAGTTTAGTCCTTGGAAATTTATTTTTAAATGAAAGCATCTTAGAAATGTAAACTATGCTTAATTGTCTATTATTGAATCCAGACAAGTCTTATCTTGCCTTATGGTGTACTCGTGTGCATATTAATACTGCATGCATATTTGATTTAAATTGTTTTTTGAAATGATATAAATCAGACTCTAAATTTGCATGTAAAGGTCTTTTAACCAAGGGGCATTTCTGTTATTTGATGTGAAACCCATAAGAATAATACTAAATACTCCTAAGATCACACTATTCTGCCTAGCTTAGTCCTTGAAACTTTATTTTTTAATGAAAGCATCTTATAAATGTAAATTATTCTTAATTGTCTATTATACAGACACGTCTTATCTTGCCTTATGGTATACTCATGTACATATTAATATTATAACATACCTATGATGATGTATAGTGCAAAGTGTACACAAGACAGCGGGCCAATATAAGTTTTGAAAAGCCCGTGCCCGCTAACTTTCTGATTGGTCAAGGCGCTGACGTCATAACCAATCAATCGAAGATAAAACTGCGCGAGCAATTTTTCTAAACTCATTTCAATCATTTTCAAACCATTTGTTTGTCAAAATTCTATAAGAAAACGGTACCCTCTGACCAGTCTACATCATCATAGGTATGTTATAAATCGTTAATGTCACTATCGTGGCGCATATGTCCTCGGTTCTCAGAGATCAATGTCCCTCCCAAGGTCGGGCCATATATCACTGAGACCTCGGGCATATATGCCACGATAGTGACATAACCTCTAATTATTATATACCCAATATGTAACACTAATCCTGATTGGTCAATACCTAGTCACGTGTTCCGAAATAGATTTACTATTTCCCTCGGAAAGTTATATTCCCGCTGACGTCACATTTGAACTATTGCCCGCTGACGTCACGATTGCAACTTCTATTACCCTTAGAAACGTCTGCGCATCATCACTGCGCAGACGAAAAACAGAAAAATGGAGGATGAGCACAAACACAAATCAACTCCGTTCACCATGATAGACGTGCGTGAACGATACAGTATAAGCAACGTGTATAAAGTTCCCTAAGCTCAATACGTCTGTGTAATTTCAAGTGTTATGATAATCTATTCTATTGAATTTGTCAAGTGAGAGTCTCAGAGGCAAAAATTTCTGTTGAGCATCTGATGACGTCACAGCTTATAATGCTAACAATGGACCCGGGGAGGGGGCTTTCTAAGCCTTTTTGGCCTTCGCAGAGGAAACGGGACAAGAGTCAGTATAGGGTATATAATAAAACAAATAGTGACTGCCTAATTTCGAGCAATAGTGTAAATGATTTCCCCTTGGGAATATCCTCTACAATGTAGGCTTACTATTCCCTCAGCATTGGCAGTCACTATTTGTATACTGTAGGCCTATGCATATTTGATTTAAATTAATTTATAAATTGTTTTTTGAAATGATATAAAATGTAAAATTAAATAATTCTATCTAGTCCTCAAAAGAGCTTTCTCGAAACCAACAGGGTAATACATTTTGTGAGAACTGAAAATATACTATGTTCTGTACTCTATTCCTCCAAATCTTAGATGTCATGGATATTGAACAACAACTATTTTGATCATGCAAATTTTATTGTTGAGGAACCAAGATACATAGTTAAAATTAAGAAATTCTCCATCTAAAATGTCACTCGACTTTTTGGCAATTAAAAGTCCCTGCCTGCATTTAGTAGTCATATATTGTCATGTGCATAATTTTGAAACCATATCCTAATTATTTCACAAACCCTTTGTTGATTCTGCCATAGTTTCCAATTTGTAAACAGCATTTAGCCTTTTTAATTGGGAACTTCTTTGAAATTTCCAAAATGGCTGCCATGTGATTCCAGAATTAACATGAGGGTGACGTGACATCACAGTTGCTCGTTCCTAGGTAACAACAAGATCACAATTGCTCGTTTCTAGATAGCAACAAGATTTTTGATAAAATGGCACAGAATTACCCTGATTAACACCCTTAAAATCCGATTTTCAAAGAATATATTTGGAGAAACAATAAAAGGTAAGTGGAATAAATTAGAAGATGGTTTCAAGTTACCACATAAGTCAATTTGAAACTCAAGAATGCTTTCTTTGACTCATAATCACAAAAAAGTCGAGTGACATTTTAGATGGAGAATTTCTTAGTATTGTAGTAAAGTCTGTATTCAATATCAAGATGTTTTATGTTGATGTTGGTTGGTTGATTTTTGGTTAGGCACGGCCAGAGTTAAGATGCTGAAATAATGTTGTAAACCCAATATTTAATCTGCAACTTCCTCTCTCCTCCTGTCATTTCCCGATGGAAGGTGAACACCATTCTGAAAGAATATGAGGAATGACTCAACAAGAGCAAATAATTGGTTGTTCTGAATACTCTCAAACGTTATCCATATTTAGACAAGTTTTTTACTGAATCTACTTATTTTTCGACATATTTTGGAAACCTCAAACAATACTTTCAATAATAGATGATGTGGTATGTAGGTGTATAAATAGATGGCAGTAGTAGTTTTGGTTGAGCTAGAATGCCATTACTTTCAATGCTTTTGTAGTAAAGTCTTCAGTGACTAGGAAAGTGAGACCATCTACCAAAATGGACAAATATCATTTGCTTCCATAGTATTGAATTATTCTGGCTCATTTGTAATTAGCTTCTGATCATTTGTCAGGTGTCATATTTCTTTGCCCCATTTCATCTTGCCACAGTTTGCTTTATTATAAGTGTATATAAATGAGTTTATAAATCAAGCCTGCTTATAGAATAGCTAGATTTTGATATATACCTAGCCTGATAGAGTTGCACTGGATCACCAGCAGCATCCTTTGATAATATAGTGCCAATTCCATATGCACTTATTATATTACACGATCTGCATTCTGTGATGTCCTCAAAGTCAACTTCGAGATATATATCAGAATCACCTTGCTTGAAGAGCTCTATGAGTTCCACAACTTCTATTGAGTAAATAACACATTAAATTAGTCAGTTTGTTCCTTTAAATGTACAAGTACATGCAGACAATGAAAGGACCTGTATGCTGTAAATCAGAATAACTTTGTTCTCTGGGAGGAATAATTTAGTTTAAAAAGGATCATACCTCTATGGTAAAGCTGCAAAACCAGTTCTGCCAGTAATAAGAAACTATATAGTAGAACCAATGTACAACTCGTTATTCTCAATGTTTAGGTATAACACAATAAGCACTACCCCTCGGTGCTGTCATTTCAGAGAATTATTACACATTCACTGGTGATCCGCGCGATAACGCTGGTTACCGAAACGGTTCGTTCGTGAACTAATATATTTCTACTTTGGTTCAGCCTTCGTAATAGTTTGCAACAACAACTTTTCGATAAATATCACAAGCTTTGAAGTCAAAATAACAAAATGGATGTTTTTGTGCTAAAACAAGATAATAAGAGATTCTAAAATTGGTTTTCGTACAACTTTAAACTTAAAAAAATAAAGAGAACAAGCAGCGATGACACAGTTTTGTTTTTTATCTTCACCAAAAGTGATATAAAGGCTCCACATTTTGGTTGACAATCGCCTTGTGTATAGCATAGCATAGCACAGCACAGCATATAGCATTGTGCATAGCATTATGCATGGCATTATGCATAGCATTATATTGCATTGCATTTTATTGCAGTGCATTTTATTGCATTATATTGCACTGCATTGCATTGCATCGTATTCCGTATTTACCATTTCAGTTACACTTTTATTACATAAAATGTTATTTATAAGATTATAATTTTCAAGCATTGAAAAATGTTTTATACAATATCACTTAAAAATATGAAATGGCCCAAAATAATATATTTCCAATGGAACCCTTTGCAAGGGTCACATCTGTTTGTGTCAGTCGGTAATATGGATTGTCACCCCTACAACAATACAATACTTAAAAATTGATATGCGTTCAATAGCACGTAGCTTGAATGATATTGGAAGTCTACTCAAATATGAACTTCGAAAAAGTGATGAATTAGCACTAAGCATGAATTATTTTTTAGTCAATAAGATAATTTGTTAATTTCATAAGCAATGAAGGGGGGGGGTGAATCTTTCTATTTATTGTAAACAATAAATTACACAGAGCAAATCGACACTTGCTAACTTTTGTTATATGAGAGAGGGAAGAAATTAATGAATTAAATTGTGAATAGGATGTCAGTTTTGTATCAATATTGCAATGGAATGGAATGCACATATTATAAGAATATATATGAGAATAATTACAAGATTTTGATTCATTATCTCAGGTTCAGCTTCACAAATGGCCATGGCACATGCGACAAATCTATGAGCCTGGATATGGAGCATGACATCCCAAAGATCAACATTTTTCATTCGTCAACGTAACAAAGTGTCTTCGTCAACGTCACATTGGCAATATTCACGAAGATCGTCAACGTTACAAAAGCGAGGGACTAAATATGTGAATTGCGTCTTTGTTAATACACCAAACATAAAACCGCATGTATATTCTCAAACTAGACTATCTTCCTTAACATTGAGCCAAATTATTGTATAAGTGGTGTAAAATCGAGAAATAAAGATATCTTTAAGAAAACGAAGCCCGGAAGTTCTTCCATCGTGTTACACTGACGTACGCAAACTTGAAAATAAATATGTCTCATTAAATATTAGCTGTTGGATGTGGATTTAATTTCAAATTGACCAATAGTCTGCAATGCTCTCGGGTCAGAGGTTAAAACATGTAAACATAACAGCAAAATGCCTTCTTCTTGTGTTTACAAATGACCCCACTACTAGGTGAATTTTTTGAGGTAATCCAGGGGACAAAATGGTGAGCCAATTTATACAATTTTGGATATAATTTTGGTACCCTTTGCATTCTTTTGACTGCACTTCTTAAAAGAGAGCTTCGTAGTTTAACTTGACTCTGCATGCAGGGTATAATTTTGGTGGTAATAACATTTATGTAAAGAGCTTTTGAGTACACCTTAGTAATCAATAGAAGAATTGAAGTAGTTGCTTTGCAGTGACTGAAAAAATGATCATTGGATCCGCCAGTGGGTTTCTAGAAAATTAA
This sequence comes from Owenia fusiformis, assembly GCA_903813345.2. Lineage (NCBI taxonomy): Eukaryota > Metazoa > Annelida > Polychaeta > Sabellida > Oweniidae > Owenia > Owenia fusiformis. The sequence continues at coordinate 14,893,217 of CAIIXF020000010.1, forward strand.
ACACTGTTAAAAATGGAAAAATCATGAAATACAAGGACATAATAGCCCTAAACAAGAATTCAATAAGTTACTTCTTTAGTTTGCTAGAAAACTGGGCAGAGGGAAAGGCAAAATAAGAATAAACTGGATTTTCAATCTAATTTATAAAACAGGCCAGAGCTCTCACCAGTTTGTCCAGATGCAGGTGGAGCATCTTGTGGTGCAAAAATTGCATCCTCTGTGAAAAGCACTGCTAGATTTGAACAGTCGAGATCCACTGAACATTGTGGCTCCATCAATCCTTCTTTAAATTCTCCCAATAACTCATCCAGTTCATCTCCAACTGAAATATACATTTTGAATATTTAGTTTATTGAAAGGTTTGACAGGACTTGGGATGATCTTCTATATTAAGACACCATCAATCCATTCATTTATCATACACGATGACCACTGAATTTAAAGTGGATATTGTTTTTTCCGATTTTTTTTACTTCAGTTTGAACTATGTGTACATCTTATACGAATATATCAGTACATCTTATTAGCATTGGACATTTTCTGAGTGCACTGTCATAGTAACAGGGACAATATTTCTATTAAAGGAGTGGTATCGATATGGTGAACTTTTTGGACATGCATTTCTCTTAAACCAGTAATCAAAACATTCTGAAAATTTTACACATCCTCAATTTAATGGCATCTTTTGGATGGTAAGGTTATAATTTGAAATATATATAAATACTTTTTTTCTATATCATTTTAGAAAACACATCAGACACTCCTTTTGTTATTAGACTCCAGATGAAATCTGGAGTCTATTGTTTTTGCCTGTTTTCTTATTAGACTCCAGATGTCAATCTGGAGTCTATTGTTTTTGCCAGTATTCTTCTTATTAGACTCCAGATGTCAATCTGGAGTCTATTGTTTTTGCCAGTATTCTTATTCTTCTTCTTATTAGACTCCAGATTGAAAATCTGGAGTCTATTGTTTTTGCCTGTATTCTTATTATTAGACTCCAGATGTCAATCTGGAGTCTATTGTTTTTGCCAGTATTCTTCTTCTTCTTCTTCTTCTTATTATTTTTCTTTAAGAGTTTTTTCAATAACTATAAGGTATCCAGTAAAGACCATTATACAGTTCATTTAGGTTCAGTATCTAGTTGGTGGGAAATTGGGTCAAATTTTCATCTAGGTCAAAGGTCAAGAACTAGGTCAAATCCAGTACTTTGTCACTTTTTTCGATTTTCTCGGTCGTCCTTCAATATTTTTGATCCGGTTTTTTTTCATTGTGTTCCTCATAAAAAAGTAGAAAATCTAGGGTCGATTTAGTTTTTTGGTATCTCAAACCGATTTCGAGATATCAGTGTCCGAAAACGAGGTCCAAAAAAAAGTTCTTCGAATCCAATGTCCAGGATATCAGTTTTATAGGAAATTTTCTCAGGATTCCGAATCTGAAAACAAAATTTCGATCTGACTTCCGGTGCAGAAGTTATGGCGTTTTGAAAATTCAAAAATCGCTAAATTTGGTGCCCCATGTTAATTCAATGGGAAAAAATATTTTTTTGAAGTGTAAAGTACGAGATATAGACTAAGCACAGCTAAACATAATGGAAGCCCATAAAAGAAAGGGACCTCAAAACCTTCTTTTCATAAAAATTTGGACACCAAAATGCCTAGGTCAAAATCTAGGTCAAATTCAAAGTTTTCCCTTATTTTTGCGATTCTGACACTACAGATTAATTATATTCTTAGAAATTTTGTATACATGTAGCCAAGAGTGTGCTAATAGTGTTAGCCTTTTGCCGTCAGAAAGTATTTTGACCCACTTTTGAGATATGGTGTCCGAAAAGTAGGTCAAAATAAAAAATTCTCCAAAATTAACGTTTGAGTTATGAATTAAGTATAGAATTTTCTCAGGAATCCGAATCTGCAAATCAAATTTCGATCCGACTTCCGGTTAGGAAGTTATGACATTTTGAAAGCTCAAAAATCGCTAAATTTGGTGCCCCATGTTATGTCAATGGGAAAAAGGATTTTTTTGAAGTGTAAAATACGAGATATAGACTAAGTACAGCTTAAAATAATGAAAGCCTATGCAAGAAGGGGACCTCGAAGGCTACCTAACTTCAAAATTTGGACACCAAAATCCCTAGGTCAAAATCTAGGTCAAATTCATAGTTTTTCCTTATTTTTGCGATTCTGACACTATATTTAAATGATTTGCTTCAAAATTTTGTATACAGGTAGGAAAGAGTGTGCTAATAGTGTTAGCCTTTTGCCGTCAGAAAGTATTTCGACCCACTTTTGAGATATGGTGTCCGAAAAGTAGGTCAAAATAAAAAGTTCTCAAAATTTAACATATGAGTTATGAATTAAAGGTAGAATTTTCTCAGGAATCCGAGTCTGCAAACCAAATTTCGATCAGACTTCCGGTTCGAAAGTTATGGCGTTTTGAAATTTCGAGAAAAATCGATCTGATGGTATCCTGATAGAAAGTCAAGAGTAGAGAAGAAAATATTGAAAAATGCATCCATCCTTCCTTTGTGAAACTATCGTATCCTTCTTATCTACCTTTCCTTCATATCCTCTCCTTCCTATCCTTCCTATTCTATTCCTTCTTCATATTCTATTGTATCATTCTTTCCTATTATATCCTATTGTTCCTTCCTATTCTAGCCTATCCTTCCTTCCTTTTTCATCCATCCATCCATCCATCTTTTTCTGGATGACTCAGCTTATTTTGGATGACTCGGCTTATTCTGGATGACTCGGCTAAAAAAAAGTCTAGATCTGGAGTCTGAAATTGAACTTCGTTCAATTTCCAAAGTCTAGTTATTATTATTAGACTCCAGATGAAATCTGGAGTCTATTGTTTTCGTCAGTTTTCTTATTCTTATTATTCTTATTATTATTATTATTCTAACCCAGTTTTCTCAATAACCATAAGGTTTTCAGTAAAGTCAGTCATTTGGTCAATTTAGGTCCAGCATCTAGTTCCTCGGAAATCGGGTCAAATTTTTATCTAGGTCAAAGGTCAAGAACTAGGTCAAATCCAGTACTTTGTCACTTTTTTCGATTTTCTCGGTCGTCCTTCAATATTTTCGATCGGGTTTTTTTTCATTGTGTTCCTTATAAAAAAGTAGAATATCTAGGGTCGATTTAGTTTTTTGATATCTCAAACCGATTTCGAGATATCAGTGTCCGAAAACGAGGTCCAAAAAAAAGTTCTCCGAATCAAATGTCCAGGATATTGGTCTTATAGGAAATTTTCTCAGAATTCCGAATCTGAAAACGAAATTTGAATCTGATTTCCGGTTCGGAAGTTATGGCGTTTTGAAAACTCAAAAATCGCTAAATTTGGTGCCCATGTTAAGTCAATGGGAAAAAATATTTTTTTGAAGTGAAAAATACGGAATATAGACTGAGTTCAGCTTCATATAATCAAAGCCTTTAAAAGAAGGGGACCTCAAAAGCCATCTAGCTTCACAATTTGGACACCGAAATGCCTAGGTCAAAATCTAGGTCAAATTCATAGGTTTTCCTTATTTTTTCGATTCTGACACTACACTTTAATTATATTCTTCGAAATTGTGTATACATGTAGCCAAGAATATGCTAATAGTGTTAGCTTTTTGCCGTCAGAAAGTATTTTGACCCACTTTTGAGATATGGTGTCCGAAAAGTAGGTCAAAATAAAAAGTTCTCCAAATTTGACGTTTGAGTTATGAATTAAGTATAGAATTTTCTCAGGAATCCGAATCTGCAAACCAAATTTCGATCCGACTTTCAGTTCGGAAGTTATGGCGTGTCCGAAAAGTAGGTCAAAATAAAAAATCTCCAAATTTAACGTATGAGTTATGAATTAGGGGTAGAATTTTCTCAGGAATCCGAATCTGCAAACTAAATTTCGATCCGACTTCCGGTTCGGAAGTATTAGCGTTTTGAAATTTCGAGAAAAATCGATCTGATGGTATCCTGATAGAAAGTCAAGAGTAGAGAAGAAAATATTGAAAAATTCATCCATCCTTCCTATCTCATCCTACCCTATCCTTCCTATCCTATCCTATCCTATCCTTTCTTCCTATTCTATTCTATCCTATCCTTCTTTCTTATTCTATCCTATCGTTCTTTCCTATTCTATCCTATCCTACCTTCCTATTTTATTTATCCATCTCTTTCTAGATGACTCAGCTTATTCTGGATGACTCGGCTTATTCTGGATGACTCGGCTAAAAAAAGTCTAGATCTGGAGTCTGAAATTGAACTTCGTTCAATTTCCAAAATCTAGTTATTTTTCTTAGCAAGATATCTCAATAACTAGAAGACTTAGGGTAAATCTGTTTACATGGTCAGTTAGGGTATGTGACCTAGTTTCTGGGAAATGAGGTCAATTTTTTTTCTAGGTCAAAGGTCAAAATTTAGGTCAAATCTACAAATTGTCAATTATCTTTGTTATGGTTTATTATTTTTTCTCAATTTTTTTTTCATCGTGTAGTTAAAAAGGAGCGCTTTTAAGTGAACTAATTCTTTTTATTGTAACTTTTAAGAATTTTGAGAAATTTGACTTTAAAAAAAAGTTGAATTTTTTTAATGTTCCAAATCTATTAAAATTGGTATTAATTTAATAGGAAATTGTCTCAAGATTCTGAATCTGAAAACGAAATTGTGATCCGACTCCCGGTTCAGGAGTTAAGACATTTTGAAATTTTGAAAAAATGATTTGATGATATCCCCATGTCATGTCAATCGGACCAATATTTTTTTATTTCTCATTAATATCAAAGTTCAAATTAAGCTTTTAATAGTAAATTTTCTCAGGATTCCGAATCTGAAAACAAAATTGAGATCCAAATTCCGGTTTACAAGTTATGGGCTTTTGAAATCTCAAAAAAATCCCACCGCTGCCACCAAATTGTAACAATCTCAACCTTTTCATTAATATCAGATCTCAAAATGGTTTTGAGATAAACAATCTAGATCTGGAGTCTTGAATTGAACTTGTTCAATTTCTCCAATCTAGTTCTTATTCTTATTATTCTTTTTGAGTTTTTTCAATAACTATAAGGTATCCAGTAAATACCATAATACAGTTTATTTAGGTTTAGTATCTAGTTGGTGGGAAATTGGGTCAAATTTTTATCTAGGTCAAAGGTCAAGAACTAGGTCAAATCCAGTACTTTGTCACTTTTTTCGATTTTCTCGGTCGTCCTTCAATATTTTTGATCTGGTTTTTTTTCATTGTGTTCCTCATAAAAAAGTAGAAAATCTAGGGTCGATTTAGTTTCTTGGTATCTCAAACCGATTTCGAGATATCAGTGTCCGAAAACGAGGTCCAAAAAAAAGTTCTCCGAATCCAATGTCCAGGATATGAGTCTTATAGGAGATTTTCTCAGGATTCCGAATCTGAAAATCAAATTTCGATCTGACTTCCGGTTCAGAAGTTATGGCGTTTTGAAAATTCAAAAATCGCTAAATTTGGTGCCCCATGTTAATTCAATGGGAAAAAATATTTTTTTGAAGTGTAAAATACAAGATACAGACTAAGCACAGCTAAACATAATGGAAGCCCATAAAAGAAAGGGACCTCAAAACCTTCTTTTCATAAAAATTTGGACACCAAAATGCCTAGGTCAAAATCTAGGTCAAATTCAAAGTTTTTCCTTATTTTTGCGATTCTGACACTACAGATTAATTATATTCTTCGAAATTTTGTATACATGTAGCCAAGAGTGTGCTAATAGTGTTAGCCTTTTGCCGTCAGAAAGTATTTTGCCCCACTTTTGAGATATGGTGTCCGAAAAGTAGGTCAAACTAAAAAATTCTCCAAATTTAACGTTTGAGTTATGAATTAAGTATAGAATTTTCTCAGGAATCCGAATCTGCAAATCAAATTTCGATCCGACTTCTTGTTCGGAAGTTATGACATTTTGAAAGCTCAAAAATCGCTAAATTTGGTGCCCCATGTTATGTCAATGGGAAAAAAGATTTTTTTGAAGTGTAAAATTCGAGATATAGACTAAGTACAGCTTAAAATAATGAAAGCCTATGAAAGAAGGGGACCTCGAAGGCTACCTAACTTCAAAATTTGGACACCAAAATCCCCAGGTCAAAATCTAGGTCAAATTCATAGTTTTTCCTTATTTTTGCGATTCTGACACTATGTTTAAATGATTTGCTTCAAAATTTTGTATACAGGTACGAAAGAGTGTGCTTATAGTGTTAGCCTTTTGCCGTCAGAAAGTATTTCGACCCACTTTTGAGATATGGTGTCCGAAAAGTAGGTCAAAATAAAAAGTTCTCCAAATTTAACATATGAGTTATGAATTAAGGGTAGAATTTTCTCAGGAATCCGAGTCTGCAAACCAAATTTCGATCCGACTTCCGATTCGAAAGTTATGGCATTTTGAAATTTCGAGAAAAATCGATCTGATGGTATCCTGATAGAAAGTCAAGAGTAGAGAAGAAAATATTGAAAATTGCATCCATCCTTCCTTTGTGAAACTATCGTATCCTTCTTATCTACCTTTCCTTCGTATCCTCTCCTTCCTATCCTTCCTATTCTATTCCTTCTTCATATTCTATTCTATCATTCTTTCTTATTCTATCTTATCGTTCCTTCCTATTCTAGCCTATCCTTCCTTCCTTTTTCATCCATCCATCCATCTTTTCTGGATGACTCAGCTTATTTTGGATGACTCGGCTTATTCTGGATGACTCGGCTAAAAAAAGTCTAGATCTGGAGTCTGAAATTGAACTTCGTTCAATTTCCAAAGTCTAGTTATTCTTATTAGACTCCAGATGTAAATCTGGAGTCTATTACTTTTGCCAGTATTCTTCTTCTTCTTCTTCTTTATTATTATTTTTCTCTACACGTTTTCTCAATAACTAGAAGACATTGAGTCAAGTCCTGTATATGGTCAATTCAGGTCCAGTATCTAGTTCCTCGGAAATTGGGTCAAATTTTTATCTAGGTCAAAGGTCAAGAACTAGGTCAAATCTTAAATTTTCAACCTTCTGTCTATTATCTTCGTCGTTATTTATCAAAACAACTTTGTCTTTTTTTCATCATGTAGCTTAGAAACAGCCCTTTCATAAGTGTGCCATCAGATTTTTGATTACTGTTACCGATTTTGAGATATGGCGTCCGGAAAGTAGGTCAGAACAAAAAGTTCTCCTAATTCAACATGTGAGTTATGAAATAAGTGTAGAATGATCTCAGGAATCCGAATCTGCAAATCAAATTTGGATCGGACTTCCGGTTCGGAAGTTATGGCGTTTTGAAAGCTCAAAAATTGCTAAATTTGGTGCCCATGTTAAGTCAATGGGAAAAAAAGATTTTTTTGAAGTCAAAAATACGAAATATAGACTGAGTTCAGCTAAATATAATGAAAGCTTTTAAAAGAATGGGACCTCAAAAGCCATCTAGCTTTAAAATTTGGACAACAAAATGCCTAGGTCAAAATCTAGGTCAAATTCAAACTTTTTCCTTATTTTTGCGATTCTGACACTACAAATTAATTATATTCTTCGAAATTTTGTATACATGTAGCCAAGAGTGTGCTAATAGTGTTAGCCTTTTGCCGTCAGAAAGTATTTTGCCCCAGTTTTGAGATATGGTGTCCGAAAAGTAGGTCAAAATAAAAGGTTCTCCAAATTTAATGTTTGAGTTATGAATTAAGAATAGAATTTTCTCAGAAATCCGAATCTGCAAACCAAATTTCGATCCGACTTCCGGTTCCGAAGTTATGGCGTGTCCAAAAAGTAGGTCAAAATAAAAATTCGCCAAATTTAACGTATGATTTATGAATAAGGGGTAGAATTTTGTCAGGAATCCAAATCTTTAAATCAAATTTAGATCCGACTTCCGGTTCGGAAGTTATGGCGTTTTGAAATTTCGGAAAATCGATCTGATGGTATCCTGATAGAAAGTCAAGAGTAGAGAAGAAAATATTGAAAAATTCATCCATCCTTCCTATCTGATCCTATCCTATCCTTCCTATCTATCCTTCCTTTGTATCCTTTCCTTCCTATCCTTTCCTATCATATCCTTTCTTCCTATTCTGTTCTATCCTATCCTTCTTTCTCATTCTATCCTATCGTTCCTTCCCATTCTATCCTATCCTACCTTCCTATTTTAAACATCCATCTTATTCTGGATGACTCAGCTTATTCTAGATGACTCGGCTTATTTTAGATGACTGGGCTTAAAAAAAAGTCTAGATCTGGAGTCTGAAATTGAACTTCGTTCAATTTCCAAAGTCTAGTTCTTATTATTCTTTAGGAGTTTTTTCAATAACTATGAGGTATCCAGTAAGGACCATAATACAGTTTATTTAGGTTCAGTATCTAGTTGGTGGGAAATTGGGTCAATTTTTTATCTAGGTCAAAGGTCAAGAACTAGGTCAAATCCAGTACTTTGTCACTTTTTTCGATTTTCTCGGTCGTCCTTCAATATTTTGGATCCGGGTTTTTTTCATTGTGTTCCTCATAAAAAAGTAGAAAATCTAGGGTCGATTTAGTTTTTTGGTATCTCAAACCGATTTCGAGATATCAGTGTCCGAAAACGAGGTCCAAAAAAAAGTTCTCCGAATCCAATGTCCAGGATATCAGTCTTATAGGAAATTTTCTCAGGATACCGAATCTGAAAACCAAATTTCGATCTGACTTCCGGTTCAGAAGTTATGGCGTTTTGAAAATTCAAAAATCGCTAAATTTGGTGCTCCATGTTAATTCAATGGGAAAAAATATTTTTTTGAAGTGTAAAATACGAGATATAGACTAAGCACAGCTAAACATAATGGAAGCCCATAGAAGAAAGGGACCTCAAAACCTTCTTTTCATAAAAATTTGGACACCAAAATGCCTAGGTCAAAATCTAGGTCAAATTCAAAGTTTTTCCTTATTTTTGCGATTCTGACACTACAGATTAATTATATTCTTCTAAATTTTGTATACATGTAGCCAAGAGTGTGTTAATAGTGTTAGCCTTTTGCCGTCAGAAAGTATTTTGACCCACTTTTGAGATATGGTGTCCGAAAAGTAGGTCAAAATAAAAAATTCTCCAAATTTAACGTTTGAGTTATGAATTAAGTATAGAATTTTCTCAGGAATCCGAATCTGCAAACCAAATTTCGATCCGACTTCCGGTTCGGAAGTAATGACATTTTGAAAGCTCAAAAATCGCTAAATTTGGTGCCCCATGTTATGTCAATGGGATAAAAGATTTTTTTGAAGTGTAAAATACGAGATATAGACTAAGTACAGCTTAAAATAATGAAAGCCTATGAAAGAAGGGGACCTCGAAGGCTACCCAACTTCAAAATTTGGACACCAAAATCCCTAGGTCAAAATCTAGGTCAAATTCATAGTTTTTCCTTATTTTTGCGATTCTGACACTATATTTAAATGATTTGCTTCAAAATTTTGTATACAGGTAGGAAAGAGTGTGCTCATAGTGTTAGCCTTTTGCCGTCAGAAAGTATTTCGACCCACTTTTAAGATATGGTGTCCGAAAAGTAGGTCAAAAAAAAAAGTTCTCCAAATTTAACATATGAGTTATGAATTAAGGGTAGAATTTTCTCAGGAATTCGGGTCTGCAAACCAAATTTCGATCTGACTTCCGGTTCCGAAGTAATGGCGTGTCCAAAAAGTAGGTCAAAATAAAAATTCGCCAAATTTAACGTATGAGTTATGAATTAGGGGTAGAATTTTGTCAGGAATCCGAAACTTTAAATCAAATTTAGATCCCACTTTCGGTTCGGAAGTTATGGCGTTTTGAAATTTCGGAAAATCGATCTGATGGTATCCTGATAGAAAGTCAAGAGTAGAGAAGAAAATATTGAAAAATTCATCCATCCTTCCTATCTGATCCTATCCTTCCTATCTATCTTTCCTTCATATCCTTTCCTTCCTATCCTTCCTATCCTCTCCTATCATATCCTTTCTTCATATTCTGTTCTATCCTATTCTTCTTTCTTATTCTATCCTATCGTTCCTCCCCATTCTATCCTATCCTACCTTCCTATTTTATCCATCCATCTTATTCTGGATGACTCAGCTTATTCTGGATGACTCGGCTTATTTTAGATGACTGGGCTTAAAAAAGTCTAGATCTGGAGTCTGAAATTGAACTTCGTTCAATTTCCAAAGTCTAGTTATTCCTCTTTTTCTTTCTTCTTCCTCCTAACACATTTTCTCTACAACTATAACATCTTACTTAAACCAACTTACATGGTTATCTAAGGAATGTTTCTGGCTTTCTGGGAAATTAGGTCAAATTTTTATCTAGGTCAAAGGTCAAGAACTAGGTCAAATCTTACATTTTCAACATTCTTCATCATATCTTCGTCAATATTCATCGTAACTCCTTTCTCTTTTATTCATCATGTAGCTTAGAAAAAGGCGAATCAAAGATATGACATCAGAATTTTGATTACTTTTACTGATTTTGAGATATGGCGTCCGGAAAGTAGGTAAGAACAAAAAGTTCTCCAAATTCAACATGTGAGTTATGAAATAAGTATAGAATGATCTCAGGAATCCGAATCTGCAAACCAAATTTAGATCAGACTTCCGGTTCGGAAGTTATGGCGTTTTGAAAGCTCAAAAATCGCTAAATTTGGTGCCTATGTAAAGTCAATGGGAAAAATGACTTTTTCCAAGTGTAAAATACCAGATATAAACTGAGAACAGCTTAACATTCTGAAAGCCTATAAAAGAAGGGGACCTCGAAGGCTATCTAGCTTTAAAATTTGGACACCAAAATGCCTAGGTCAAAATCTAGGTCAAATTCATAGTTTTTTCTTATTTTTGCGATTCTGACATTACACTTTAATGATTTGCTTCGAAATTTTGTATACAGGTAGCAAAGAGTGTGCTAATAGTGTTAGTCTTTTGCCGTCAGAAAGTATTTTGACCCACTTTTGAGATATGGTGTCCAAAAAGTAGGTCAAAATAAAAAGTTCTCCAAATTTAACATATGAGCTATGGATTAAGGGTAAAATTTTCCCAGGAATCCGAATCTGCAAACCAAATTTCAATCCGACTTTCGGTTCGGAAGTTACGTCGTTTTGAAAGCTCAAAAATCGCTAAATTTGGTGCCCCATGTTATGTCAATGAGAAAAAAGATTTTTTTGAAGTGTAAAATACCAGATATAAACTGAGTACAGCTTAACATTCTGAAAGCCTATAAAAGAAGGGGACCTCGAAGGCTATCTAGCTTTAAAATTTGGACACCAAAATGCCTAGGTCAAAATCTAGGTCAAATTCATAGTTTTTCGTTATTTTTGCGATTCTGACATTACACTCTAATGATTTGCTTCGAAATTTTGTATACAGGTAGCAAAGAGTGTGCTTATAGTGTAAGCCTTCTGCCGTCAGAAAGTATTTTGACCCACTTTTGAGATATGGTGTCTGAAAAGTAGGTCAAAATTAAAAGTTCTCCAAATTTAACGTATGAGTTATGAATTAAGAGTAGAATTTTCTCAGGAATCAGAATCTTTAAACCAAATTTCGATCTAACTTCTGATTAGATAGTTATAGCGGTTTTAAGTCTCGAAAAGTCAATATGATGATATCCCCATGTTAAGCCAATGGAGTCGAAGATAACATTCTTAAGAGTTGTCTAAATGTCTATATTCTAGCTGACTCAGCTTATTCTAAATGACTCAGCTTACAAGTATTTGGATGACTCAGCTTAAAAAAAGTCTGAAATCTGGAGTCTTAAATTGAACTTGTTCAATTTACATGTCTAGTTATTATTGGTATCATATGTTCGGAATGAAATTAAACATTTATCTGAACCTCATTGGAACAAAGCGACAAAAACACAACGTTTTAGGTCTCTCAATATTGTAATTGTACAAAGGAAAGTTTGGTTGATTTTAAAAAAGTACCTTGTTAATGAAATAAAAGGCATTCTACAAAATTGAACCTCCGTTTTTAATGTTTATTTAATTTATGTTAGTGTATCCATCCAACATAAGAAATAATCTCATCATGAAGAACTTACCATTTACTTTTCCCTTTTCTCTATATCTTCCTTTTCCTTTTCCTTTTCCTTTTCCAGGACTGCACATGCCAATGTCAATCAGGATCAGCAGACACACTAATATGAGCAGTTTCATCTTATTCGCTTTCCTGAAAACATTGAATCAATCTCCTCATTAAAATGGCTCATTCTCAAAACTACTGTGCTATAGATAGATTTTGATGATTTTTTCATTCCTATATTCTTTAGATATTTGATCGAATCAATGTGACTAAACAACAGAATAATTAAGGTAAGAAAAAGTCTCAGTATTGTTGTAATTTCATTGAATTATGTTAATATATTCAAATACGAGTTTTACAGTGAATACCTAGGAGCCACAAAATGTGTTCACTATAGGTAGGTGATCACTACAGAACTCAGTGGAGCATGTGCTGAGAAGAGGTGTTCACTAGGCACATGTGTTCACTAGAGAGAAGTGTTCACTAAGACATGTTCTACTACATGAAAGCCAACATAAACTTTAATTAAACTTGGAATGTTAAAGACAATATTTAGGTAAAATAGGGTAGAGCAAAAAGTATAGGTAGACTGAGAAATTAATTGCAATCAGAAACAATTGAAAATAATACAGTTATAATTGTCAAGTATAATGTTCTAAGGAATGCTTTTTGAAACTTTCAACTTTTAAAGCTATAAAAGTATACAATATAGGTTGAGAAAGAATTGCCACACTAACATATTTTTGCGCTCATCATTGTTTCATGTCTTCTTCTAAAAAGTGCAAAATTTCTGACTTCCTTTCAGAATAATCTTTCTATCTTTAAGGTTATCAGGAAAGATTCAATAAGTGGTCCTGTCTTCGGTTCTAATGAACTTGAACATTTATGCATATCATCTCATCCTTTTTGTAAGTGCATTATTAGTGTATTTATACAGGGTGTTCAAAAAACGCAACCCAAAGAAATCGCTATATCTTGGGAAATACTAATCCAAGTGTGTTCATATTTTCAGGAAAGACAGGAGAGACTGTGTATGTATAGCTCCTGTTGTAATTGAGTTATAAAACATGATGTCTTGGACACATGCTCGCCTGTCTTGGACACAGTAATGAAACTCTCTGAATCTCGTCTATGGCATTGGTGGTTGGGAAATAAGAATCTAAACCAGCCATAAGGCCATAGTTTTCTCCTAATGACCATTGTGAATTTTTGTTTTATGGACTATGGCGTTGGCTTTGTGGATGGATGTTGACCCTTTTCTAGTGTAATGAATTTCGAAACTTTCTTTTGTCTGTCCCACATCATTTGAGACTGAAAGCTTATATGCATACTAATTAGTATGTACGGCTATTTTTGATCTCAAGAGTATTTGTTTTAATTTTTGATTTATTCTTTAATATCTTCAGTATGAATGAACTGTCCCATGGTCTTATGGTCTTGGATTGTGATAATCGTTCTTGAATTTTTGAACATCTTTTGATATTTCCCTGTTGGCATTTGTATAAAAAATATTTAAAAACCATTAAAATAAAAACAATATATTTCAATACCACATTAGTCATTCATGATGATTCATGCAAGCAAGTATATTAATGATTCTTACCTGTAGCTTTTCCTGAACGTAGGGTCAGCACCTTTGGTTCCTGTTAACTTCTAGGAAGTGTCAAGAGATATGTTATAACTCTCTACTATTTTTGGCATATAAATACACTCCAATGACGGACTTTTTCATCTTTTTCATCGGAGAACCGGTGCACTCCTCAGCGTATTAATACGTGGTACCATATGGCATAATTTGACATATAAATATTTCTCGCCATTATATTATTGTAAGCTGGTCGCGGCTTGTAGAAAACTGTTGAAATTTCCCCAAAGTTCAAAGAAATAATTTTGTTTTGACGGTCAACATTTGAGTAATCTTCTTATGATTTTAGTGGAGGAGGATTAGCATTGCTACACCAAGGCCAAGGCCATCTTTGTTTGGTTGAGAGCATGGATGTATGTTGGATAATGATAACTGCCACATTTCAGATTTATTTTTGTATCTTTCAATGTCAATAAGCATGCATGTTAGAAGAGCTGGAAAGTTCTCTTCCATTGACTTCTTTATCATTAACCTCTCTATATTGTTAATGCCTCTACCAATATTAGTCAACACCTTTTCCAAAGGTATTCACACTTTACAAAGGTTTGTGATGTGATATTCATTTATGTGATAAATATGTTAATTGATTTCTAAATATATATTAATATAAAATAATTTTTAATACTTAATATCACTCATATCAATTTATCAAATAGATTAAAATAGTTCGAAGTATTTTCCTTTATGCAGCTGTGTTATACTAGTATAATGTTGATTTAAATCTTTTTTTAACTACAAAACTGATCTGTCATTTGATTTTAAAATTATCAAAATTTTTGTAAGCTTTATGGAAAACAAAATATCTGAATGATGTTCTTTTACAATCTTTTTGCTGAGTATTATCATTATTGGGATTCTGTTCATTTATTAAAATATCAGACTATTTTGCAACGGATTTCAGAAATACATATCGCATCATACACCATAGGCATTGATTTGAAGAAAACATTTATTGCATACATTACAATTATACAGTACACTGTATTCATATATATTCCTTGATTATATGAAATAGATAATTGGTGTTACACATGGTATTAAAAAAAAACTAGAATTAAGAAATATAGACCGAAAAGCAGGGGTTATATCATCGAATACACCCCACAGGGCTAGGCACAAACGTTTTCTGTACCCCGAACGACCGAAGGGAGTGAGGGGTTCGAAAGCTTTTGTGCCTAGCCCCAAGGGGTGTATTCGATGATATTACCCCTGCTCTGAGGTCTATATTACGATTCGAACATGAAAACTCAAACAAATTGTTTCGAATATTCATCATGGTCTGCCATTACTACGACCCACCGTTATGACGTCACACATTTCAAGTATTAACTGGGTTATTGATCTCGAATATAACCCAGCTGAAGCATTGACTTTGTTTACAGTTTATAGAAGGCATGAATACAGTCATGTTCGAATGTACAATAAGATACAATGCCAAGCATATATTTATCTTATTTGCCCCTTGTGATATGATTAACAAATTAATCCAAACAAACATGTTTTCCATGTATTACCACTTCACATAATGAACATGTCAATACTGGTAATTATCTTAGCTAAGGTTGACATGTGAACACAGTTTAATCTCACTTCAGTGATCTTTCCAGAATTTTTTCTCAGGTGGGTGCAAAATTTTTATTTTTACATTTCAGACCAAAATTGGTCAAAATATGCCAATTAATCATGATTTTTCTAATTTTCAAGTGGGTGCAGATGGATTTTCAGGTGGGTGTAAGCCTATTTTCAAAATCTCTGGTGGGTGCTGTGCTCACCTGCTTCAATGATGGGAGATTTCCTTCATAAAACAAATATTAACGAACCCCCCAATATTTCACGTGTTAAATTCCCATTGACCATGTCATCTAGGAATATTGAGCTTCTGTCAACAGGCATGTTTAGAAACGGAACTAGCTATTTACTACATTTTCAAGTCAATCATGAATTACATGTATCTCTACTTTGTAAGATTTCATTTTAATTGGAGTAAATTGAATCAATTGAAATAGCCCTCTGTCTTTAATAACGATGGTGGGGGTTCGCTAATATTTGTTTTATGAAAGAAGTAAAAATATTACCATAATTAAATCTTAAATATTCAAAAGATCACATTTCAATCTACACTATGTAATAATAAAAATCAAAATTGTTGGCGACATTGATAACGTTGAAATAAGCCTAAATCTAGATAGATCCTTTAAATAGTGGTTAACTGGTTAAAACAAAATTAACTGGCATTTTGAGAATTGTTTTTTGATAAACACATGTCTGCATGTAGCTTGTAGCTTGTAGTTATTTCATGAATTGATCGTATACTCCACATTTATTTAATGAATACAAATTAATTTATAAATAATCTGATTTATATATCACCACCAAAAAGTGGTGACACATTGTCACATTGTTATGGTCACCGAAGAAGTTCAAATCCGACTTTATATTTAAGATTTGACCTTCAATGACCTTTTCAAGATCCAAAAAAGGTCAAAAAGGTCTTTTTTCAACTTGCTTTAAATTGACCATTTTTTCAAAATCATATAAAAGTTCTCAGAAGTTTACATCTGGCTATAGATTTGACCTTCAATCACCTTCTCAAGGTCAAATAAGGTCAAAGGGTATTTTTCAACTTGCTTCAAATTGACTAATTTTAATTAATTTTTTAATCATCTACATGTTCTCAACAGTTCAAATCTGACTATATCTTCTCAGGGTCAAACAAGGCATTAACATGACAAAATGTCACCACATAGTTGCTCACAATATTATGAGTTCAATCTTAGTCAGATTTGAATTTCTGAGAACATGTAGATGATTTTGAAAAATACATTGGTAAATTTGAAGCAAGTTGAAAGAAGACCTATTTTGACTATGAGAAGGACTCTTGCATTTTCACAATGACGCATCGGGGTATCTTTTAGAATCAATATTTTATAATGAAGAGTATTTTTAAAATTTAAATCTCAAATGCCAGTGATAAAATGATCAATATCATTGAATGTTTTCAAAAAATCTAAATCTCAAATAAAATAGGATTAGTGTCAGAATGAAATGGAATACTAATATCACAGTTTAAATAATCAACTTGACGATAAAGTAATCTTGCAACATTGGCCACAAAAAGCCACGTAAGTCATCGCAAATAATTTCAGACATATATAGACTAACATTATTTTCTGACCATGAAGACAGGAATATCTAGGTTGTGCCACATGCGTGCAAATGCCCCAAAAAATAGAACCCCACTTGAGAAATCCTGGCTACAGGCCTGATATGAATGTAAATATATGAATATATGAATATATGTGGATATATGTTGACATTTTAATTAAGATAAGTGCACCAGAACAAAATAAACATGGGAATGGTATTCATATTAATTAACATACACATAACAAGATTTGTGTGAAGTCTTGAAAAAGATACATTCTAATTTTACATGAGAATGTAGAAATCATTACATCACGCTGGTCAAAATATTTTATCAATTCATCCAGCAACAGCTCTTATGCTCAACTAGAAACATACTGTTATACATGTGCCTGTACATTTAACTTTATCTATAATACAAAGCAGATCAATATCACTGATTCATTAAATGTTCTAATTGTATTGAATAAACTATCTTATTGAATAAACATTTGACTTATGTTCTTTCATTGCTGAACATTACTTTGATTCCACGGGGACTCCACCCACAAGATTAACTGGTATTACCGGGTATACAATTTTTTTCCTGGTACTAAAAAATCAAGTGTGGATCAAGGTTACAGATTTTCAGCCAAATTAAGACATTTTGACAAAGGCAGCAGGTGCCACAAAGAGGGAGATAGCAATCCTCAGATGGGTTGGTGATTTGATGAATCTTCACAATTATTTACTACTAACATATTCACTGTTCCACAACTAGTTACTTTGACGGAATGTCAATGTAACAAATGGATGAATTCCCGGTCAGGAGTTTTTTATTTTCTCGATTTCAACCTACTTACCAGTATAAGTCAAGGTGCAGATTATAATTTGGCACAAAGCTAGAAAATATAGTCTAGTTTTAATAAGTTTCTTCGATTTGGAATTTGTTTTGTAAATGAAGTTGCAATTCATATATTTAGTCCATCGCTTTTGTTACAAAAGTCTGTTATATTACCAATGTATGTTACTTTGTCGACTTATGTCAATGTATCAAAAGCGATGGCCTAAATGCACGAATTACACCTTTATTTAAAATTCAGAGCATTTCTAAAAGCTAGACTATATTGTCTAACTTTGTGCCAAATGATAATCCGCAACATGACTTATACGTAAGTTGAAATGGAGAAAACAAAAAACTTGTATCCAGGAAGTTCATCTATTTTGTTACTTTGATGTTCCGTCAAAGTAACTAGTTGTGGGACAGTGATGTTCAATAAACAATTTTGGCTCATTAGTGAGATTAAAATCTAGAATCCATAATGTGGAATTTCACAATGAATATTGCATCCCTAGTGCTTTGTGCCAAATGATAATCTGCAACATGACTTATAGGTATATATCTTTTATTGACTTAATAACCATGTCATGTAAATGACATATCAGTCACTACAGTGTACAAAAAACTACAAACTACAACTACATATTACAAAACTACTTTACATCAGTTTCACATGTCAGGGTATGATAACAGAATATCAGTGTGGTGCATCCATAATACATGTGTTTTTAAAAATGTTTACATAATATTAATCATTTTCCAAATTTTTAAAAGAGTGATATACAAATTTGGCTAAATGTAAGTTAACATGAGAGCTTTTACTACACATAATAGTTTCAAACAGTTTATCTGGATCTTTGCACTGTACTGTCCTTGTTCATGGATTGTTGAATACGTAAGTTGTAAATAACTGTGCTGAAGATTCATCAAACTACCGACCAATCCATCAACAATGACAGAATGATGATACAAGAGTCTTGCAAGAGAATTACAATACTCCACTGTTCAATGATCAAACCCTTTTTCTTCCTAAGTATAATATCTTCACATCACAAATAAGAAGCTAGTTAACTCCATTTTACTGTTTAAAAAATGAATGGAAATACTTTGATATGCACTTCATCCAACCGAAGGGCAATAATCTAGATATATACAATATATAAAACATGTTTTGTTCTTAAGTGTTCTATAGATTTTCCCCAGATCAAATTGTGTGTGCACTTCACAGGGCTTCAAAAGCCAGAATATATTCTTTCTTTTTACCCCCTGCAATAAGCAGTTACCATTTCCCCGATTAAGAACTCGCAATCTGATTGGCTGTCGCAACACTGCGACAGAAATCATGTATATGTATAAGTCATTGCGCATAATTAGATCACGTGATTCAGTTAAATCGGGCGCTTCCAAATTGGTTTTAGCAGGGGGAAGAAGGAGGTACGGATTCTGGATACCTGCATAGGAGGATGCATTGTGTTTGAACTTATCCAATTTATCTCTTGTCTTTTATGGCAGGTAAATGTTACTGTTATGCACTTCTTCATTACGAGTACTATCCATGTTCTGATCAATTATTCCAGCAAGCAGACCTGATTGTGACCTTTCTTTGTATCTCAGAATGAGTCCAAATAACCTCACATATTAAGTTTTCTCCCATTGTCTCCTGAAGGAGATCGAGAAATGTCTCAGCGAAGGACCACCTCCCATCTCATATGATAGAGCATAGGGATAGACTCACATGGAGTACACCATATACTACAGGTGTACCTCCACATCTGAACCATATTTTAAGGCAACTCATCTATTGTTCCTGCTTCAACCTGAAAGTAAAGAATGTCACATAACATATACAAATGTGCTCACCACCGTAAATATTGAAGCAATCCAAGGTCACATTTGATATTTTAGCATCATCAAAAAATGTCAAATATCAAAACCCAGTTATAATAGGGTTCCTACATTTAAGGAAAGAGTCAGTGGAACCTAAATCTTTTCCCTGGCCTCAAAAATTCTAGAAATAAGCTCCAAAAAGGAATAATAAAGTTACTGTCAGTACACAATAATAGTGCCTTCTTTTAAGCCACTGTGATATTTCCTTCTAAAAATTGTAGCTTATTTCAAAGTAACTGTATATTTCAGTGCTAGCTTTCAGAGGACCATTCATTCATGTAACTGTAAACTGAATGATGAGGCTGATCAATATGTCATATCTGCAGTGAAACAGGGCTGTACCTTATCAACTACTCTATTTTCAATTGTCAAGACTGACCTTCAAGATGAACTTTTGAAATCCGATAATTCCCTAGCCTCATGTATAGTACTTTTAGGCAATTCTGAAAATGATCTTAATAAGATGCTCAATGTCACTAATGATTTTGCTATTAAATATGGTTTTAGGTTCAGTGAGAAAAATCAAAAGTCTCATGTTATCTGTTATCATGTAATGGCAATTCTATGCCAAAGTACAGATCGAGGATGCTAAAGGAAAGGCTTATCAAGTACAAGCTTATCAAGTATTTCGGTGAGAGACTTAGATTTTGTAAGGTTGATAGACAGTGGTGGGACTCGCCACCAAAATCTCTACTCGAGTAGAATGATAAATTTGACGATCGAGTAGACGATTTTGGCGATTATTTTTTTAAAAAATTGACAAAAAATTAGAACCTGGAAAATCAATGCATTTGTCACTACTTACATCGACTTTTGGTTTAATGACCACTCAATGATGTAGTTCTGAACGGATTGGGTTCCGTTTTGGATGTTTTAGAGGCACATTTACCGTATATAAGCGATGATATAAGCCTTTTATAGATTTTTTCGACTTTGAAGTGAGTATGGAGGGTAAATCGCGATTTTTCTCAGAAATTTTCAGGATCACGATTTTCAAATTTTCAATCGATTGATCATTTTTCTAGGCTTATTCGAGTTCTAGTCGATTACCCGAGTCACTCGTTACACCACTAATAGACACTGAACTTTTTTTAACGTTGGACTTTGATTTGGGATTGCTAGGGTTTGTTATGTCACCACCTAAAGTGGTATGACATATTGTTATAGTCTCCAACACAAAGTGGACAGTATACATACTGTACTCCGGGTAAATTTTGACGCTATAAAATTTCGCGATTTTTCAAAATTGCAATTTCGCGGCTATTTAATTTCGCTGATTTGAGTTGATGACATTTCGCGAATTGCACAAGTGGAATTTTTTTCCGATTACCGTGAATCAATGCGTATCTGGCTATTTTAGCCCGTTCAGAATCCAAGTAATGTTTGTATTTCCCACGTTTAGGGCATTTATTTGAATATTCTTGAATGGCTTTTTTAACTTCAATTTGTAGGATATCATTGTTGTCAACAGTTCTTGCCTTTGTTGGCCTAATTAGCCAATTCAAAATGTTAGACATTTTAGGCCTTTTTGAATTATCGCCCAACAACACTAGACGAAACATTATACACCGAACGTAACATATCAAAAGTCCCGTTTCAAATCCCCGGGGATTTAAATGACAAATTTCGCGACGATAAATGTTCACGATTTTACTACATTCGCGAACAAGGCGAAATTAAATCGCACGCGAACAATACCCGGAGTACAGTATATATTTGGCGTTTGGTGTTTCTAACAAATATGCGCTAGCATTTTACATGTTTTCCTTGATTTTCCCTTCCATTAGTATACTCTTAGACACATTCCATTTGTTGCTGTGCTTTTCCCATTTCCATTTAAGTGAGTACATGTTTTGTTATTTCAGAATTCCGATTATTTATTCATGTGTATAAAAACAGTATACTATCTCGTAAAAATAATATATATTTATATTTGTCACTGCAATGCATTCGATCGATTCTTTGTTTACATATGATTGCTAACATTTCTCACATATCCATGCATTCTATCGAATGTTGGTAGTCCTTTTATAAGCAACCAATTCATGTTCAACCAATAGCAAAAAAATCAATCGCAGATGATATTTGTCGAGGAAGAGCAACAAGTCCCCCTTCATTGGCAATTGACCCCTAAATGCAGCTGCCAATTTCTCAAAATCTATGACAACCAATATAGTGAAAAGCTAACATCTTATAAATATATGTAATTCACAGGTAATAAAGGTGCCAATATATATTGATTGCTTCACCGATATCTCCAAAACCAACATAAAATGTTGAAACATTGATTTTGTATATATAAGGTATTTTAAGGAACAAATACCGCAAAATTATAGCCAAGAAATTCGATGTATATATTAAAAAAATTTCATATGATTTTCTTTTAATCTTTGTACTAAATATTATGAAAAAAACAAAATAGTTTTTAAATGTTTTTTTCGACCCCTGCTAATGACAGGCATAATTCAACCTAAAAGCCTGCTGTATTTATAACTGCTATACAAAAACAAGATGCATGACATATGTAAGGTATCTAAATATAAGGTCAAACATCGCTGCACATATATCATGTCACTTATATTAATTAGATGTCCTAGAAATTTCATACCTTAGACTATAAATTCAAGTGACATCTTTGGCTGGGAGGCACAACTAATTAGTCCATTTACCATAAGTAACTGTTTAATAGGTACTGTCTCAATGTACTTGTATACATTTGGATAACATTGCAACCGTTTTAAGAAAACTCTGCTTCTAATATATCATGCATGAGTGTCAAATTGAAAAGTGTGAAAAACAAGTCAAATATTCATATTCACTCACGAGTATAAATTAAAAAACAACAACTTAATTTACATACAGAGGACAAGGAGCAATGTTTTGGAGGACCAAATATCTGAAGTTTTATCTTGGGTCTTTATTTATAATGCTGTGTATTTATTTACTGTTTGTTGCATTGATTTTACTTAAACATAAAGTTCAACAATGGCAGGATGAAGTCTCGTCACATCTGGAATATTGCGATTCATGCTTAAATCATGGACATAAGATAAATATAGATACCAATGGTGAACTGGAACTTAGTCAAAAACTTGAGAATATTCCAAGGAACAAAGACTTGATCAAACATATAGGAAAAGATTTTAAAATGGTTACAGATTATGATTTTCTGCCTGATGACAATCATGACACTGTTGGGAGAAATATAAACATTGTTGAAGAAGTAAATGAAGAGGAGACTAGAGAAGAAAAAAAGATGAATGATAATGCAGAAGATGCTCCTTCAGAGATGGACACAGAACAAGAAAAATATATTGTTTATCTCTGTGTGAAACCCTGTGGAGGTTGGGGTGATCGTATGATGGGGATTTTCACCACTTATATAATGTCTCGTATATTTCAACGTAAGTTTATCATTGCACAGCATCATCCCTGTGACCTTAAATCAGTTTTATTGCCTAATACTCTCAACTGGACATGGCCAGCATCGCTACAAACATATATGGATGTCTTGAACCCTGCTGGCTATAACAATTTATACATCAAATATTTTTCAATTCTTGATAACAACAAGGACTTCCCAGTGAATGAAATTATGAACCAAAGAGAAGATTTAAATATGTTGTACAACCAGCATTTATGGGTGTTTCGTACAAATAACGCGTTTCCATGGGCATTTAGTAATAATCCTACTTACAATGGGAGTATAACAGCAATGGGATATAATGAAAGCACATTTTCTCTGAGGAACATGTTTAGAGATGTCTACAATGCTTTATTCATATTAACCCCAGCCTTGGAAAGCAGATATAATAGCTTTATGCAAGAATGCAAAAATTCGAGATTGGTTTGTACTCAAGTAAGGACAGGGCAGAACCCATCTATGCCAGATGATGTAGAACTGGCAGCTGTAGATATCAGAGCCATCTGGCAATTCATTCACACTAAGCTACACCCACAGAATGATCGTCTATTTGTGACGACTGACTCTGAAGAAGTTCGGCAAAATGCTTCAAATGAATTTGGGAATGTAATAATTGACACAGTGGGAAATATTACACATGTTGACAGATATGGATCCAACTGTAATGGCATGGAGAAGGTGGCCCTAGATTTCCACATCTTAAGTCAATGTGATTTACTGTTAGTCAGTCGGAGCAACTTTGGTGGTTTAGCTGCAATGCTTAGACATACACGTGAAGACCTTTACATCTTGTATGAGAACAACATTTATGATGCTACCGATTCAGAAACAGAAAAAAAACTATGCGAAGACAATAGAGATATGAAAACCAAAACCCTATTTTGTGATCAGGAATATATCTTCAATTCTTTCTAAAAAAATGAACTTCAAACCTTGGTTTAATTTACTCAATGACAAAGTTGAAAAAATCAACAAATTTGCCAATGTGACAATATTCATGAAAATCATCAACGTAACAAAAGCAAGGGACTAATTGTGTGAATTCCCCGGGCCATCTTCGTTAATATACCAAACATAGAACCGCATAGAATGGATGGTGAAAATCTCTAGTTCGTTAAACATTGGCAATGTAGTTGCATGTTTGCCCCCTAAAAGTCAAGGTATTTTACTTTTTTGAAATGAAATCTAGTGACAAATTGGGAAACAGATTTTTGGTAACTAATTGAAGTATAAGAAACAATAAATTGATGACAAGTGGTAATTTCTTGATCAAGTTACACTTGAGTGTAAGAGTGTGGTGATGAATGCCCATCACAAAAAAAACAGTAGCTATAATAATGTCACTACAATAATTGAAATAATCCTCAATAAAAATGTTTCAACTTACTTTACAAGACATTAGTTGCGCAAGATGATCCAGATATTGTGAGGTAATCCAGTAACTCTCCTGACAATCCTTGGTGCTTTTAATGCCTGGTGATTGCTACCATACTGCTATAACTTGATACTGCTATTTTGAACGCCTTTCTGCAATTCAAATCTTTGGTCCTATCAAATAGAGGTAAAAGAACAATTTCAGTACAAATTACATATATCTAAACCTTCACATATATAAATACAGGATGGGCAAAAGAACATCCATATTTTTACTTGGTGGTAACTTTGGTGGTAAAAAAGGGTGGATACATTGTATTTTGATTGAAACGCAGGAATCACACTTCCAATTGTTTTTGAAATAA
This sequence comes from Owenia fusiformis, assembly GCA_903813345.2. Lineage (NCBI taxonomy): Eukaryota > Metazoa > Annelida > Polychaeta > Sabellida > Oweniidae > Owenia > Owenia fusiformis. Next base: position 14,917,848 of record CAIIXF020000010.1, read on the forward strand.
GATAAATAAAATAAATAAATGAATCACCTGAATAAGAAAAGTTCACAGACACTAGGGGTCTGATGGAAACTAAATGGTTTTCAGAATACTAAAGAATAACTTCTTATGGTTTGTATTCATACTTGCCAACCTAAGACCAAAATTTTGCGGTAGATTTTTTTAAAATTGCTGTATTTTTGCGGTAGATTTTTTCAAAATGCGGTAGATTTTGCGGTATTTTTCAACAAAAATGCGGTAGTTTTTGCGGTAGGTTTTAAAAAAAAAAGGTAGTTTTTACGGTAGATTTTAAAAAAACGGTCGTTTTTGCGGTAAATTAAAAAAAAACGGTAGTTTTTGCGGTAGATTTTTAAAAAATACTGTAGTTTCAGAGGTTTGGGGTAGATTTTTGAAAAGAGTGTAATTTTGCGGTAGAAATTTTTAAAAAGCGGTAGTTTTACAGAAGATTTAGAAAAAATGCGGTAGTTTTACGGTAGATTGTTAAAAATACGGTAGTATTTCCGGTAGTTTTTTGAAAAATCTGTAGTTTTGCGGAAGATTCTGAAAAATGCGGTAGTTTTACGATAGATTTTGAAAAAATGCGGTAGTTTTACGGTAGTTTTTTGAAAAAACGGTAGTTTTGTGGAAGATTTTGAAAAAATGCTGTAGTTTAACGGTAGATTTCGAAAAATGCGGTAGTTTTTACGGTAATTTTTTGAAAAACCGGTACTTTTGCGGAAGATTTGCAAAAGATGCGGTACTTTTACGGTAGATTTTGAAAAAATGCGGTAGTTTTTGCGGTAGATTTTTAAAAAACTAGTTTTGCGGAAAAATTTGAAAAAATGCAGTAGTCCTGCGGTAGATTTTGTAAAAATGCGGTAGTTTTTGCGATAGATTTCTAAAAAACTAATGAATAAAACAGTATGTTTACCCTGTTATCACACCAAACTAGTTCTCACTACGTTCTCGAAAACGGGCTTAAACTGTGCACGAACGGATTTGACGTAGTAAGAACCCACTAAGAACCGTTTGGGATCTGTTACAAACTTCATGAAACTACTCGAACGAGTAGGTCCTCCAGAACTTAGAGCATGCTCAAAATTTTCTGGTGATCGTTACGTTCTGCAATCAGCACGAGTGATAACGTACTAAGACGACCTGGACGCACTGGGGACACACTACGAACGGAAGTGTCGTACTTCAATCCTACTAGGGACGTATTACGACGTTGTGTAGTCAGGCGTAAATTGCAGACGTGAGTACCCCAATCTAGTCCGTTTGTAGCTCGTTCATTCTGTTCGTAGACAGACCCAACTCGACAAAATAAAAATAAATGCGTTCTGCACGGATTAGGGACACGATGTTTACTATTTTAGAACGAGTTCAACCGTAGGGAAATTTGGTGGATAATTCAGTAACATATTAGGACGTATTGAGAACGGGGTACAACTAATTGTCAACTGGTTCAAACTGATTAAGGACGTAATTGAACTGCTTGGTTACGTTGTGTAGACCAGACGAACGCACAATTTAACCCGATCTAAACTTGATACCAACGTACTGCAGACGGAATAAAGACGACATGAACGTATTAAAAACTGCTTATGAACGAATTAACAAAAATAGCTATCACACCAGAACCAGTTGTCACTGTGTTCTGCAAAACGTTGCCGAATCGGTTTTAACTGTGTGCGAACTGAATGAACGTAGCTACAACGTTCTACGGTCTGTTTACGAACTTCATGGACTTTCCCGGACGGGGAATGTGATTTAGAATTTTGAATCGATTCAATATCCTGCCGATACCTTATATTCGGTTTGGTAAAGGAATATTACAGGGACAGTACAGAAAGACTTCAATTTTAAGCATTTCCAAACAAAAACGGGAGATTTTACGGTAGTTTGAACAAAAATACTGTTGATTTTAGCAGAAATACGGTAGATTTTCAAAAATTTACGGTAGATTTTCAAAAATTTACGGTAGATTTTCAAAAATTTACGGTAGATTTTCAAAAATTTACGGTAGATTTTACGGCCGTTCTCATGGAAAAAAACGAGTTTTTAAAAAAAAAAATTACGGTAGATTTCGGAAAAAATACGGTAGATTTTTTTACGGGTGTTTTTACGGGAAAAAAATGGCATTTTCTTATGGTAGTTTGTCATTTTTTTTACGGAAAAACGAAAAATTTACGGTAGATTCCCGTAAAAATACGGTAGGTTGGCAGGTATGGTATTGTTCATATATCAATATTTCATTTGACATCAACCTAAAATTACTCACTTATCTTGATGAGCAACGGTTTCAACAGCAATCAGATGTCTTTTTCTTTAGTGTACTAACCTTTGCTCATAATATTAGGTTGAAGACAAATAATATAGTTAATAAGTTTTCAGGATAATTTTTGAAGTAACAATCTTTCAATAGTATTAGTCATGCTGCAAATAACAGAACCAGATAATTATTCAGTCTCTCACAATGACACGTAATAGGTCAGCGTCTTCATTATATTCTGAATTTATTTCAAGCCAAAACTAGATATAAACCAATCCATTTAAACTTCCTTATTGGTATCAATACCCTCCAAATGGTTCAATTTCTATTCAGAACCATAAATCACAATAATGACAAGTTTCACTTTAGAAAAAGATGCTCTCTCTCACATTTTCATTTTTGAAAGTTTGAAAGTGTGATTGTTTCACTACTACCTGAATGATAGTTTTTCATCTCTAATGTTCACAAAAATAAGTTCAACTAATAAGCATTATGCTATACAGGTTGATCCAATTGTTAAATACTATATTTTGATACATTTTAGGATCAGAGTTAAAAAGGTAGAATTTAATACTTACCTGAGCAACTAGTTAAAAATTCTGTCTGAACTTTTAATGCTTTGTTGTACATATGGATGTCAACACCATCCATACTACGCAATACTCTGCAACGCAACATGGCAACTCCACCATTTGTGACTCTTTGATCATCTGTAAGAATATATATTCAATTGATCACTGGATTACTCTGTCCTTCCTTGGTGAAAGGAGCATGTGAAGTATAAGTAGAGCTTCATGGAGATATTGCCATTCATCCCGGGATATTATAGTCTTATTTTGAAAATTTTTAACATATCCTGGGGAAATGGTATCAAGGTAGGTTTTGAAGACTCCTCCACATATAGTATCATATTGTATTCATTAGCAAGGACTGTGTTCAAAGCATTTGATCATTTACTGTGCTCATATGGGGCTATGTAGCGTATTGGTCCAGTTTGAAACTATAACAAGGATGGGATATCTAGTAGCAGCAAAATCATTTTGACATCAGAATATTGAAACATAGTAATTGGCCATCTAATTCAATCTTAATAATAGATTTTTCCTGAAAAGTTACGAATTCTCAATGAAGCAACAGTGTATCTTTTAGAATCAATATTTTATAATGAAGTGTATTTTTAAAATTTAAATCTTAAATAAAATAAGATTAGCGTCAAAATCAAATGGATTACAGACGGTATTACAATTTAATTAATGAGAAATGTAGGAATGGTATGCTCTTTAATGTCAATATATTATCGTGCTGAGTTTTGGCTCATATGGACAAACTAGTGACAAAGATTAATACCAACTTTACATTAAAAGATAATCTTGCAACATTAGCAAGACAAAATGCCACACAGGTTATCACAAACAAATTAAATTAGATAGGATTCAACCATTTACTGTGTTCATATATGTAACATATTAGTTCTGTACGTATCTGTAACTAGAGCTCATGTGGTGTCTAAGAGTAAAATCATTTCATCCGAATATTCTAGTAATACTAATTGGCCATCTAATTAAATTTTTAATAATATTTTTTCTGAAAAGTTACGAATTCACAATGACACAACGGTGTATCTTTTAGAATCAATATTTTATAATGAAGTGTATTTTTCAAATTTAAATATTAAATAAAATAAGATTAGTGTCAGAATGAACTGGATTATAAGTAACAATAACAATAAAAAAAGAAATGAATGAACGTTATACTCTTTTATGATCAATATTTGATTGAACTGAGTCTTGGCTCATATGAACAAACTAGTGGCAAAAACAAACGCCAACTTAATTGACATTAAAAGTTAATCTTGCAGGAGAATTTGCAAGACATATAGGTTATTGCAAACAATTTTAGACGGTTAAATCTTGGATTTTAACGCTATTCTGACCACGAAGATAGGCATTCTTTAAGATCCATTCATTATCTGAAGGAAATGCATAAACAATGATAATTAAGTCAATTACTGAATTAGGTATTGCGCGCAGTGCAAATCTGCATGTAAATTTAACAAAAAAAAGAACCCCACTTAAGAAATCCTGGCTACAGGCCTGTATATACAATAATCCAGATGCCAGTAGGAGTTATCAGTTTCACCACCAGGTGGCTAATTCGTGCCAGATACCAAGGCAGATATATTAGAGGGTTCCCTTAAACTTGAATATTCTTCAGTTCTAGTAGATTAATGTTCATATTACCCTTATGTATCTGGGGTTTATTTCTCAAAAGTTTGTAAAGTTGCGAATTAGTAAATTCATTGTTGTTTTTAGACTATACTTAGTACATGCATTTCTCGAAATTTAGTAACTTTGAGAAAATTAGTAACTTTTTTCGCAAAGTTACTAAAAAATGACCTCATGTGTGATTTTGATCCTAACTTTATGTACACCTTTGGAGGTCTTGTAAGTCTTTCGTCAGTTTTCCTTGACATATTTTAACTTTCGTTTTTATAGTAATTATATATTAGGCTATATCACAGATAGTTCAAGTGTACAAGAAATTTATTTTGGTCCGATATCCATTTGAATTAATATCCATTATCAATGATTTAACGTTAGTAACATTACGGACTATATTCACTCACAAGCTCAGATGTTCTTGCATTTCAATAGTTTTGTTGGAACTGCAATAAACATCACACCTGACAATGGAATATGGGAACTAGACTCATGGCATCATAAAGCCTCCCGTTCGTAATCTTACTAAAAAGATACAAACTTACAATTACAATTTGCGATTTAATAACTTTTTAGTAACTTTTTGAAACTTACTAAATATTTTAAAAGTGCACTATACTTAATTTAGAAGAAAAAAAAAATCATTGAAACATGTTACTCACACACTACCTCAAATATGACACAAAGTTTGATTTGCTTTTATATTGAACCAAGAAAAGAGTAACTCACATGGAAAAAAGCATTTGAAGTTCAGAGATCATTAGACATGCATGCACATGTTAAACAAAGTGCATGTTTTAAATTACTATTGATTTAAAAGATGCCGACACTTCAATAAAAATGAATGTATCATGTAATACAAACAACTCTGCCATCTTTCATTGAAGTTGATAAAAACTTGATGTATAAAGCTTGACAGATCGAAAATATTTTTTTGATAATTTATTGTAAGATTTGATGTGGTCCATTTGAGCTGTTGTTGGTGTCAAATGAAAGATAATAAGGTTCTTATCAATACATTGGACATACTATGAAATTTATATGTAAGTCTTTATTTTGCTCAAAAATTTTGAAAATTCCCAAAGTGCGCCTTTAGGTAAAGTTTCGAGAAATAGACCCCTGATAGTTATACAAATGAAAATATTTCTTTTGTGATTTTATAACATGAGGTCTATGGGAAATCTCCCCGACCTAGAAGTCACATTTTCAAAGAAAATTAAATTTTTAAGTTGATAAACAATTTTTGAAACCATATTTCTAGATGTAATTTCAAATATGATATCACTTTGACTGAATTTTGAATATTTAATGATGTAAATTAAGATTATTTCTTCTTGCATCAAGTCTGAATAGTGTCATATCAAATCAGAAATGTCAACTGTAACATCTGCAGATATGAGTCGATCAATCATTGCAGGAATATTTTTAATAATAATATGAAATAATATAAAATTTCAAGAAGATTAATAGCAAATTGTTAATTCAATTCTTAATAAAAGTTTTCTGTTCCTGAAAGGCTACCAATTCACAATGATGTAAAGGTATCAACTATATTTTATAATGAAGTATATTTTTAAAATTTAAATCTCAAATAAAATAAGATTTGTGTCAAAATGAAAGTGATTAATCCTTTTATGATCAATATTTTATTACCAATCCACTAACAGTTTATCTTAGTTGTAGCTATTATTGATTAGACCATGAACCTATTAGAGTAATACGAAGTATTTGATTCTTAAATCATCATTCCAGAAATCATGATCTGATAGAGAAACCAAACGTGATGACCTATCTGAAAAATGAGCTGGAAAGCCCGATGAAAAACCAAATATTAAGCTAAGCATACTAAGTAAGTCTTGTTCATCCATATACCAGTGCACTAACCTGTAGTGGTCTCAATTTCTCCTATGACTTGCACAAAGGTCCCTACTCTTGCAGAGAATGGTTCTACTGATTGTGTGTCAAGTTGTAGTTTCTCCTCTGTTTTTGGATCCTTCAGTATTGCCATACAAGCACGGAAGTCATGGTCTTGCAGTCTAAAAGTAAACATGCTAGATAACTCTAAACAAGTATCTTAGTCTTATTTAGTTTCTAATAAAGTAAGTTAGATATAATCTAGTGAGTACTGATACAAAAATAATGGCAAATGAGTATTTGACTTCATGATCAAGTAAAGGGAGTTATCGGATGTAAATAAGTCAGTACTAAAATATGGACATTAGTGAGTACACTTTCATGTAAACTGGGACTATCATAAAAATGTGGACAAGTGAGTAAACTTTCATGTAAACTGGGACGATCATAAAAATGATAGTGATGTAATGATGTAAATTAGTGAATACTAAGATGTGAACGACAGTTCTTCAGGGTAGGCAGCATTGTGAACTGAACACCCCTACTATGGCCCAGTGACAATGTGAAGGGTTAGTGAATGATATAGGGGGTGACTTTAAATCATGTTATACCGTATATTGTACAATGATCACATTTGTATAGTAAGCATATACATGTTAATACAACTGTGTTGGTCATACATAATTGTGCCATCTATCTGAATACAGCTATCATGTTGAGAAATATTGGTAGCCCTTCTCAGCGAATCTTGTGTGATTCAAAAAGAAGTTTGATTCCAAACGAGTGATAATATTAATATTATGATATTAACCACGCATCTACTTACAAGTATGCGATATGTCCTCAAGCGCCCCATCCCCATTATATTGTGAAACTCAGTCAAACATAAAGTCAATGAAGTAGCAAAATACCCATCTGAGGGTATTCGTGCGTTCAATGAAATTTACTTAATCCATTTTGCCGGTCCCTTGTCTGATCACGTGTCTGGGTACTGTCTCAGATCAAGTGACTCATTGATGTTTCACTCAACCATGTCTTCTGTTCAAGGAAAATGTTTTGCTAAATAATCTTATTTTACAACTTCAAAGTAGGCCTAGCTACATGTAGTTTATAAAATTTTGATTTTTAGAGAGATTTGACTTTGAGAAATAATTTTATTCTGATCCCAGGATCAACTTAGAATTTTCGACATCTAAAAAGTCACTCAACTTTTTTGCAAAAAACCTTCCAAAAAGTAACAGTCGCATGAATTCACATTGTCGTACTTACAAAATGATCCACCGCCTAACTTATGCACCATCGAACTCGGTAATATTGTACACGTAACTATTAATTACTGTATATTCCCATAGAAAACTGGGCTTGCTTTTCAACATTTCAAGCGAAAATTCTCTACGGAGCTTTTGTTTTTCTGACGTAATTTCTTCTAAGAAATCGGTGACGTGATAGGTTCAGTTCATCTTATTTTGAAAGGGGTGTCATCTGTTGAGAATATTTATTTTCATCTTGTCCAGTCCTATATATAACCTGCCCTTATCCTTTTCGCTTGTGAAACCGCGTAATAATGTTGAAATTATGGATTAGATTCTCTGAGAGTGGCGACATGTCTGCATCTCTACCATCTTGCATTTGACACCCCTAATTTTGGGCGAGTCCAAGTAAACCGCCCATCCGGGTGATTAGAAAAGGTAGTATGTATCCAAAAGACTGAATATAATATTCGGTCTGAATTTATTCAGACGAAGGATACAGTCTATTAGAAATGGGGCATTTTCTTTTAAAAATCGAGCAGCAACAAAGATACTTCTGGTCAAACTGAGTTTATGACGAAACTTATGAAAGAATCAATAAAAGGTAAGTGGTATACATTAGGCGGATGCAAAAATTAAACGTGGCGCCAATTTGAAACTTCAGAATGCTTTCTGTGATTCAAAATCACAAAAAAAGTCGAGTGACATTTTTAGATGTCGAAAATCTTAGTCTACTCACATGCCATATATTCTTACACTTTTCCTCTCAATACTCGGGTCTTCCACAGTTCGATTAGTTTCATTAATATTCATGAGACTTCCAGTTGGGGGTAGAGACATACTTATTGATTAATCTGCCAACTTAGGCACAAATACTTGACAAGAGTTTATTTTCAGTTTTTCGAAGTGAAACTGAAAGTAGGAGGTGAATAATCTTGACATATTCAAAACTCTTTTTGTCACTAAACAGAATATAATCATCTAATGCATATTTTGAAAATAAATAATTGAACTGTTTTAGGTACTAATATATTTGATTTTAGGCTAATAACAGATTTATCTGACGTAACCATAACGACTGTCCGTAGATTTTTAAATCACGTGACCACACTAGGTTAAAATGGCGGAGGTAATTTGAGACGGACCTGTCAAAATTCCGATCATATTTTAGCTTATTCTCTGCAGCATCATTGAATAGGTAGGGTAGACTGTATGTATAATATATTTATATATTTTTCCTCTAAAATTATATCATCATTGAATCTACATATTCTCCGAAAAGTGTGCAATTAGTTTTATTTTTGACCTGAAAATTTCAGGTGAAATTTCTCCGAAAATTTGTCAAGGTCTCTGTGATGATCATTTGGACATTTGATTGATAAATACATCCCAGAGGTAAGATTTTGATATTTGGATGGTACACCTCTCAGATTCTTTTTCCATGAATTTTAGTAGTAGTGATCAGTGTTTTCAGTAGGTTTGTCTAAGATTGCGTCCCTGGGACATACTGATTTTCAAAAATGTGTCCCCCTGAAAAAACTGTGTCCCTTGAAAAAATGTTCCTGGGAATTCAAAGTCACGTTTTTACACTGGATGAAATAAAATTGATGTTGTATAGCTTTTGCTATATCGGTCTAAATCAGTGTTCTAGTTAGCGAGTTTTGTCATTGAATGATACAGATATCATCACTTGTTACGTATAACTTATATTCAACCATCAAACACCCATTTTCTTTGCATATTTCGAAGCTTAATTTTCTATTGATTTTAATGGCTCGTCAGCTCAGAAATGTCTTGCTTTAGAGGCAATCTGCGCAAGATTCCTTCTCTTAAATAATGATCACGTGATTGCACTTGACCAATAGAAAATGATTTAAACCAGGTCTTCAGCTAGCGGCCAATCATAGGAGTTTTACTGATTACTGCTCAGAAATCGAGTATTGGATAACTATTTGTCCTCTCACATGCCTCGTAATATTTCGATCAGAAATCAACTTTCGGGAAGCAAACTTCGAAAGAAAATTTTATTTTTTTTAGAAATGGAATTTCTTTTAATTATTTAGTGGATTCTGATAAAGAGACTGAAAGTAAGATCTTTCTCAAATCATTCATCCAAAGTTAATTTTGTGCATATGACTTGCACTGCATCCAAAAAACATAGTTCATTTTTATTTCCGGGTCCAAGATTTTTTCTTTGTGTTTTTTCAATGCTTGGACAGCGTTATTGAAAACACAGAGTGATGAACCAGATTTAACAATGTAAAAGTAAACTTATTATTTTATTAAAAATGGTAATGAATATAGTTCATTTTAAAAGATTGAGGTTAAACAAAATGGCCGTTTCTACTGAAGGATTTTTTTCAAAATATTGCTGTAAGAAAATACTAAATAAAAGCCGATGTAGATGGACATATGAACTAACTCTACATACTTAGTTCAATGAAGGTATGTTTGTTACATTTTACTTCATTATAGCAACAGTCCATGATAGATAGCGTAAAAAGCAATAAAACAAACAGGGCTTCATGATCAGCCTAAGGCCACATTGTGGCCGACGAATAAGGTAAAGTTAATGAATTATACTCTATTTGAAATATCACCTTTCTATAAAAAACAAGGTTGTTGGGTTGTTCTGGCATACCTAGTGATATTTTGAGCTATAATGAAAGAACATACATTGATTGGGGAAATCTCACAATTAAGGTGTCATTTTGAGGATTGTTCCTTTGATTGCTCATATGTTCGGGTTCGCCGATATTCCAATTTCTTGAAGATTTCCCAATTCTAAGTCATGCGAGCCTACTAAATTAGAACATCAAAATATTGCGTTAATTTATTCCTGCAGTACATGAAAAGACAAGGGGAATAATACTCCTTCTGATGCAGCAGACTTTGGTTTGATTCCTGGTTGAACAATTTTTTTAAAAAAATAAATGGTGCATTGATCATGCAGAAACAGGAAAAGAAAAGCAGTTTATAAACATATCAACTAAATATTAAAGTATTAATAATCTTGTCAGTTGTATGAAAATGTAAAGATATCATAAGTCCAAATAAATTATTATTATTAATATAATAATAAATTATAATTGCGTTTTATGAAAAGGTCAGGCTTCACATTGAAGAAACAATGATTCCCTTAATGGAGATGTTATTTTACCTATAGGACTAAGGAGGCTAGATATATTAGGCCTTGATTATAATGCATGTACACTTAGTGTCGATGGCCTTTATCTTGAACACTGTTTAGGATAATTAAAGTAATGATTATAGCATTTATATAGAGTATAATGGGCCTATGGGATTATGTTGATGTATTGTCATTGAGGAATTGCTCAACAATGAAATATCAATTATTTTATCCTCCCCAGTCATCAGATTTTGTGAACATATATCAATCATTGATCATAACAATAGACTTGTTATCTAGGCAGGACCAAATTAAATTAACACGATCTATTCAGTAAACAAAAAAGACAAAACATGCACATTTTTGTAAAACAAATATTAATTTACAGACTATGAGCATTATTGTGCAACTGGTACTTTTGCAGAACAGAGAAATTATTTGTTGAATGTTTGAAGTTTTTGACTATTTTTATTGATTTAATTTCAGATGATTTGGCTAGAAGCGAGGAGACAGTGATCCTCAGTTGAGTGTATTGAAACATCACTTCTGGACATTATTGGATTATTGTGCACATTTTGAAGTCCATCTATGCCAGGAAGGATTGGTGTTCATTCCCCCTTATCGACTTACGATACTAAGCCTCATTATGGCACATCTTACACTGACACCTATAGTAGGCCCCTCAGTAACTCTAGCTCTCGCTCACTCTCACAAAGCAGAGTACCTGATAGGGGGCGTTACTCATCATCATTTGATTCTTCGTCCACCCTGACGAGGTCAAGACCTTTACCTGCTGGTCCAGGCCCTCAGGATGAATATGGCAGGAAGTATGAATTTAGACCAAAGTCTCGCAATAGTTCTGTGTCAAGAATTGGCCCGCTTAAAGCAGACCATAACTCACCGATTAAAACTAGTTCATATAATGGAACTTCAGATTGTGCATTGTTAAACAGGCCAAAAAGGACAAATAGTGTACATAATTTATCTGCTGAATTCGAAAGAAAACTGAGCACTAGCAAAACTTCATCTGTTGCTTCCAGTAGGAAATATAATAGTATAGGTGATATCAAATCTAGGACTAGAAACTATGATAGCAAGGTTGATGATGTGTATGAAAACAGCGTGCCTGATGGAGTCACATCTCCTAGTAGATATCTTAGTAGGACTAGTAGCTATGATTATAAATCAACAAGGGGCTCTGATAGGACGTCATCTCTCCCACCTGTCACACACACAGAGCGAGGGAGGGCTCGGGAAAGGATCAGTGATGATGTCACATCTACGACTTCAGAACGAATATCTCGCAGAAGCTCAAGTACATCAGCTGCTAGTATAAGTTCACAGGTATGGTATAATTTTGTCATTTTCAGTTTTCAATGAAGAAATAAAGGCACAGGAGTTTAATAGATTCACTATTCAATATTGGTACAAAATTTGAATTCCCAGGTACAGTATATGTTTTTGAATTTCTCTAATTGTTAGAATCCTGTCACAAGTAAATGTTATTTGTCATGAAAACCAAATTAATGGTCGCATTGACTCATTACTCATACTGAACAGTATTTCTTGTATTCCTTCATATTCATGAACATAATTTATTTAAATCACACCCATCAGTACATGAACTCCAATGAAATTGCAGGATATGATCAGATGAACAATCATGAGCACATGTTCTTTTAGAGCTCCGCATGCGCAAAGTAAAATTTGAAATCATGGAATACTCATAACAAAAGCAAACATTCTGAGATCAATTTCAATGGCAAATGAGGCCTGTTTATTAAATTGGTTATCTAACGTGCCAATACCAATGCTCATCTTTTTGAAATCTTCCCCCTGGAACAGTTTAGGGGAAATATCTGTAACCATGTCAACAGATCATGGTAAAATAAATATGAAGCTTATTTTTTTTGAGTCGCATGACCCTGTTTGAAAATATTAGGTCCCCACCATAATCATCTAATAATGATCTGCCCCTTTAGTGAGTGCTTGACCTTAAGTTTCTTATCAGGCATATCAATTTCACTCACAGCATTACAACATTTTTCAAATTAAAATTGTCAATCAAACCTTGAAATATACATGATAAAGGAGTAAATTGATATTTATGCTGATCATGCATTTTGCCTAAAGGCTGGAAGGTAACTTACCTGTACCTGGAAAGTTTATATTATTTCTTTGATTGAGCGTTGGATCATATTGGTGTCCTTATAAATAAAGTGCTCAATATGAGACAATGTCTTATCCCATATTAAAAGTTAATAGATTACTTGACTGCACAAATTCTTATCATTATCCCACTGAATGAACTTGGTGAAAGATATGGAGAAGCTGTCTGTCCGTCCATCAATTCATCTTACCATTTCTTTGTCAGTCCAGCAGATAACTCAAATACCAATTGATAGATCAGATTCCGGGCATAGGGCCTCTTTTTGAGAAGGAAATTTCAATATGGCCACTCAGTTTGAAATGGCTGCCCTTATTCCTAAAAGATTGATAAGTCAAATACGGGTTGACAAATTTGGTTCTGATTTATTTGCTGATGCCTTAGGGACTTATGACCTCTGCAGTCATTTTTCAGAAGAAATAATCAAATTTGGTCAAAATTTTGATAAAGTTTTTGTTTGGTGGGATTTGCTAGTCCAGGGAATTGCTATTTTTCTAACGACCCTTGCCATTGAACTTTGATCAGAATTTCTGTGTTAATCTTATACAATGATTCTACTTCACATACCTAAAGATAAAAGATATTTTAATAATATATGATTGAACACATACCATACCTTCTTCATTTAAATGTCATGTGTGATGGATTATTTCTGTGACATCATAGCAATTACCTAGCAACAAAAGCCAAGAAGGGTAACTCTACCCTCTGAAGCAGTCAGGAAAATAAAAATGGAATAAAATTGGATTATTTTATTGACATTGAGCATTCAATGGCTAAGACTCATCTTGGTCTAATGACAGGATGCACAAATAAGGTTAAATGATTGGTTGTAAGATGGTATATGGGACATTGCCGGCAAGTTTTCTGTCTGTAAAGTCAAGTTATACTCTGACACAGGGAAATGAGGTCTCAATGAGGCCTGGCAGTTTTAAGACACTTCAACATGTGAGTAAGGTGACATTAGAAGTTGAAGTTTAAAGTACATGTACACAGAAGGTTTAATATAACCATGTTTTTTCATTGAATTGTTTCATTGGCAAAGGGCACAGGAGGCAATTTTATCTAGCAAATTGATTATTTCAAGAATTTGTTCAATACCATTTTACAGTCTCTTGTTTTTAGAATTTTGATACTGGAGACCTTGGTATGGTTAAAAATAAATGATGATGAAAATGATATGATTTCAATATTTTTAGTTGTCATTAAATTAGACCACATTCAGACTAGTTTTTGTCATTTTGACCATATCAAGCTGCGACATGATAAATTATTCCTTATCACGTGGGGAGGCAATGATGAAACATTATGTTCAATCACTTGTGGCGTGGTACCGTGAAATCTTCATTCACCATCATGCAATTAATATTATCATTCCCTAAGCAGTAGAATAGATTGTTGAATCTCATGCCCCATATATTTCTATCCTCACTATTCTTTTCTTATCTGAAACTGGTTTTTTTTCAGGGTTACTCATCACCGAGGCAGTCAGGATCTACCTGGGAACAAGGTGGCAATGCAGGAATGCGTAATCTAGGAAATACAGTAAGTTAGTGATGTTGTCAAAATGAAAGTCAGCATATTTATCTACTGTAGATACACTTAATTTGGCTCCCGTTTAATTTGATGGTTTGGCGGATCTAGAAAATCTGCCTAATTAAAATTCCGTCAAATTTCAGTTTGGAATTTTTGTCTAGTGCACTTCAGAAATATAACTTCTGAGGCCCCATTTCCTGTCATTAGTCATCAATTCTACATTATTCCAAAAGAAATACAGAAAATATCTTAGTAAACACCTGTCCTAATGACATAAATATAGACAAAAATTAAACTTTAGTCCTGAATCCGCCGAGTGAAATAGCCGCCAATATTTGAAATTGAGCAAATCTGTCTTAAGTAGCGTCAAAATAAGTGTATCTACAGTACTCTTGAGATGATATTTCTTCCACAATTGTGATGACAATTTGACAAAACACACTACCAACTCATTATAAGATTTGCATGTAACTTTTTCTCAGCACATTGCAAAATTCTTACAAGTTATATTTGATGAAATTTCCAGCTTAGTTTTCAAAAGAGTGCAGAACTTGCCTGTCCATGTAAATGTGTTTAGTATTATTTACTACCATGATTCAGTGTGCCTCCAATAAAGTTTCAAAAATTCTTAAATCATGGACATGAAGTTGGTGCTAAAATCTTACCCTAAAAAATTTGTGAAATACTAAAATATTGCATTATTACAAGCAAAGTAATAAAAACTAGTGGTGTCAGTTAACCGCTTGAGCATTAACCGGTTAACTGGGGGTTTTTACCGGTTAAAGTAGGTTAACCGGCGGGAAATTTGAACTTATAATTTCAAATGAAATCTTCATCTTCGATCTTGGAAGTTGAAAAAATTTGGAAAAATGATATATCGGCGTTTATTTTTTACGTTCGTCAAGCTTTACGCTATTCTATGTAAGTAAGCGCGGGAAAGCAATGTGGCAGGGATTAAAGTTGCTGATTGGATGTTTGTAAGGAATTATCGGACCTATCACATGTATGAGTAGCTCACATGAAACTGACGCTTGAAAAACAAACAGATTAAAATGCAAAGTAAGCGCGGGAAAGCAATGTGGCAGGGATTAAAGTTGCTGATTGGATGTTTGTAAGGAGTTATGGGACTTATGACAAGTAGCTTACGTGAAACTGACACCATAAAACCAAACGGATTAGCATGCAGAATAAGCGCGGGAAATAACAGAATTATACACGGTCAACTAACCGCCCATAAAAACTCAGACCGGTCAAGGCATTATCGGCGGTTAACCGGTTAACCGGTTAATACTTGACACCTCTAATAAAAACCCACATGTTACACTGAAGCTTAAAAATCCTCAAATATCCTAGGGAGAGGACTGTGATCTCATATTATAACAATTTTCGATTTCAGTGCTTCATGAACTCAGTGCTGCAATGCCTGAGCAACACAAAGCCCCTCCTAGAGTACTGCATGCAAGAACGTCATATCATGGACATCAACAAAACTACAAGCAGCTTAAAGGGGGCTCTTATCAATGGTATGTAGTGTGTGCTGTCAGGTACATCAAGCTACATAGCACCTTACCAATTAATCTTGTAGTTTGCATAATACACATTCCGTTTGATCTGATTGAACCTGAAACAACATCCCATACAGAAATGCCAAAAAGCTCCTGAATTTCCAAGTATCATTCAATCTACATTTCTAGAAAAGCTAAATAAAACTCAGACCCGTAGCCAGAATTTTCCAAGGGGGGTTCACTTTTCCAAAAAATTCTAGGGGGGTTCACTTTGGCAAATTTGGCCAAAAATCACTCAAAAAATAGTCAGAATGGTGAAAAACTGCATGATTTTGAAAGAAATTTTGGCTTCGAACCCCCCTGGCTACGGGCCTGAAACTAAAAGCAAATGAAGCTCTGCTAACAACAGCTTCACAAGAAGTGTTTCATCAATTTTTTATACATGTATGTTTTAGGGTAGATCTATGTTTTGAGCTGCCTATATTAGGACCAGTCATGAAATACACTCTATGAATAAAACATCTCTATGTCTTCATCAAATATTCAAACCTGAGTGTTAAAGTAGATTAAAAACAGTTGATGTTATGCAGTTGTAGCACATCAGTATAACCTGATATCATATTATTATTCTGTATTGTAAGGGGTCTCTGACTTTCTTTATGGCTAATAGTCAAATAGCTAAAGTTATGGCTAAATAGTCAATAAATCAACATTTGTTAATTAATAATTAATGTTACTTTGATTTAATCCCAAACTCCCCCCCCCCTTCACTGTTGAAGAAATACAAAAAAAAATTCTCCTCAGAAAATCAGAAATTAAATTGGATTTCATCCCCACCCTTGCAAACATAGACAATAGAGTATTTTGATGGAAATCAATGTTGTAATGCATTTCCTTTTGATGTATGCTTTTCATTTGCAGCGTTTGTCTCTCTGTTGAACAGTATATGGAAAAGTGGAGAGTCTTACGTAGTTCCTACCTCACTCAAGGCCCAAATACAGAAGTTTGCACCACGCTTTGGAGGATATAAGTAAGTAGTATTCTATGAGCTTCTGTCACTTACATGTAGTTCTAAGCTTTACCATATTGAACCTGTGACACTCCTTTAAATTAAATGTGTGTTTAATGTTCCCTACCCGCTCATTCCCTACATTAATCATTATAAATAAATCTCTCGCTTTGTTTAGTAATTTTTTTAGTATATATAAACAAGTATTTTGCATTGTGTGTCAGTAATAACTACTTTGACTGTATTTTGATAGTATATTGTTATATTAACTACAGGGTGTGTTGTAAGGATTTTGGACCCACCATACAAAATTGAATTCAAGTTATTTTTTCCTATACATACTTAATCAGGTGGACTACAGTCTAGATCACCACTTCAGTGTTATGTCTGTGGCTTAGATAACTCGACAACAGCTTTCATTTGTCACAAGCAAACGTGGTAACATATATTGTTATGATCTCCAACATTTTTGTGGACAATGTTCGGTAGTTGGTGTCTGACAGTTGGTATTTGATGTCTGTAACAAATGGCAGTTGGTGACATTTTGCATGTTAATGCCTTTGATATTTTTTTGTTTCAGTCAACAAGATGCCCAGGAGTTACTAATATATGTGTTGGAGGGGCTACATCAGGATGTCAACAGGGTAACTACCAAGGTGAAGCGTGAGATCATTGATGACAAGCAGCTAGAGGGACTGAACACTTATGAGCAATCTCGCCTTTATTGGAGGAATTATACCAAAGTTGATGACAGCTTCATTGTAGGTGAGTGAAATAAGGAAAAATAGAGGTTAATAGACCTTCCCAATAAACATTGCCCACTTTTGGTACATCAAAGAAGCTATGATATATAGGCTAGGTTGATTGTGTCATTCAAAGAATCAAGCCCAGCAGTTCACCGTTTTGTTTTCAAGTCCAGAATAATGTGAGCCTCTGGAAGAACTGAGTTGATTAATTGCCTACATTTGAGACACAGCATCTTAAATCTTAACATAAGCATTTACTTGACTCCCAAACTCAAAGAACCCAAATAGGTATACATGTTTTAATATCAAAAATTAATTTTATTTTTATATACATTAAAAATATGGTAATTACTTGAAATAAAATGAGAGATCAATTATGTTTATCATACAATATTATTGTGAATATTGTCGGACTTTGTACAGACGAAGGGTAATTTGTGTCAACAACTATATTACAAGTGGGTGACGTATGACAGGTATACGTCGCTGTGAAATCACAAGACGTAACAAAATGGCTTAAGTCCCTTCAACTCCTTTGCATAACATAAAAACTAAAGATTTTGGTAGTGTGTCTATTCCATTTATTCTTACAAATCAATATAAAGTTCTAAACTCCACTGAATGAGCGCGATCCTCAATAAAATCTCAAAGAGTCCAATAATTACAAAATTACAAGTAGTCCCAAAAAGTCTCAGTGATCTCGGAGCTTATGTTTCTTAAAGATCAAAGGAATGCTTAAATCCAAACTGATCACAATTGTCTCAATCTCAACTACTCTCAAGTATCGAAAATGCTGATCCCGATCCTTCTTCAGGATCTTAAATCAGGCACAAAATTCAAAAAGTCTCTATATCAAAAGTCTGATCAAATAGTCTTCTAATCTCAATGATCTTGGGAATCAAAGACTTAATCCCATAAAACTTATCAGTTACATCTTCAAAATATCTAATCTCTACTCTATTATAATGTCGTTAGTACCTCCAAATGACCCTTCTTCAGGATCACGAGCTAACTATTTGCAACACAGTTTATTCCCTTATAATACATGCCATCTACATAAAGTTAGTCCCTCCGAATGACCTTTATTCAGGATCACGAGCTAACAATTTACATCTACATAAAGTTAGTCCCTCCATATGACCTTTATTCAGGATCACGAGCTAACAATTTACATCTACATAAAGTTAGTCCCTCCATATGACCTTTATTCAGGATCACGAGCTAACAATTTACATCTACATAAAGTTAGTCCCTCCAAATGACCCTTCTTCAGGATCACGAGCTAACAATTCACATCTACATAAAGTTAGTCCCTCCAAATGACCCTTCTTCAGGATCACGAGCTAACTCAACCTCATTGGTGATATTTAAATGGACAATAAACTCATGAAATATCAGTGGAACTGTTTCACTTACGTTTTTGTGTAAATACTCGAGCGCCGGTAATTCAAATTCACTCTGAAGTTTCTTCAATGTAATGTCGCAATTAAATTATCATTGATGTCTCCATTATGTCTCCAAAAACGGTCATTAAAGTTGAATTTCTTCGGGACAAAATTCAACACAGCCCCGCCATTGATGAATATTGAAAAACATGGCGTCTAGGGGTTTACAAATTGTAAATCACGGCAAAACTTTCCCCTAAACTCCCGCCAAAAACATGAAATTGATCATAAGTTATATTGCCCCTTTTACTTGAAATGGGATTGGAAATCCAGGCTAATGCATAATAAACACACTGAATTTATATAAAAACTACTTTAATTAAAGTTTACATTAAAATATGAAAGAGTAATTAACTTGACCTAAGTTTTACTACGTTCGTAAATTTACAGATGGCTGCCGTAAGCAGAAAATGTTTTCAAAAGATGCGTCAGGAATATACAAAATCTACACTCTACCTTTAAATTATAAACGCATCATGGTAATCTCTGGATTATAACAATTGATACTGTGATAAACATAACATGTAATTTACCTTTACAGTGGTAGCAAATCCTGTCCAAAATTGAGAAAAATTATGTGGTCGATCACTTCCAGACGACACAAGTATAACGCGCATCTATTTTGCGCATGACGGGTTACTATGCAACTCAGCGCCCTTACATAAAATTACAAAGTTGACATGCACTACTCCACCAGTGAAAACTATGACATGGCATATATTTAATTTTCCCACAATATATTGTTCATTAAATGGTCCATTGATTATAAGATCTTGAAAAAACTCCAATAGCAGGTGAAAGATTAAAACTTGTAAACCTGACAATATTTAGCAATGCAAGCCATACCAATGATAGATGTAGATGTAAAAGAGAGGGTGTAAAAGATCTGGTAATAACATCGGAATAACTACATCTTTATTGTGTGTTCCAGATACGTTTGTAGGCCAATTGCGGAGTACTCTAAGATGTACAGAATGTGAACATAAATCTCTAACATTTGATCCTTTCTGGGAGCTATCTGTGCCATTACCAAAGGTAGGTGACCCATATACATACTTGTTTTGTATTGATACACTTGGATTAATGATACTGAAATTGAATATTTTGTTGTGACTGGCATTTGGTGTTTGGCATCAACATTGACAGCATCTGTAACAATTTGCCCTTTTGCTTTTGCAACTATGTGCACGGTGCCCATGTCAAGCTGCGCACCTACTTAGGCGCGCAGTTTGTTTCGATCACAAACTGCGTGCCTAAGAACATTGCATCATTTAAGTTTGAGTCTGTATTTTGAAACGTAATTTAAAGACATTTATCCTGCATTGTTTTCTTGTTTAATGCGTTCATTCTGTGGCGAATATACGAATCTTGCAAATACTAGCAAAAACTATGTTCAAATGAATCTAAGTTTTAAAACATAAGCAGATTAATGGCATTTTCGTCACTGATTTAACAGGAATTTATACGTAAATCTATCTATAGCACTATAAACATAAATGACAAATACTTTAGACTCGTTTTATATTTAATTCCTTACACATTTATCATGTATAATTCAAAATATTTCGTGATAAAACAGATAATCAGGAGATTAAAAAGAAATAAATCACAAACTGCGCGCCAATTTTAGCCAGAAATAACAAATTGTGCGCATACACCATTAAAACTACATATTATCATTGGAATTTCTACAGAGGCACGTGTAGGTGTTTTTCATGTAGCTTTGGAAATTTTGCTTTATCGTCAGATTTTATGAGATTTTCATATTGAAAGTCAAAATGTATAATAGAAGTGACAATTAAGTTGGGAACGAAAAAAACTTTTATTTTCAGATCACCATCTTGTTGGATGGACTCTCATAGTGTTTCAATTATGTGGTCCTACTATTAGACACATATGTGCCTTGTATGGCGCTTATGTTTTCTAATAATACAAAACAAGCTTGGATAGGCAAGCAGCTTGGAAATATTAGACAAGCAGTTTGGGAAATACATGTGAATATAGGCACGCAGTTTGACAAGAAAAATGTTTAAATCACGTTTATGGCATATTATCCTTTTGAACACAAACTTTGCTGATTTAATCAGATGGAGTGATCCTATATATTCTAGCATACACAGACACAATTGCTGAATAAACGGCAAATGACGATAAAAAGACATAGATATAACTTTACACTGTAAATTTTGAACACAGAAGTTACTTAAGACCCTTATATTGAGATAACTAGGTTTACATCGGGGAAAACATTGAGTACTATGAGTACTATACTATAAGTTCATCTTCACAGAATGGTACTATCTTTAGAACGAGACTAACCTTGTATTTTTCGTATTTTGGCTCTTTTTGGGAGTCGTGTCCTCCCCGTCTCACATTTTGAAATATGCGCGCAGTTTGTCAGAGTTTCAAACTGCGTGCCTAGTAGGCACGCTGCTTGACATGGGCATCGTGATGTGGGGACAAATTATCCTGTTAGTGCCAGTTTGTCCCAAGTTTCTTCCTAATTTTACACAATTACATCTGTACAAACTTGTTTACTTGTGGCTTATAATGCAGTTCTGCAAAGCGCCGGGATGTGTTTGTTAAAGTTTTGTATAAATTTATATGGAAATAAATCATTAATAAAAAAAATAAAAAAATTACATCTGTACATTTTAGAGAGGTTACTCAGATGTCTCCTTACAGGACTGTTTCAACCTCTTCACTGTGGAGGAAATGCTGGAGGGAGACGAAAGGCCGGTAAGGGAAACACATTATTAGTATTTTTTTCTATGATATTATTCTCATGATCAGCATCACATTTTGCTTTTTCAGGGCACACTACAAGCACTGATGTATAGGACAATGTCCAGTGAATAAAACTATTGTAAAGCCAGGCCCGTAGCCAGGATTTGCCAAGTGGGCTTCACTTTTTGGAAAATTCCAGGGGGGTTCACTTGTGACAATTTTGGTCCAAAAATGGCCAAAATCACTTAAAAGGTGCTCAGAATGGTGAAAAGCTGCATGATTTTGAAAGATTTTTTAGGTTTTTGGGTTCATCGAACTCCCCCTTGGCTGCAGGAAAACGACAAATGTGTCCAGTGTATACTATAATAACAAGATTGTTCACTGATAGGTTTAAACATGGAAACCCATCATTGTTGATCATTCATGAGTTAAATTATTTAAAGCAAAACATTGAGATGGAAAATCATCAACTATTTATTGATTTACTCACTCATTGAAGGTTTATCATCATTGACTTATCTGAGATAACATAATCGTGAGAAAATGAACTTTTGGCACCAATTTCGGTTAAAATTTTGATTTCAACAGTCCAGTATACTAGCGGAAGTCAGCTATAGAGCACTACTATATTTTCATTGTAGAAATGTGAGAAGTGCAAAACACGTCGTAAATGTGGCAAAAGCTTCAGCATACAGAAGTTCCCGCAAGTGTTAGTTGTCACGTTGAAGAGATTCTCTCAGGAGAGGTTCATGAGGAGCAAGCTGTCCACCAATGTCACCTTCCCTGTCAATAACTTAGATCTCACCGAATATGCTGCTGACAAATCTGGTAGGAATATTTGAAGAAAGTTGAATATTTTAATTTTTTTTATTTTTTATTTTTTGTATTCTTCTTGTCAGGGATTGGCTGGGAATATAAGGAGAGGTTCATGAGAAGCAAACTCTCCAGCAGTGTCACAAATCTAGTATGCATAGTTTGAATATTTTAGTTTTTTGTATGGATCTTGTCAGTTATTGACTGAAAGTCAGTGAAGTATACCCTTGTAGAGCTTATGGATTGCAAACTTTTCTTGATAAAACTTGAATAGCCATTTTGGATAGTTTAACCTTTGCATAACCTACGTATAACCGTTTAGATTGTTCCTCAATATAAAACAAAATATTGTAAAATGTGTTTCTAGGAGGTCCCTTTATCTACAATCTCTATGGTGTTAGCAATCACTCTGGGAGCACATACAGTGGCCACTACACAGCATATGCCAAACACCCCTATAATCATCAATGGCAGCTCTTCAATGACACAAGGTAAGAGAAGACCCCTTAGTGTGTTAGATAGATAAACATAAGCTGGACAATCATCTAACTTATGGTACAGTTGAGAAAAAGCAAGGAAAATAATGGCAGAATTATCGCAAATAAAACAAGATATTATTGACTCTCAAGAAATCATTTATGATTGAAACATTTATTTACCAATACAGAGAAACCTGTGCACATTGAACACCTACATGTATGGAGCCACAAACAAGTGCTCACTGTATGGGAGGTCTTACAACAGAGAGGGAAATTTTCATACAGAATTCAGTTGAGTATGTGGTGAGGAAGGGTATCCATTAGAGGCAGGTGTTCCCTAGAGAAAGGTGTTCACTAAAACATGTTTTACTGTATATGTTTTACACATAGTTTCTCTTATGAATCTTCATATTCAATGTTGTATTTTTCAGAGTCAGCAAGGTTTCAGAGCGACAAGTTGTTTCCTCTGAGGCATATCTCCTGTTCTATGAACTGACATCCAGTGGAACACGATCATCACGTCTATGAGACCAAGCCAGGAATCATCATCTTGTATCTATAATTACCTACTTTCATCAATTTACATGTACTCAACTAGTAGTACTGTACATTTGCCAACTTATTGTACATGTACTCCTCTTTTACAATTACTCAACTTATTGAAAATGTATTCAGTGTACATGTCATCTTACTTACATATACTTAATTATAAAAGTTTACACAATTACATTTACATCTACTCGACTTCAAAAAGCTGTGAAAGGAATTACAGTGCAGTAGCTAGATATGACATAAATGTAGAATGTCAAGTTGTACATAATGTACATCTACTATCTTGTTGTACATAATGTACATACACCAAGAGAATTTAAAGACCCTGGCAATGCACAATAACTCTGTCATTGGCCATGTTATTAGAATATACAGTAGTTATGATTTAAAACTATAGCGGTGTGAATGTACAGTATGCATTGCAAGACTACAATATTTTCTACTTTGCACAAATGCAAAGATTTACATTAAAAGTCTTCATGAATCTGAAGTCAAAAATAAATTAATCAAAAATTAACATTTGTGAAATGTTTCTATGGTTGTTAAATTTTTATCACAAAATTATTTATTGAATGTTATTAAAAGTTATAAACTTTTTCTATCTGTTTTTTAAGATATATCTAAAACATGAGATTCAAATGTATTTATCATTTCCGTCTTGAGGTTTTTCCTACACAGGTACAACATAGATTCCCTCCTTCATCAGTCTGATATACTGCGCTAAAAGTTGGTCTTATTTGAGGTTAATGGTTATTATGTCACCACCACAACTGTTGACATATTGTTATAGTCTCCAAATCTTGTGAATGTTGTTTTGATGGTTGCCATGGTGTTCAGCCGTTAGTGTTTGGCATCCAGCATCTGTAAAAAATGGCAGGTGGTGACATTTTGCATGTTAATGCCTTGTTATTTTTTGGTGCTGTGTATAAGACTGATATTTATATGTTCATTAACATATAGAATTTTTAAACATGTACAATGTACAATGCACATATAACATGCACAACTATCTACAATGACAATCTGGAGCATAGCCTATATGTTTTATGAAAACAATATGTTTTATCTTTATAATTAAATGTTTGGACTAATACCCCCTCTCATATACATGTATATTTGAATTGATTAGTCTAGTGTATCCCATTGTATACATTATAAATTATACCATATTATATTTGTCTAGTCAAACTTATAATTAATCTAATGGCTTATAGAATCAACTTAATCTTGTGTGTAATTAAACATGTGTCACTGAATCAAGCAAAGAAGTGTTTTAAAAAAGCATGATATAGTGAAAAGGTGGAACTGGGCAAAAAAATAAAGTAAATAGGTATGTAGAGGTACTAGAGGCAACTAAAATTGTATAGAGATCAAAGAAAATCATGCCTGTCATTCTGCTTTGAGGTAAAGATTAGAACGATATTACAAAGGTTGTAAATTAACAGCATATTGCATGCAGCTCCATCTATCTATCTTATAAATGTATGAACCTTGTTGGTTGTAACCTATCCCCTCCCACCAATCTGCTTGATGTATAGTTACACATACCCAAATCAGGTTGTGTTTCTCAGTCTTGCAAAATATACAATGGACTTGTGGATCTGTAAATTGATGGTGTTTCCAAAATGGACACACACTCGGTAAATTAAACGACACGTGCTTGGTAATGGTGACACATACAACATATAAACGAAGTGTATTTTTGCATTATCTATGCAGCAATGAAATTGTAGAAACAAATGTATTTTTAAATCATTGTACAACATGTACACCTACACTGTATATAAAAATTTTACTTCTACTCTGTAGGCCTATACAGTACTTATCAATTTTAATGATATGATTGATGTACCAGTTGTAATGTTATTCAAACTATGATTTCTTTTCAAATAGAGATCTTGCCATATTTTAATTTTCATGTTAGGATTGCACCAAGTCATGAGCCCAGAATAACAGTATTTGTCTCAAGTTAAGAGGTCCATTTGTATTTTCAGCAATGCTAAATAAGAGCATTTCCATTTGCATTTACAGTTTATTACCAAAAAGTGATTTTAGTTGTTCTAATATTTCAAATATTTCAATGGTGTTTCAGTGCTCAGTTTGTACTCAAGTTATTTTACACTCATGTTCATTTTAATGGAAAATTGAAAAATATTAAGTTGATGCCATATTTGATGAATTGTTATGCATAGCTCAGGCACATCTACATGTTTCTTGAATGTGTACCTTGATTTATTTATACACTGTTTATATATGTCATGGGTAGTATTCAAAGGATAAGGCACTGAACTTGTAATGTGTGATACTTGATGATACCAACATTACTAGTGAATAGTGGAAGTACATGCAGAAATTATGCTTATCATCAGTTGGATCCTGCCTGTGATACATATTGCCCAATTTTAATGGATTGTTTCATACTATTTATTGAAGTGTTAATAAAGTATATTTTACCTGCAAAGTTAAACCTAAAATCTTGGCTTTTGTTTTTTAATTGTAAATCGAGCTTCGAGTAGAACACTTCCATTATTGTTGGAAGCTGTCCCAGACAGGCCACTGCACAGTGAAGTGTATTAATTTTTGTATGCTCATCACGTTAGGTACTTAATGGGCTGTTCAAAAAATTCTTATAAACTTTGATTTGAATGACAATTTGATACATGAGCACCCAAAATATTCCATAAAATATATTACTTTACTGCAATGGCTTGTCATGTGACAATGAGCCAATGTTTGCCATGATAGCCATTTAATGTGATGTCATTGGTACACTTCAGCGCAAGTAGTTCTACAAGCTTTACTTTTGAATTCCTGTGGATTGTCACAATTAAATTATTGATCTAATGATAATATTTTCTGACAATGTTGAACAGGAATTCTGGAACAACATCCACTAATAAAAGGAACAATGTGCCATAAACAACGAGATATGTTAGGTCATCTTGATCAACCAAAGTAATGATGATTGGCGTTATGAACTGAAACAACGGCCCTAGTTTTCTATTAGAAATTAACTTCAATTTAAGTAAGACTGGGGAGGGGGCAATCAAAAATTTATTAAATAATGCCCATAGTCAGCTTTTGCCAACCACTGGCGGATTAGGGGGGGGGGCCTGGGGGCCCGGGCCCCCCCCCCTTGGGTGGGCCCAGAAAAAAAAAATTGGGCCCAAAATTTTTTTTGGGCCAAACAAGGCCTTCAGGCCCCAAAAAGTGGGCCTTTTTGGTCATTACTGGGCCTTTTAAGGCCTTATTTTTTAATTTCAGGCCAAATTTTGAAGAAAATGGGCCTCAAAATTTCAAAATTTGGGCCCTCTTTTGGATTTTAGGGGCCCAAAATTTTTTTCCGCGCAAGCGCGGACGTTTTTTCTCTGAAGTGTACTTAGGGCCCCCCCCCCTCTTTGGTTCCGGGATCCGCCCCTGCCAACTGTCCAAGGGTGTTCAATTTGTCAAAAGTTGCTGGGGGTTTTGCTTGCTTTGACAAATTTGCCCCAAATCACATGGAGGAACAATCCCCCTGGCTACAGGTGCTTGAATCTGGATAGTTGAGCGATAAAGTCTGGATAGAAAAAGGAGAAAATTTATTGACCTAAGCTTGCGTTGTTGTGTACTGAATTGTCAACATTTTACATGCAGATAATTACTAAATTACTAACCCCCATCTACGTATATCTACTTAATTTGGTGCTACTTATCATGGTGGATTTGCTGTTTTGAACATTTGGCGGACTTGCAATATTATAATGCATTAATGGAACTAATTTACATGATACTAATTACTGGGGCCACCAAATTAAGTAGAAGCACAGCTTATGTACTGTGTTCCCAATGGGAAGATGTCCGGGGGGGGGGGGGGTCACTGTATACAAAATTCTGTAGGGTCCTAGACTGAACCCTAATATCAATATGTTCCCATACCAATCTGTCGAATTTCAATGGGTTCATTGCTGTACCAAATGTCAAAAAAGGTAGCCCATGGCGCTGGGGATCCCCGCCAAGGTTTATATAGCGACCCCCTCACCGGGGAAGATGTGGACTGTGTTTACTTATTTCAAAGTCCCAGCCCTTGAATAGGTACATGTTATACCATGTACGAACTAACTTGTTACCTAAATAACTTGGGATTGGAACTCCAATATAGCCTAAATCAAAGGGTCAAAATTTCAGCTATGGAAATTTCAAAATGAAATGAACCATGCATCATTCATAAATCAATTTCTCTTTTGGAAATAATGGGTGGCCCTGAGAAGGGCCGTTGGTTGTAGGTCGAAGTCCAGCAGTTTAGTATTCTTGGGATTGGCTTGATGCTTTGGCCTTGGCGCCAGATTTCTTGGGCAGAAGCACAGCTTGGATGTTGGGCAGCACACCACCCTGAGCAATTGTTACACCTCCGAGGAGTTTGTTCAATTCCTCATCGTTGCGAACAGCGAGCTGCAGATGGCGGGGAATAATTCTGCTTTTCTTGTTATCACGTGCGGCGTTTCCTGCAAGCTCAAGAATTTCGGCGGCCAAATATTCAAGGACGGCTGCCAGGTACACTGGGGCACCAGCTCCTACACGCTTGGCATAGTTTCCTTTGCGAAGTAAACGATGGATTCTTCCGACTGGGAACTGAAGTCCAGCCCTGGTAGATCGGCTCTTAGCCTTGGATTTTGCTTTTCCTCCTTTACCGCGTCCAGACATTTTGTTTTTCTTCGTTGAATGAGATTATTCTGATCTCGTTCAAAAATGAATTTGTTATTTATAGTGGGGAAAAGATAATGAGGGGATTGAGGCTGTAACCAATCAAATCACTTCCCTCCAACTTCTAACCAATCAAAACTTGGAAGTCTTGGACGTCCGCGCCAAAACCAGGTCATTGAAATCTCGGCGGAAGTTCAATTAACAAACTCACGTGAGAACTGACATGGTGGAAAACATTGAAGTTTTCATCATTTTCTCCACATTTTATTGAATATCACAACCATGATTGAAAATAGGGACTTCATAGCACTTGGCGTAAATGCTGCAATGTCAATTGCAGCATTCTTTGTAACATGGCTGGTAATTCCTCTCTTCAGAGACATGTTTCTAAAGGCTAACCTCTATGGTGTTGACATGTCCAAAAAATCAAAACAAAAAGTGTAAGTACAGTCTTCTTACATCTTACATCTATCCTTGGGGAAGAAGGTTGGATCCTGTATAATCCCCATCTTTTTATCGGTCATTGTTTGTATTTTGTTACTTCTTGTTTGTTGTGCGATGCGCCAAATAAATAGTTCAGAAGTTGTATTGTTCATTTCTGAATATATTGTCGATCTGGTTTTTGAAGCTATTGACATCTTTGGCACTAATAGCAGATTCGGGTAGTTTGTTCCAGTTATTTGCAACACGCTGGGTAAAAGACATCCTTCTAAGTTCTGTTCTATTAAATCTAATCTGCACTTTTTGACTATGCCCTCTGGTGTTCTTAAGGTAACGCTTCAGTTAATCAAAAGTACAAAAAAATGGCAGGCATATTTTTTTGACTAAGTCACAAGATTTTGTTTTCTGTTTTCCTTATTTGTGAATGCATTTCCTGACTAAAGAGACATGTCAAAGAAAGCTTCACATTTAAACACATTTTTTTAATGATGAATTGGAGGTGCATGGGTCCTTAAAGCTAGCTTGGAGACAGTGAAGTGAGGATAACTTTTTAAAATTTCAAGGAGTAGGATTGCAATGGAGACACGTTTGTAAGACTCCAAAATTTCCACAAATCATCTTACCTTACCAAGGAACACTGAAGGAGCATTAAAATGTGTACTTCATGCATTGTTAGAGTATAATAAAGCTCAAACCAAAGTAAATTCTAAATATTTCATGTCTACCATTTTGTTTGCTGGGACTATTTTCTAGTCCAAAATAATCCTCACTCATGTATCCATTGTTTACATTTAAAAAACATCAATTATGTATCTATCATGATCATTATACTGTTATATATAAAGTATACTAGTGATAATCCATCCCACTTGGTGAAGTCACAAAAACTTATATGAGGATTACAGGAAGTCTAGAAGTAGTTCCGGCAAGAAAAATGGTGGACATGAAATATTTATCAGAAACTATGGTTTGAGCTTTATCATACTCTAACAATGCAAGAAGAGCACATTTTCATGCTCCCTCGATGTTCCTTGATAAGGTAAGATGATTTGTGGAAATTTTGGATTCTTGCAAATGTTTGACTGTTGTGAGGCTACTCCTTCAAACTTTCAAAAATTAGCCTCATTTCACGGTCTTCATGCTAGCTTTGGGGACCCATGCACCTCCAATTCATAGTTATAAAAAATGCGTTTAAAAGTGAGGTTTTCTTTGACATGTCTCTTTAGTCAGGAAATGCATTCACATATGAGGAAAACAGAAAACAAAATCATGTGACTTAGTCAAAAATATATGGCTGCCAGTTTTTGTACTTTTGATTAAGTTAACGGTTACCTTAAGTTTGGGTTTCTCAAACAGTTTGTTAGGATTTATTCTGTCTTTACCTCCTCCTCCTAGTATCTTGTAGGCTTGAATTAGGTCACCTCGTCAAGATTGCTGAATGTTCGCTTTATGAGTCCAAGTACATTGTTATGTCACCACCAAAAGTGGTGACATATTGTTATGGTCTCCGTTTTTTTGCGACGGCGTCCGGCGGTTGGTGGTTGGCGTCCGGCGGTTGGCGTCTGTAACAATTTCTTACAACTTCCTATAACTTAACAAATACTGTTTAGACTGACTTCAATTTTTTTCTAAATCATCTACATGTTCTCAGAAGTTCAAATCTGACTTTAGATTTGACATTTGACCTTCAATGACCTTCTCAAGGTCAAAAAGGTCTTTTTTCAACTTGCTTCACATTGACTAAATTTTTTTTCAAAATCATCTACATGTTCTCAGAAATTCAAATCTGACTTTAGATTTGACATTTGACCTTCAAATCTGACTTTAGATTTGACATTTGACCTTCAATGACCTTCTCAAGGTCAAAAAAGGTCAAAAAGGTCTGTTTTCAACTTGCTTCAAATTGACTAAATTTTTTTTTCAAAATCATCTACGTGTTCTCAGAAATTCAAATCTGACTTAAGATTTGACATTTGACCTTCAATGACCTTCTCAAAGTCAAAAAAGGTCAAAAAGGTCTGTTTTCAACTTGCTTCAAATTGACTAAAAAAAATTTTCAAAATCATCTACGTGTTCTCAGAAATTCAAATCTGACTTTAGATTTGACTTAAGATTTGACATTTGACCTTCAATGACCTTCTCAAAGTCAAAAAAGGTCAAAAAGGTCTTTTTTCAACTTGCTTCAAATTGACTAAATTTTTTTTTCAAAATCATCTACATGTTCTCAGAAATTCAAATCTGACTTTAGATTTGACATTTGACCTTCAATGACCTTCTTTAGGTCAAAAAAGGTCAAAAAGGTCTGTTTTCAACTTGCTTCAAATTGACTAAAAAAATTTTTCAAAATCATCTACGTGTTCTCAGAAATTCAAATCTGACTTAAGATTTGACATTTGACCTTCAATGACCTTCTCAAGGTCAAAAAAGGTCAAAAAGGTCTGTTTTCAACTTGCTTCAAATTGACTAATTTTTTTTTTCAAAATCATCTACATGTTCTCAGAAATTCAAATCTGACTTTAGATTTGACATTTGACCTTTAATGACCTTCTCAAGGTCAAAAAAGGTCAAAAAGGTCTGTTTTCAACTTGCTTCAAATTGACTAAAAAAAATTTCAAAATCATCTACGTGTTCTCAGAAATTCAAATCTGACTTTAGATTTGACTTTTGACCTTCAATGACCTTCTCAAAGTCAAAAAAGGTCAAAAAGGTCTTTTTTCAACTTGCTTCAAATTGACTAATTTTTTTTTTCAAAATCATCTACATGTTCTCAGAAATTCAAATCTGACTTTAGATTTGACATTTGACCTTTAATGACCTTCTCAAAGTCAAAAAAGGTCTAAAAGGTCTTTTTTCAACTTGCTTCAAATTGACTAATTTTTTTTTTCAAAATCATCTACATGTTCTCAGAAATTCAAATCTGACTTTAGATTTGACATTTGACCTTTAATGACCTTCTCAAGGTCAAAAAAGGTCAAAAAGGTCTGTTTTCAACTTGCTTCAAATTGACTAAAAAAAATTTTCAAAATCATCTACATGTTCTCAGAAATTCAAATCTGACTTTAGATTTGACTTAAGATTTGACAATTGACCTTCAATGACCTTCTCAAAGTCAAAAAAGGTCAAAAAGGTCTTTTTTCAACTTGCTTCAAATTGACTAAATTCTTTTTTCAAAATCATCTACATGTTCTCAGAAATTCAAATCTGACTTAAGATTTGACATTTGACCTTCAATGACCTTCTCAATGTCAAAAAAGGTCAAAAAGGTATTTTTTCATCTTGCTTCAAATTGACTAAATTTTTTTTCAAAATCATCTACATGTTCTCAGAAATTCAAATATGACTTTAGATTTGACATTTGACCTTCAATGACCTTCTCAAGGTCAAAAAAGGTCAAAAAGGTCTTTTTTCAACTTGCTTCAAATTGACTAATTTTTTTTTCAAAATCATCTACATGTTCTCAGAAATTCAAATCTGACTTTAGATTTGACATTTGACCTTTAATGACCTTCTCAAGGTCAAAAAGGTCAAAAAGATCTGTTTTCAACTTGCTTCAAATTGACCAAATTTTTTTTTCAAAATCATCTACATCTTTTCAGAAGTTCTAATTTGACTTTACAAGTTCTCAGAAATCCAAATCTGACTTAAGTTTGAACTCATAATATTGTGAGCAACTAGGTGGTGACATTTTGTCATGTTAATGCCTTGTTAGATTTTATTATGGCATCATTAGTGTGCTTATAGAACTTCAGCTTTTCGTCTATTTGAACTCCTAGGTCCTTTTCTACTTCACTTGATCGTATTTGTTCCGTGTTGATTAAGTATTCCTGTCTTGTGTTGTTACTTCCTAAATGCATGAAATGCATCACACTACATTTATCTGTGTTTAGTCTGAGCTGCCATCTATCTGACCATCTAGAGAATTCATCTATATCATTTTGTAGTTGTCTGTGTTGTGCCTCATGCTTTACCACATTGAACATTTTGGTATCATCCGCATATATCATAGTTTTGCTCAGGATATTGTCAGGAAGATCGTTAATGAAGATGGCAAATATCGTGGACCCCAAAACGGACCCCTGAGGTATTCCGCTCGATACAGGACTCCATGATGAGGCTGATCCATTGATTACGACACGTTGTTGCCTTCCCCTTAGGAAATTCCTAAACCATCTTAGTAGCAGCCCTCCAATCCCATAAGATTCCAGTTTCATTAGTAGTCGCTCGTGCGGAACGGTATCAAACGCCCGCGAAAAATCAAAATATATTGTGTCTATGGGGTCTCCAGCGTCAATAAGCTTTGTTATTTCCTCCATATACATTATCAGTTGTGTTATGCATGAACGGCCTCGGACAAATCCATGTTGATCGTCTGTAAAAAGCTCATTTTTCATGAAATGGTCAATAATAGCGTCTCTTATTAATGATTCTAGTATTTTCACCACTACTGATGTTAGGCTAATGGGTCTATAGTTCTTAGGTAGTTTTCTTTGACCTTTTTTAAAAATAGGTGAAACATTGGCTTTTTTCCAATCGTCTGGTAATATGCCACTGTCCATTGATTTCCTGAAGATGATTTTTAAAGGAGACACTATATTTGATTTAATTTTATCTTGTCTCTGAACTATGAGCTATTCCTGAAATTTCATGTGTTTAGATAAAGATAGTTGTGTTTTAACCTAGACTCTAAATGGTCTCATTTATATGAGGGCCCCTCGTGAAGTAGGCGAAGCTAAATGAATTTGTCGGTGGAGCTCTTCATACTAGATCTATTGATCAGGTTTGCACCATTCACGCGTCTTCCTGTTCCATAAGCCCTGCGTTTATTAGCTTATGCATCAAGGCAACTATGAAGTCCTCATATGATGTGATTGATTTTGATTCGGAGTAATGATGTTTCACATCATCACATATTGCCCCATCAGCAACTACACAAACAAATAATCTAAACATCACATTTAACTGTCGAGTCTAAAATAATATGTTACATAGCCAACGACAAAACTAGCATTTAGTTTTCTTCATTGTCTTTCCCAGTGATATTTTATGAACAGTAGATTGTGTCATTCTTGCACATACGTATCATATGGCCTTAGTATATTTCTCGTGAAATTTTCACTGGCTTATCTTGTTAGTTCCCAAATTGGTCCAGTTAAAAGTCAATGGTATGATGTAAATTGCACAATATATAGCCCTGTAGCCAGCTTTTGCCAAGTCCACTTTTCGGAAAATTTCCAATGGGTCACTTTGACAAATCTTGCCCAAAAAATGAAAAATGCTCAGAATTGGGAAAAATTGCATGATTTTGAAATTTTTGGCCAGGGTGAGGGGATGGAGTACAAATACGATTGTAAAGAAACTTCCTCAAATCTATGATATTGATTGCTTATCGGTTATACTTGTATTTCTCACAATGAATCATTGCTTCAATATTCTTTTTAGGCCAGAGTCTGCAGGGGTTATATGTGGTACAGTGTTCCTGATAGTGCTGTTTCTCTTCATACCTGTTCCATTTTATGACCAGCTAACCTCAAAGCTTTTCCCACACCATGAGGTAAGAGAGGTTTTTATTATTAAGAAATATACATGTAGACTGAAGAGGAGGGGTAATATTGTCAAATACACCCCGCAGGGCTAGGCACAAACATTTTCTGTACACCGAACAATCGAAGGGAGTGAGGGGTTCAAAAGCTTTTGTGCCTAATCCTAAGGGGTGTATTCGACTATATTACACCTGCTCTGAGGTCTATATTATGATTCGAACATAAAAATTCCCCAAAATGATATTTCGAATATTCATTATGGTTCGCCCTTTACTACGACCCGCCATTATGACGTCATATATTACTCGTATTGTTCTCGAATATACCCCGGGTGAAATGTTGACTTTGTCCACAGTTTATAGAAGGCGTGAATACAGTCATGTTTGAATACTTAATGAATATAAAATGGGAGTCCCAGATGCTATTGAGAATGAGTAATAACATATAAATTAATTATAGGATTGATTTCACTCATTTATAGTTTAAATCAGTTTTTGAAAAACAACAATTTCTCAAGAAACATAACTATAAATGCGAGATGAATTTAATAATCTTTGATTTGCATTTGATTTCAGATACATGTAATTACATGATCTTAACTAAATATACATTTATACTGTGCTTTAGATCTACTACATAGAAATCAAGCAATCAAATATAACATTAATCTTTTTCAGTTTGTTGAATTGATAGCAGCCTTATTGTCCATATGCTGTATGATCTTGCTGGGATTTGCTGATGACGTGTTAGACCTACGGTGGAGACACAAACTATTGCTACCAACAATAGCGACACTTCCACTCTTGATGGTGTACTTTGTCAATTATAACTCTACTCTTATAATAATACCAAAACCTCTGAGGGGTCTTATAGGACAAGATCTGGACCTAGGTAAGGACCAGTGATCTCCCCAGCATTGACGCTTGCGCCCACCTGAAAATTCGATTGCACCCACTTGAAAATGAGAAAAGTTACAAAAATAGACATTTTGACCAAATTGATCTAAATTGTGAAGTTAAGAATTTTGCACCCACTTGAGACAAAATCTTGGAGAGAACACTGAGGACATAACATTTGACCTCGAAAAGTGATAAAATATGAGGCATGGGAAAAAATTAAGGGATCTTTACCACCCCAAGAATGATATCACAGATATTAAAGATCGTAGTTATTTAGACTTATTCTTCAAACAATGAATTTTTGGGGGAAAAAATGGGATTGCATGACTTTTGTATCTTATTATATCTGATAGAAGTACCACTCTACCTCATTATCATCCACAATATTGAATATATATTAATGTATATTTCAGGTTTCTTATATTACATCTACATGGGTATGTTAGCCGTATTCTGTACCAATGCCATTAACATCCTCTCTGGAATCAATGGTTTGGAGTGTGGACAGTCCTTCATTATTGCAGTATCAATAGTCACATTCAACATAATGGAGCTTACAGGTAAATTCATGTTACATATGCATTGTACAGTAAAACCTGTCTCAGTGAACACTTCACTCTAGTGAACACCTGTGGCTAGTGCTCTTCTCTGTACATACTACTAAGTTCTGTATAAAATTCCCTTTCTGTAACAAATGGCAGGTGACATTTTGCATGTTTATCGTTAATGCCTTGTTTGCCTAGTGTTTCTGTTCTTAGATGCAAATGCTCATTTGTTTCATGTTGTATCGAGAAATTCTGGACTTACCAAGTTTTATTTTTTTTAAATGATTGCAGGACAATTTAGTGATGCCTACATATTTTCCCTCTACTTCATGATGCCTTTCACAGGGGTGTGTTTAGCTCTACTCATTCATAACTGGTAAGTCAAAATATCTGTTTCATGATAAGATTGTATTTTCTCTTGTTTGTTTTTTTCATTTATGTTGGGAAGCACTTTCTATTAGAAAATTAGTCGTTGCAAAGAAGAAAGTACACAATAGCTTTATATTATATATGTATGTAATAACTGAATTACCTCATATCCTATATGTAAATAATTGTCTGGGTTCTCCATTTGCAGGTATCCTTCACGAGTATTTGTTGGGGACACATTTTGTTACTTTGCTGGTATGACATTCGCAGTTGTTGCAATATTGGGACACTTCAGCAAGACTTTAATGCTGTTCTTTATACCACAAGTCTTCAACTTCTTGTACTCAGTGCCTCAGTTGTTCCATTTTATACCATGCCCCAGACATAGGCTACCAAAGTAAGTACACTTTATCCTGCCCTAAGTATAAGCTACTCATGAAAGTACACTATATACTGGCCTAATCATAGTCATAGTATATTTTATACCCTACCTTAGGTAACAGGCAAATATTGAATGCAAGTGCATTTTTGTCTTAAATTTTGCACAAACTCAATATCTGTCTAATTACTTCGTATATCAATCAATCCATGTACAATACAATGTAATGCCATTTTGACATAACCTCCTTTCATTTCCCATTTCAGATATAACGAAAAACTAGACAAAGTCAGTATGAGTTTTACAACTTTTAAAGAAAAAGACCTCAATATTCTTGGATACTTGATGTTTAAAATCCTGGCCACCTTACGGCTGGTTGATGTTAGAACTGGTGTAGGAGAGGATGGGGAATATACTGAATGCAATAATCTCACACTCATTAATCTTATACTGAAGTTTGCTGGACCCACTCATGAGGAGAAACTAACTCTAGTCTTACTGGCAATTCAAGTGAGTCTTGAAAGGTTGTACTGGACATTAGGGACTTAGTCAAAATATGTTATTTCTGTGAAAGTAATTTAATGAAGGATTAGATACCCTCCCCTCAATAAAGCTTATTGACATAGAAATGACATGTTACCCATGCCGGTTTCATTGCTTTAACTTTAATGGAGGGTTTATTGTTGATTTCTCCATTATGTATTATTTAGTTATTGCATCTCATTTAGGGTTACAACTTTTTAAAAAAAGTTTAGCGATATCGATTGCTCATGGCAAAGGATTGCTTTCAACATTTTACACTTTCCTCTGCTACCACTTTATTACATTGTAATTTTCTCATGTGAATTAGGAGGCTGGCTAGTGGCTGTATAACCTATTTGATAGAACCATTACCATTGACTTTATATTATTGGCTCTAGAAAGCCCATGATAGTACATATTAACTGCCCTTTTATTTTGCCCCTATTTCATGTTTTAACATTTTTGTTTCAGGTATTATGCAGTATTGCGGCCTTTATGATACGCTTCCAGTTTGCGAAGGTCTTCTATGATGTCATTCACTAAATACTTAAAGAACTTTATAGGAGTCAACTTTAAAAGAACTATATTATTTATTTTTACAATTTGTATACCATGATGTGCATGTATTAGAAGGTGGAGAGTGTAGAGGGTTTCTTAAATCAAAATGAATTTGAACTGGATGATTTTGAAGTGATAGTAAATATAATTTAGTTGTATGTTTTAAAGGAACAATATAAATTCACTTCAGTTTCTAACATTTGTTTAGAAAGTAATTGTTGACACATGTATTTTGAAAAAAGTGATACATTTCAAGTTATGTGATATTTTCAAAAAGTGTATAGCCTATTTATTTTTAAAATAGCTCCTTTTTGGGGTATGTACATTACATATGATATCAGATCGGTTTAGTTGAACCTTGATTGTGTATGTTCTGTTTAGGATTAAGGATTGAGTTGGGGTAATTCAGTTTTTTTTTTAGTTGGGGAGATTCTGAATTTGTATTAGAATCTGTATTAATTTGAATTAAATATTCAAAAGTTTACATATCTTTCGCTTATTTAATGGTATCATTTGTTTTTAATTTTTCTAAAATAATTACCTTCTGTAATGAATTACCTTATGTAAGGAATTACCTTATGTAAGGAATTACCTTATGTAAGGAATTATCTTCTGTAATTAACACCAATGGTACCATTTTAATTTCTACCATAATAAATCCATATGATTAAGATGAACACTTTCTGCTGGGTTTCAAAACTGTTTGCCTTATCGAGGTCTTATATTTTAAAGGTACATATTTATGCCATTTTATTGACCAGTCACTTGGTTTAGAGTATATTTAACAATATAGATGTCACTATTTAAATACACAATATGCCTGTTGAATATTAGCTTTGAAATAAAATTCACCAGGTTTACAACTAAAGTCAGTGTATAATTCATTGAATGATTCATTTGAATTTAAAGGATATCGACATGTTCCTATTGATTGAGGTTTAACTGTATTGCTAATGGCCAATCATTCTCTGATAAACTGTAACTTGGTTTATTTATATAAAACCAAAAAAGTTGCAAAATATCCCAAATACTGACAAAATGTGAGGATCAGTTTTCACTATTATTTACAAAGTTGTACTTTTTGTTATATCAACATTATAAGCTTTCTAGACTATAAGGTGTGCTGTACTGATAAGGTGTACAGGCATATGCACAAACCCAATGTATAACCAAATTTTGCTTAAGATTTGGCGTTGTAACAGGGCCAGTGTAACAGTTGTGTTGACCATCTCAGGCTATGGGGGTCAGGCAGATCTACTGATCACCTAGGGAAGTTTGTGTTCGTTTTGCTACTAGGGGGCTGTTATGTGTTATTATGTGTACTTCTTATGGATACATAACATTACTTCTTCAAAGAGGCTATTGAAAGATAACTAGACATTGACAATGATGGTTCAAGAAAAATACATCACGGAGACGAAATAGATTTCGTTGTGTGGTAGCGTCTTTGTACTAAAATAATATTGGCTCTCATAAGAGGGCTGTAAAATCCCCCAAATAGATATCCAGTAGGGTGAATACACAAATGTTAATGTTACTGAACAAACATGGTATGCCAGAGCCCCTCTTATCTGCCGTTGGAAGGATAAAGACAAAGGATGTGCGGCTATCCTGATGCTGATCAAATTATGTTAGTCATTACAAAAGTCAAATTAAGTCGATTTTAAATTTCATAACTAGTGATCATTTGTTCAAATCCTTAATTAGCTTATTGTATTCACTGACACAGAAGCTTATTTGACTGCAATTCAATCCTTGCTTGTCGGAATCAATTGAAACAACAAAGTGTTGTCTCGTTCAGTTTAATATTTGTCTACACTGCACTTTTGGTCTCTACAATCAAAACATTGTTATTGATTAAAGTAAGAATCGATGTAACATGCCTTACTCTTATTGATTTTATATTACATGTATCTGGATTGTCAAAATGATTACTATTTTGTACTATATGTAAAAGCAATTATATTGTACTATATGTAAAAGCAATTATATTGTACTATATGTAAAAGCAATTATATTCATACTAGAATTCGATATTCTGTAAAAATCGCCAATCTGCTTTCAATTTCGAGAAAGTTATCAAAAATGTAATCTCTTGAAACGCTACCTAGCTTAGGGCCGGTGTGAAAGAAATGATGGTCCCCGGGGATTATGGCCCCCTTTCTTAACGGCCCTTACTGGCCCTGATTGCGTATAGATAATGAGGGAAAGAGTTGTATTTAGGTCACCGTATAAATCAAAGGAGAGTAGGACCATAATTTGATAGGACCTCCTACCCTTTTACACCGGTGTAAACGGGTAGGAGGTCCTATTAATTTATGGTCCTACTCTCCATTGATTTATATGGTGACCTCTTTCCCTTATTATCTTATACACAATAAGGGCCAGTAAGGGCATTTAAAAAGGGGGACCATAATCCCTGGGGGACCAGAATTTCTTTCACACCGGGATGCGTTACCATGGCGATGGAACTTCAACTTTAATGACGATCTTATACCTTTCAAATAAAATGATTTTTGAGAAACGATTTATTATTTGATGGGTTTTGCTGCTCCGTTAAGTTGCCGTTTTTTATTGTACCAGCATTGTCCATTTTGACTTTCAGTGAAGGGTTTGACTTTAAACGACCTACTCGCACTTTAAATACTGAACTCAAACACCTAACTTGTCATACAGAAGTAGATTTTCTATGAAATTATTGTTTATTCATATTCTGACATTATTGCCATGTCCCTTATGTGTCAAAATTTGAAGTGGCAAAGTATTGTCGTTTTTTCAGTGTTCAGTTGTACCATGGGCTTTCAAGAGATGGTTGAACCGTGCGTCGGTCAGGAAGGCAGTTAATTAATTGTTTGCAGCTTTCCTAGAATTGCTGCTTTCCATATTTGAACATCCAATCTAACTGTACCAACTTTTCACAAAAGAACACAAACCTTTAATTTGGTACAAATATTGTTAAAGTAGAGACTATTCAGGGGCGCTCATATTTCAGTATTGCGCACGTTGAGATGTGCGGTGTTTGGATTTAACTTGGCTATTACTACAAAAACCGCAAGGAACAAATATAAACGGTGTGGGTACATAACAGATACTTTTACATCGATCAGAACAAAAGGTACACTTGCACCCCGGGATTTGCACGCAAAGGGAATTATTGCTGATTTCGCGATTTATCAATTTATCATGTAAAAAGTATAAATGGAAGTGAAATAGACCTCTTAAATCAGGACTTATGACACCGACCTGTATGTAGACTTACATTGCGGAAGATATCAACGATTCCCAAAAAGCTAACACACCTGACTAAATCTAGCTTGGTAGGTACATTTAAGAACTCTATCATTAAGGTTTGAACGCATCTTAAACATTT
The DNA here is from genome assembly GCA_903813345.2 of Owenia fusiformis. Taxonomy (NCBI): domain Eukaryota; kingdom Metazoa; phylum Annelida; class Polychaeta; order Sabellida; family Oweniidae; genus Owenia; species Owenia fusiformis. The sequence continues at coordinate 14,958,831 of CAIIXF020000010.1, forward strand.
TAAAACTGGCACTTATTGCCCATTCTAGGAAAGGACATACTATGAGTTTCAGAATGGTCAGAACCTAGCAACGATGAAAACAAAAACAGCTACAAATACTAGTATTCCCTTCACAAGATGAGCTGATGATACAAAAGTATGTTTTCATAATATATGCAGTTTTTACCTGGTATAGGCTTACAGTGCGTCCCAAAAAACGCAACACACAAAGACATTGTAATATCACAAAACCAGTGATGATTACATCAATTTGATTTAGTCTACCAGGAAGCCACATGTCTACTCTTTCCAATGGTATGTCAATTATTCATATACGACTACAGACCACTGAATAATCATTCCTTTGCCAACGTGCCAAAATCTGCTCTTGACCAAGTTTTAGACATTGCAACAGTTAACAAAGAGTCACCAATGAGGTTGCTGCTCTCTGCCAGAACCAGAGGTGTGTGACATGGAGACATAAGCCAGTCTCTGTGTGTAGAGAAATAGTGGCCATGTGAAAGGGCATGGAATGTAATCTTTCATGAGTAATCTTTCATAAAATGACAGACAACGACTGTTTATGCCACTTCTTTTTCCATATGTTTCGTAAACTGAACCAACACAGATACTGATGAACACTTAAGTTAAATTTTCTTTTTTCTTAGTAAATCTAAATCATAAACTTGTGCTATGTAAATCTGGTGACAAGAATTTAATCCCCAGTAACAATTACAGACCTGATTGCAAGGATCAGTTGATTGATATTTCATAACTTGTTTAAGACGAGGGAGTACAAACAAAGCGGATCCAGAAATTAACAAGGGGGAGCAAATTTTGAGCCTGGAAAATCTTTTTGGCCCCTAAAACCAAAAATTGGAAACCATTGCTGATCCTGTATCTAAGTTTGGTGTTAAAACAAGAGGATTGTAACAGTGTAATTCATTTGACTAATCACTGTGTGTCTTGTTCTTATGGTTCAAACATTTGTTTGTTTAATTTCACTTGAGAATTTCCTTGTTTGATACACATCAAAAGTAAGGAATGATGAATCCACTGCTAGATTTGGGATACCCCCCCCCCCTCCTCTAAGGTGGGCACATACTTATTTCTATGATTCTGCAATCCCTTATCAATGTCTAGCTATATGTCAGCCTTCGAATCTCATCATGCACTTTATTTGGGTATATCTTTAACACATATCCAAGTAGGCCTATACATAGGGTGCATAGAATGTATGTTGACAATAGTGTTCATCAACACAATCTCAAACACACATTGAATAGACAGTCCCAAATAAATATGACAAAAATCCTTTTTATTTGTACATGGTTCAAGTTTCAATACGATAATCCTTAATAATATTGTTTATTTGATGTACGTGATGGAGTAAATGAAGCAATATTATTGGAGCAATCGAGTTATAAATTGAGGATCTGAATGTGTCTATTGATTTGTATATGTTTTACTTTCCTTTGTTTGGACATGACTATGTTTATATTTTGTGATGTTCTGTTGACCCTCTCAGTAAGTAAGAGAATAACGGATTGATGGCAGTAGGTTAACATCTTTTGGCATATAGTTAAAGAATGAATCAAAGAAAGTGACTAATGATTCCAAAAATGCCTCATTTATTGCCAGGCCCAAACCAAAATTTCATATTATTATAATTAGTCTCAGTTATAATGGAGAACTTTTTGTCATAAAGATAAATGTAGATATTCAAAATCATTTATTTTTCCCAACTGCTACATAGAATGTTAATAGTATGATGACAACAATGAAATTACAGATTCTGAGATTATGTACATGTCAACTCCCAAATAACTTTCACAATTGTCGGGACATCTTGGATCTTTTCAGAGCTAATCTTTGAATGGAAAGGACATCATAGAATATTACTTGCAGCTTTGCCACCCACTATCATATATCTGATTTTAGCTTTACTCACCTGTTACGGCGCAATTTCAATTACGCAGTTATAAAGGTAAAGAAACAAGAACCCTAAATGTGTACATTCTGTATCAAAGATCAATGGATAGGATATTAGTATGTTGTTTTAAAGTATTAACGACGTGTTATAATCGACACAGTTATTATAGTTTTATGAAAGCCATGAAATGTATACTATATAGGTTCATGCATTCACATTCATAAAACGAGTTCATTTTAAGAAAGTGAAACGCCATATTTTACATAAGGTCAGGTATGCGAATATTTGGATGATACCCGATATCCATCTTTCGAAGAATTTGATAAAAATAAAAAGATGGTCAACATACACCTCTAAATATTCAGTATCTAAAACAAATAACGTCTATATAACAAACAACGTCTCATACATCGTTTAAAGTTTAGAATATTTTCGGCTTACATTTTCAGCGAATACAACAAAGTCAACTGTACGAAAATGCCGTTATTGAAGAAAAGGGAAGATAAAAAGCAAAAAGAAGCCGACAAATATGTATGTACGCTGGACGATGAAACAGCTAAGCGTGCTAAAGAGGAATTGGGTGAAGATCCAAAAAACAGAATGTCTCAAGTGGAAACGTTGAGGAAATGGATCGAGGAGCAGAAACATTTGAACTGTCGAACAGGTAAATGTGTAAGATATGAACACTATGTCACGTCAACTAGATCGTTTCAAGTTTAGAATATTTTCGGCTCAAATCATGCATTTTGAAAATTCTTAAATGTCATGCTTTATTCTAAAAGAACTAACGATTTTACATATTTATGTGTCTTTTTATCCGCGTTTTAGTTATAATTTACGCATTTTGCACTTTGAATCTGAAAAGCTCTGAATTGATCTTATATTCCCGTTGCAAGGTGTTCCACTTACAGAGGTATTCCTCTTGACAATTGTTAATAAACATGCCTTTCTTTTAGACACGACGCACCTGTTGCTTTATTTGAGATGTTGCAAATTCAGCCAGTTAATGGCAAGAAAGAAAATAGAAAACTACATGAAAGTCATGACTGAGACACCAGAATGGTTCAAAGATCTCAACCCGTCCGATCCCAGAATCCTAGCTGTTCTTGATTCAACGTAAGTTTAACAACTGTTTTGGGCTTATTTAAGGTCTAACAGCAACAAAAGTCACCGAAGGACAAAATCAATAGCCATGCCCATGCTTTACTGCGAACATCACTTTTATACCGGCAGCTCCACCATATTCTGTTTTAGGACAATGGTTTGCCTCATACATCACATATCATTGCTCATTATCTGTCTTGCCATATTTACGGTGGCGGTGGAGCTGCCGGGGTTTTCAATATTATTGATCAAATAATGCAATTATACATATATGAATATCCTTGCAATTGAGTTTTAGGTGTTCATACCTATAGAAGCAATATAACATTTACAATTCATGTTCTTTATTCATTGTTTTTAGGTTTGTTTTTCCTCTCCCGGGTTATGATGATCTTGGAAGGAAAGTCGTTTTCTTTAGAACGGGTTAGTTCATTTCACAATTCCATCATCTAAATGTTAAATCCATCCATGCCATCATCGTTCAATACACATGATACAAGTAAGTATTACAGTTGTTAGGATTAGAAATTGGCCTCTTTGAAAAATGCAAGAAATATTGTGCGATTTGTGATTTTAATCTTCTGTAATGATAAACAATCGTTCATGTTTTCAGGAAAATTCTTCGAGATCAGTGCCAAGTTCAACAAGCATGACGTATTTAGAGCGTGTATTATGCTAATTGCATTCGTGAATCGGGACGAGCAGACCCAAGTGAATGGAGTCGTGTATCTGACAGACAATTCCGGGATGGAAATGAAACACATAAACTATTTTGGGGTGGAGAATTACCTTAAAGCACTAAAGATCTGGCAGAACAGTTTCCCGGGGAGATACAAGGAGTTCCATTATTACAACCCAGGGGTCGCTTTCTCCGCTTTCATGCAAATGGCCAAGTCAGTCATGCCTGACAAAGTGAAAAAGAGAGTGAGTAAAATTGGACATCGGAAAGTCAACAGAAAGAATGAGTTTTCAATAATTATTTCTCAAATATTATTCTCCATTGAACTCGTTATATTGTGGCCTTTTTAAACAAAATATTATAACATGTTGTCTCCGCCTTGATCCTGGTCGCAAACATTTGTTTAACATACACTAGAGTAAAGTGGAATTCCATCCTCTGTCTATCACCCATTACGTGTGTCATACAATCTCTCTTTGATTTTTGTATCAGAGTCCCTCTTTATCTAAAGTTTGTATTTTACGTAACTAAACTCTGTGAAAAATGCATTTACCCCTGGTTCACCAACCCTTCAGTGTAAAATGCATTTATATCTGCTTCACCCCACCCTCTGTGAAATATACACTTACCCTGCTATACACCACCTCTCAGTTTAGCATTTATTCCTGCTTCGCTTTACCCCTTGATGTGAAATGCATTTACCCAGTTTCACATTACCCCTCAGCATAAAATGCATTTACCTCTCCTTCACCCCACCTTCAGTGTAAAATAAATTTATCTGCATTTATCTCTGCTTAATATCACCCCTTGAAGAAAAATGCATTTACTCTGTTTCACATGTTTTTCTGTTTCTTTTTTTAATGCATTTACATCTGCTTCGCCCCACCCCTATGTGTAAAATACATTGACACTGCTTCTCAATACAGTCACCCCTCTTTCTAAAATGCACCCACTCCCGTTTCACACTACCCTTTTGAAGAACATGCTCAATATTGTGTAATTGACAGATGATCAGCTTTATGTGTTTATGTATGTTTTAGCTGTTCATCCATGGCAGCAACATGGAGGATGTCTACAAGGTGATACCAATGAAGATGCTACCTGATGACTACCTGCCAGATGAGTATGATGGACCATCGCCTGGCACTGTCAAACAAATCATAGGTATTGGTTACCATTTAGTTCACTTAATATTTTGTGTAAAATACAAAATGGGCATTTCAAGTTATGAATAAGATATGATGAAAGCTGTTTTATTTGTTGACAAATAACTAATCTAGTACTGAAGTGGAATTTTGAAAATTTGTTAGTAGTCTTACTAGTGCTACTTGTACTAGTTTCTTTTTTCCCACTAAACATTGCACCTCAAAGTACATGTACAGAGATAAAGCAAGACTGACTTGTTACAATCTTTATTTCCAGAAAAATTGAAAAAAGATGTGAACCAAGCCGACTTTAAGAAAGAAATCATGGACGACACAAGTGGCAAATATTTCTATGATAAAAGCGCTAAGTCAGAGGAAGTTCCGCAGGCTTCTTTTAGAAAACTTAACATAGACTAACACCATAAACTATACACGCATGTGTTGTTTGTCAAACTTGGATGATTGTCGAATCTTCAGAAACAGGCAGGATACATTGTATATGTCTGACTGACCAATCAGCAATAATTTTCAGTGCCACCATTTTAGCTCTATATAAAATGTAGTAAGGCATCTTGTTGAACAACAAGGGCACACATGGTCAATCAAAGAAAAATATCACATGCTGCTGTTTTAACTGATTGTTTGAAGATTTTATTTGCACACTGAATTCATGTAAATAAACACAACACAACACATTAAATATTGGAGGACCTTGTCTGTAGTCTCAGAGTATTATTGGCTCCTCTTGGTATGCATTGAATCAGCTGTGACCTTCATTATGTAAATAGTGAACATTTGAAGGATGTTAAAAATCATGTATACATTATGAGCTATTTATGCCTTCTCTACAATATTGTCCACAGATCTGGATACAAGTCAAATGCATGATCCTCATTCAGTGACTTCTCAAACAAAACCCCAATGCTCATTACATATTTGTATAAGATAAGGCTAATACCTAAGAGTAAATAAAAAGATATGTTCCAAATGTTGAAAGAAGGCTAAACCAATACCTATCCATTAGTGAAGTGGGGATTTGAGCCTGGTATGCTAATATATTACAATGTGCTTCATTCAAGATACATCAGCAATTTTTGTAAAGATTCTGACTTGTTATGGCCCCATGGGCACTTAACTGAAATCACTGCTATTTTGCTCTGGGAAATTGAGAAGGAATAACTTTCCTTACGTTTGTCTGTTCAAATCTATCAATTATGAGTTCTGAAATAATGTTGTATTTCAATATACATGTAGTTGTTACTGACTGAGAATATTTGTGTATGTGAAGCTTATTGGCTTATAAGGTATTCAAACTAATTTTAGTGTGTTTTCACTAGATTATCTTATTTATTAAAATCACATAAACATTTTTTTTTAACTTTGAAGACACCCCAAAGATATATAGATACATATATCACTTGTTAACATCATATCCATTGAAAATGTGCCACACCCATTTGTATATTAAAAATACAGAATGAACAATGTTGTTGTAATCATGTTGTGTATTTCATGTTGTACATACATGTTGTGTAGACCTATTTGAAAACATAATAATCCTTTACCAATACATACTGCACAGTTTCAATAAACAAATATAAATAATTAAAATATACTGAGTGAACACTGTAATTGCAAAATATTGAACATGTATTTTTGATATACTTCACCTACAGGAATTCACAAAAACTACAAAATTTTCCACCTCATATTGTTCAACTAATTACACCAAAATCAATACTGCAATGTTTTATTCTGTGCAAAGTTTGACTATATTTTGTTCAACCATTAAAGTGGTTTAAACTTTACACGGAGCTTTTAAGGACTAAGCTCTTCATCATATTCAATCAAGTTCCAGTTGATTTTGATATGAGCCCAAATTCATGATCACCATCTTTCAGTATGTATCATAAGCTTTCCTGATTTGTGCATTTGAGTACATGTAATTAGAGCAAATCCACTTTTTCCCAAGATAACTTACATTTACATATAAATGAAGGATATGGAACCTTTAGATTTTTAAAGTGCAAAAATTGTGAATCATTATATAAATAAATATAATCACCTATACATACTGCAAATTCCAATATAAATAATATTGAACATAATTGTAATAATATTACACAATTATTTGTTGATGATTGATAGAATACATACTTGTGTGGTTAATAAATACATAGATACATTATTTACTGGGGGATTAAATATAGGTTTAATTACCCAAAATTATTCCCCAGGAATTTAAAATACAGCATGAGCTTAACATTTCAAAAGATAGCGGAAATGTTTTTTTGGTAAAGCACCGGGGCTTGACATTTTACCAGAAAATATCAAGAATTTCCCATAAGAATTCTTTCTCAGACAAGCTTTACAAAAATGGCATTTCATCAAAATGAGACATTCCAACCCGATCATAATAAAATGCAAAGGTTAGTATCTAAGTCTACTGTTGGTACAAATTGCAGGCTATAAGTGTATGTTGTATAGTGACTTTTTAAATTAAATCTTTGGATTATATTAGAATCAGACATACAGCCTGGGCTACTTTCATTTATATGTATACAGCTAGTTTAAAAATCATAGCAATTATTACAAGATGCTTTTAACAAATGTAAAAGTACATAATACTGATGTATAATATAAATATATATAACAAGGCATCAACATGCAGAATATCACCACCTGCCATTTGGTACAGACACTAAATGTCAAACGCCATTGATAAAAAAGATGTAAACTGTAACAATATGTCACCATTTCTGGTGGTGACATAAGAATTACCTTGACAGTACTAGTGCATTGATTACTAATCCTGACCTTTTGGATTGAATATATTATGAGTCCATGATTAGATCAAGAAGTTACAGTACTTCTATGGAACTGTCAATTTGATAACGTATAATGTTATAAAAATGTATTAGAGATGTTATGTTTCATTTAAGTTCAAAACTCAAAAAATAATATAATATGATTGTACAGGCACTAACCAGATTTCATTATGGCAAGAGCTTTTCAGGATACATGTTGAACTAATCATACCAAGGGGTTCCAATACATGTACATGTAATGTAAGAACACATATCCCCTCACTGAGCAAATTCACAATATAATGAGGTCTGGTTAGTATCTGTGTTAATTATAAAAACTTGTATTCAAAGACACTTAAATGTGTCTAAAGACAGTAAAAGAGTTCTGCTTGAAAAATGTGAAATGTGCAAAAGGCAATATGTGCAACAAATGTTTAGTTTTAAAGTGTCAGTATGCTGTTTTTAGCGCTATTTTTATGAGTAGTACACCACCACGGGAATATGAGTTGAGTGAAGAGAAAAACGAGCCTTTAGGGTCTGGGTTTCAGAAAAATTGTAATTTGGTTGTATTTAAAGTGTATTTGCAACCATCTGGTACACCTGTGCTTACCAGGCATAACAAACACTACACCCATGGAATCATTTCAAACTGATTTTACGTATTCACATTTATATTTTTGCTTTGCCCATATTTAATCTGATTCTAATTTCTTATTGATGAATAAAACCATTTCGATGAATAACTAAGAATTGAAAAACAACTTAGCAGTGAAAAATCAATTCACATCATCACGTCTTAATGTTACGATTATTGCCTGGCCCCTATTTCTAATCCTCCATTGTTATTACAATAACAATCATTAATGCTTTGGTATAATCAAAAATTCGTCTCCATCTCCTACATTGCGAATCGTGAGTGATGGAAATTTCAGTTCTTCAAAGTGGCTGTCAGCACCCTTATAGAAAAGTCTCATGCTTTTAGCTGGAATACCAGCAAACTTAACTAAATGTTTCTTGAGTTCACCAACAGTCTGTTTTTCACTGATTTGCATTATAGTTTCTTTACGAGTTAATGCAACATCATCTTCCTCTGGCTCTAGGATAACTTTCACTGTGGGGTCAGGTAGTGTGAGATCAACTTCAACAAGCGCATCCAGTTTGCCATGTTTTGCTTCAAGCTCATCAAACCTAAAGAAGCACCATAATTTAGTTTGATGAACAAGTAATGTATTAATGCAGACTTTTGGGCTTAACGAATGCTTTAATTTTAGATAGAGCTGCAAGTACAGGGTCAGGTACTATATAGTAAACCTGTGTACATGTACAGGGTGGGCCAAAAAAAACCAATACCCAACTTCAAATCAGGATAAAAATAGTTACATTCAATATGGTACATTGACTTACATAACATTTCCTTATTTAATACATTAGTTTCAATGTTTCACAACAAAATACCGATTGATGATTATGATGATTATATTTAATGCAGAGAAAGAAATGTAGGAGGTGTTAGAGTATGTAAATTTCAATATGGGAAGCGCACAGTGCATTCATTATAGAGAATATGGTACATGCATGCAATTAGCGAGAAATTTCATACCCCTTTTTTCATTTTATATGCAAGTCTCTGAAAATCTCACAAAAAACGAGATTTAGCGTGATTTCAAAAGCTGTATGGAAACTTTAATATTGCTTCAACACGATTTTGTTTGGTTCAATATCAAATACAGTAAAACCTGTCATAGTGACCACATATCAATTGGACACTTGTCCATGGTGAAGACCATCTTTTGAAGCATACACCATGTGAGAACACTTTTTTGACTTTGAGGTGTTTACTATACCCAGGTTTTACTGTATGAATGTACTCTTACTTTGATGGTTTAATATCTTTTTCCATGTAATATCTAATAAAAGCCCTCTCTGCATCCTCCCGTTCATCATTCTTTATTAATATTGTACTACCATTAAGCCGCAAAATCCTTTCGGGGAGAACAGCGATCACAAATTGACGACGAATCTTTTCATTATAATCCTGAAAATTTAGAAATATTCGGATCATAGATTTTGATAGACATGCATTCGATATTTGATTTGTACTTTAATAGCCAGTGTAACACGGAAACCTGAAAAAAGTTTTTTGCCATTACAAATTTTCAGACAATTCTAGTAACTTCTGAGAGCTATTTTTGCATTGAAATTCCATTAACTCAGGGAAAAGATTTTGATTTTTCTTGACTATAGGAACCCCGGTTGTTTTAGGTTTGCAAATACTAAAAAGTGATATTTTGATCACTCCACCTCCACATACACAGTAAAACCTGTATAACCAAACATCTGGCTTGTCCGAACAGCTTTCAATCAGTATATTTTTTCTGGTAACATTTTTCCCCCCTTTCCAATGTTCATAAAAATTGAAATCTGAACACATCCTAATTTGAACAGTGAACACTCATATTTGAAAAATTAACATGTCTAATCTGAACACTTTCGAAAAAATATCATACTTACTAAATTGCTCAAATATTTTCAATTTAACACAGATTAGTTATGATATCAAAACTTTTGAAAAAACATAAAATGGTCTCAATCATAATGGGTCTTTTCTAGCATGTTTTATTCATTTTTAAAAAGCCATAACGATATGTGGTCAGTAGGAATATTAATATTCATTGAGAATACATTATTTTCTTCAAAATCAAGAACCTTGTGGATGCAATAATTTTAACACCTCCTCATTCTAATGCCTTAAGCCAGTCCCAAAGGCATTTGGATTAGACAGGTTAACTGTACAAACAGATTACATAGCTATAAGTAGATTCTTAGATTATGAATTTTCAGGGTGTAATCAAGATCTAGTAAATCTAATAAATCTACTAAAAAAAGTTGAGCAAATTGAGTTTATTACTTTAATTAAACCTCAATTTTATCTTTTTATTGAAAAATGTCTTCATCGATATTTTCAGTAATTTTGGTAGGCAGTTGCCTTGCTTGCTCCGTGACAAGCTAGCAACACCCCTAGTTTATGCCATTGATGACTAAATTAGATAATTAATCAAAAATATTACCTCAAGCAATGGGATACCAAGCAGTTTGACATCAATCAATTTTGGAAAGTAGTTCAACTTCTCTAATTCTGACCATTCTTTAATTAGGTTCTTAGATATGGAGAGGCACTGTATATTACACAGTGATGCTGCAATCTCAGCTTCTGATGGGAGAGTCTCTATTTGATTTTCGGCCATGACTAGAGTCTGAAGATTTGGAAACATGGATCCAATTTTGCAAACTTCTGTGAAATCTGTGAATTTGTTTCCATTAATATGAAGAGTTTTTAGACTGGGATATGTGTGAGCATTGTCATTGTTGATGACTGAGTAGTTGTTCAGGCTAAGATGCAGCTCTTCTAAGCTGAAAGACAAAAAGACAAAAAAGATTTTTGAGCTTGCTTGGCCATATCATGGCGAGCTTAGCGATATGTTTAGCTCAATGTGTATCCTCAATTTCTCATGGTATGTTGCGGTTTGGTTGGCACCTATGCAAAATACAACACCTCAATATAAAACATATATTCTTCTGCCTCAATAGTTAATTTTAACCTGTTACATTGGTGAATCTTAAAATATGGAAAAGTCATAATAAAAATAATTCAAAAGACAATTAAAGAGTTGCATGTAATTACGTAGTAGGGCAACTACTTTAACCTAAAATACCAGTATAAAAATCCAATACTTTGGCATGACATGATTGTGGCGCTTTCAAAAAATGTTCAATATTGTTGTTAATGTATCAAATACCGCAATGTACCACTGCCTTGACACATCATTTTCTGACTATAACAGCTGGTTTCACAGTTTTTATTGATACAATCTTAATGATCTAAAGTGTAGCTTTTGTGGTCATTTATGCAATTGAATACAAAATAAATGCAAAGGAGTGGTATCGATTCAGTTCACCATATAGATACCTATCCTTTAATACAAAATAAATGCTTATAGGCATTGTAGGCAAAATTGACAATAAATAAAACCACGATTTTCCATTTACATGTTTTAATTGAAATGGGGGATCAAAGGGTAATATCTAAAGAGTAGAGAAGTTCAAGAAGCTGACTTCTTGAATAGAGTTGAGCCTTCATGTACACTTACCAGGTGAAAGTATTGAGCAGTAGTGATTCAACTGTTGACCATGCTATCTGGGTGTTATTCAGTATAAGGTGGGTGATATTGCTGAACACCTGATTGTTATCATAATTAACACTGTGGTCCAGCAGATTGGAAGACAAATTGACAAAATGTAGAGATCCCATACATTTCAACATGGAGAACACCTGCAATATACAATTTAACATACTGTATTTAACATACAGTATTCATCTGTTGTTAATTTTCATTATTTATTAATTAATTAATGAAGCGTGTCTCCTCAAACTGTGCAAATAAGTCAATATTTTGTAACTATATTACAATATCAGTACAGGCCCATAGCCAGCTATTGCCAAAGGGGTTCACTTTTCAAAAGATTCCAGCAGGGTTGGGTTCACATTTGACAACTTTGACCCAAAATCCCTTGACACTTTCTCATAATGCTGAACTCTATGATTTTGAAAGAAACCCCTGGCTACGTGCCTGTAGTACATGTACTAGTACTTTATTCTATGTACTCAAAAGGGCAGTTTATATAAATCTGACCCTTAAACCAGAAAGAGATCCAAGACGTCATTTCCATTGTTCTCTGCATGTTTTCGCGTAGTAATCTACGGTGATTAGCCCGCGCGATTTTCGCATGAATGCACCCATTTTTACACGACTGTATCTCCTTCACTTATATAGGTTTTTCATAAAATTAAGGGTTTTGGAAAGCTTATATCAAGTACTTTCAGATGGTTTTTCTCATTTTTTAATCATATTAATGGTCAAGACTCCATAGATAAAATCGCAACCCCCCCAAAAAAGATTTTACTTCATAATGCTGAAACTTACATCTATCTACATCTAATCTTAATATTTAATTGTTATGGTACAAACATTGTTTCTGAAGTAGACTAAGATATCAATACTTAAAAAATAGCTCACCAAGTAAGCAGTGTTCAAAATTGAATTTATTACTCAAACAAGAAAATAAATTGATTTTTTCAAACAATTGATGATTAACAATGATATCAAATAGAACATAAATTATACATACATCTTCCCATGATGTGAATTTATTCTGTGCAACATCAAGTTCCCTTACTCTGCAACATAACTGTGACAATTCAGCATCGTCCCCAGGGCAGCTGATGTTCATGTAATTTAATGCAAGACACTGGGGTATTGGCAACATTCCTGGGACTGAAAGAGATCAAGAAAGGTGCTGATAAAGACAAGATGGACACAAGCAATATTCAAACTTGGGCATTGTACCCCCGGATTGTCCCATCCTCCAAAGCAAGTATCCAGAATCTGTTCCTCCTCCCCTCCCCTTTGGGGGAAAGAAGATATTCTGGATCTTGAGAGTCCGGGGATTAGAGGAGGACATTGCCTATGCAAACACAAAATGTATGAACTATTCCTATAACCATGTTACATGTACATTTTAGGTCACTGTTGATTGATTCAGGCTAAATCCAAGTTTCCTATCAACGCTATACAGGGTGGGCCAAAAAAACGCCACTTTTTTTTCAAGACACTATAACCTTTTTATTTTCCAACCTACATACCGTATTCTCTGTAATTAGCGCCCAGGGCGTTTAGAAAATTGAAAATACATTATTTAGACCATTCTAATAAGCGCCCATGTATGAAAGAAATCAGAAATCCCGAGGAATTTCATGTATGGCAATTTTTCTTGACAAGAATGCATTTTCTTCAACATATTTTTATAATAATATGACAAGTGCTGTTATTGGAGAGAATACGGTAAAGATCGCTTAGACAATATTGACAGTGGTTGAAGACCCGTCTATGTCTAATTTATTTCCGGCACGCCCACTTTGTCATTATCGCCGATTACCTTCAATATTTCCACTAGAGACTGCTGGATATCGATCTAAAGTTATACATTATTTCTAATTTGATGAGAGATCATCATTATTCATGCAAAAGTCGTGTAAAAGTCGAGAAACATTAAAAAGAAACCAGAAAGTTCACGACCTTGACATGCGCAGAACATCTGCGCAGTAGCTTTTGAAATTTCTGAATGCCGATAAAGAACAATTCCTTCATTCATTATGGACTATTTGGAGACAATATTAGCATGGTATGGTGTGGGAAGCACCCATCGATAGATATGTATCGAGAGGATGCATAGAATTACAAAACGCGTCGTGTTTACAGCAGTTTTAGGGTAAGTACTCTATTATCGCCCGCTCCTGGATTTTGAGAAATATTTTTTTCCTGATATATTCTTCAATTCTTGTTGATTCCTCGATGTTTCTTGAACTTTGTGAAGCGGGGTGGGCGCTTATTAGAGAGTGGGCGGTAATTACAGAGAATACGGTACCCCAAATTTTGCAGTTATATAGTGCCAAGGGTTCTTAGTAATAATATAATGTAACAAGTCCTTCAACTGGGATTATATTTGATCTAAAAGAGGAGTTCAATTGGTCTGCCACCCTATTTGATGATAGATTTTAGTTTAAGTCACCTTGCTGATATAGCAGTATCAATGAAATGTTAGCTATATTTTTTTCAACGTGTCTTAATTGCCAGCTTTAGTTGAGCAATTTTTTAGATTGGGTGCCTTCATACCATCTCCTGGAGACCTTCCCATACCCTATACTCACTGGGGTTTGCATTAGGGCTATTAGCTTGGCGGTCATCAGGGCGTATCAGTTCAGGAACATTTTGCAAATTATGCTTATTTCCAATGGCACACCACATGTTTAAGTTAGACGCTGGTGACATATTTTATTCAAGCAAAAGTGTAGAATTCATGATCCATGGCTAGATAACAACCTCAAGTTTCATTTGGTATGCAAATTATGACTTTGTATCAAAAATTAAAAAAGTTATAGCATTTTGAAAAAAAGTGGCGTTTTTTTTTGGCCCACCCTGTATGATGAGTCTAAAATTCATGAATTCAAATTATTGGATAACATGCCAATACAAAGCAAACAAGCCAGCAGGTATTCAGGTATATTGGCCAGTAACAAATGTACATAAGGGACATCAGGCCAATAGCCAGCTTTTGCCAAAGGGAGTTCACTTTTAAAAAATTCCAGGGGTCACGTTTGATAACTTTTGCCCAAAAAAGTCCCAAATTACTCAATCAGAATGGTGAAAAGCTACATGATTTTGAAAGAATTTTTGGCTGGGGGAGAGGGTGAACCAATTTTGACCCAGATGTTCAAATAAGCAAGTTAAGTAAAGCAATAAAAATCTAAGGATCTCATTTTCCGCACCTCGCTCAGTTTCACTCCAGGTTGTAATGCACTATAAATCTGTATTTCACTAATAAGCAAATACCCATATACTGGTTTGATAATGAAGTTAAGTAATAACTATATATAGCTGCATGGTATTAGTGATGACACCTGCAAGGCCTGGAAAAGTATTGCCCTTCCAAAATAGATTAACAAAACCAATATACCATTCCAGAAAATACCATAATTGTAAAATTGAACAAATAGCTGTAAAAAGTAATTTTTTAAAAATACTGCTGATCTTGAAAATGATGTGGCATACTGTGCATACATGTATAACTAAGCATGTTTCACCCCTCCATTCCTCTCCCCTTGTATCATATAAATAAATAAATGGACTTAGACCAAAGTGAACAGGGTTAATATGTATAGATACATTAATATGAAGCTGCAAACTGGGATGATTATACTTCAGCATGTTAATCCCAACTGCATCATAAATGTAAATAAACTTCAATATTTTACCAAATTAATGTAATATCCTTAGTAAGAGTGTGTGTGTGTAATGCATAATACCATGAGATCAGAAACATTTTTTAAATTTATATATCTGATGTACAAAACATATAACGCTACAGACTTATCACAACTTTCTAATCCATGAACATAATATACTATGACAAAAATAAAACCAATTAAGTGTTGACCACCCAGCCAAGCATGACAGGTACCAAGTTGTCCCGTGATGCACAGCAGTATCCATGAAAGGCCAGTAAAGGTATCCTTCCCCATCTCCCCCCACGAGACGCACACTCACAGATATGAATAGCAACAGGCAAAAATATGTAGCCTTCGCCTAACCGGGTCGCCTAAATGATGTAAGTCATAAAGTGACATCACATACCTGAAGAAGCTGTTTTCTTCTTTGTGATTTTGATGTGCACAAATTCCTGGTCCAAGTCCTCATCACTGTATTTATCCTGTATAATTTGCAGCAAAGATACTGCTGGTTCATTTGGCGATGTCATTATCGTAAGTTGTAAGAAGTGAGCATTTGAAAGAGGTATCTACGCTTAGCAAGGGTTGTTGATGTGCCACACGAAAAAGCTAGATCTATTGAACAAAAAATATTAAGAAACTTTACAGGAAAGCAAAACAGCATTAGCAAAATCAGAATGTAATGTTTATAAATATCATTATGAGTCATACATGTACCAGTGCTGCAGCTGATAATTAACTTCATTGAAGTTTGAAGCATAGGCCCAGAAGTTAGCCAAGTTAGGATTTGAAGGCTTGATAATGCTATCAGAATTGGATTTTAAATTAATCATAGTTAGACTGGTTAGTATTTTTAAACTATATGTTACTTACTCAGGATAAAGACTCCAGGAATAATATAAATAAATATAATTTTACCTGAATATTACTTCTTCAGTCTTGTTATCTTACTTGTGTATTTATATATGACGTATGCAGAACATGTGTACATACATTTCAAAGTAACATCTTGCTTATAGACCGAAAATACTGTATTATTATTAATTGATCTCATATTTTTAGATTTTTGAGCTATGATATATGAAACATAACTTTATTTCTATCGTTCAAGTGAATATAAAGCAAAACATCAAACAAATATTAAAGAATTATAGCTAATTCCGTTTCATATGAATTTGAATTTAGATCTACTTCCGGCTCCACGTAAAAAAATTATTTTTATGAATTTCTCCGATGGAATCTGATTTATCTGGCAACATAGAGGTTAAAGAGAGTGGTACCTCAACAAAGAAGAAAGGGTATGTATTCATGTATATTACTTAGGAACATAATCGTATTGAAATAGACCCGTGGAAGAAAACGGCACGTAAAGTTTGAAACAAATCAGAATCAGATCTCAGCACAAAAATTATTCAGCTTTGGAAATGGTCAATTGTCACTCCACTTTTTGTGATAGAAAGCATTCTAAGTCTCAAACTGGAGCCAAGCTTAATATTGGCATCACTTTAAGATATACCACTTAGCATGCCCACGGTCAAACTTCGAAATTTGAGGTTACTTCCTCATGGGGCCTTTTTCGACCATGGGACTATTGACATTGATTTATAATATTTCCGATTATGTAGAGTCCGTTTCACTGCTTCATTTCGTCAGTAGAACGGCAAAAATAAGAAATTGGTAGACCATTGTGCAATAATATATGGAAAAGTATATTCATAATGTACATGAATGACATTTGTACAGTTGGGGACAAAAATAAATGACAGGTCGATTTTCGATCACCATTTCCTAATTATGGTGGTCTGAAAGCCCATAATTTCCAATATTGTCTAGATATATATCCCTTAAAATTTGTATATTTTACATTTTGTATAATCTCATCCACTGATGTATGGCCTCTTGTAAATTCTCTTATTTTTAACATGGGAAATCCTCACTTCAGCAAATCCACCTGTCATTTATTTATGTCCCCAACTGTATATTTCAGATTTTTTAGTTTTTTGTGCAATAAGCCCGTGCCGTCTTGTAATTTGAAGAATTTCAGCCATGTTAATCTTATTGAAAATAACATGGCAGAGAAACATCCAAATATAAGAGGCCACACACTTTATAAGCCAAACTAGAAGCAATCCAAGATATACAAATGTCATTCATGTACATTATGAATATACTTTTCCATATATAATTGCACAATGGTCTCCCAATTTCTTATTTTTGCCGTTCTACTGACGAAATGAAGCAGTAAAATGGACTCTAGTCCACCATGTTTGTTTTTTGGTAATTTTAAAAAATATTAAATCAAAAGCTCCATTGTGCGAGATCCTAATCCAGAATGGTCAACCCTGGAAATATGAATTATCGGCATTGGTCGAAATAAACAAATGGTCGAAGTTTACTATATTTGCACATAGCCATCTTTAGATTGATCATCAATCTAAAGATGGGTATGTGCAAATATATTAAGTCGAAGTAGCCCTGTGACAAAGTAAACCCATACGTAGAAGGTCGACGCACGCGCACTGCACCTTCTCGCCTTGTAGCTATGCACCTTCCTTTTGTTGATTTTCTCAGCTAATTCACAGAAACTCAGACTGATCAGAAACACATTTGCTGCCACTCAAAGTTTCTTGAAAAATGACTTCTTTTAAATTATCCGGATGTAACATATATTTAAACTCACCAAAAAACCAGGGGTGTTAATGTATTTATGCTCATATTCTGCCCTGAGAAAATGGTAGAGGTGAAGTGAGACAGTCATACTCAGAAAGTTCCCAATTAATACGATATCCGTTAAAAGCTGAAAAACATAGCTGGTAAAAATTTTGGGAATATTTTTCGCAAAAAAGTCTAGTGAATATTCACCGTTCCACTAGCTAACTTTTATGTAAAAAATAAGGGTTTGCTTATAAATGTGACTGTCAATTACTTTCTAGGAGTAAGTACGCACTTACGAATGAGCCCATATCAGCTTTGCTGCCATTAAGCATTACTTCACATGTGTACATAATTTCAGAATAGAGTAAATGAGTTCCAATAAATGGACGATGATATCTCTAAATGTGACATGACTTCTAAGACTTCTTATTAATGTCGATTATTTAAACCCCTTGGGGCATGTTGAATTATGGTCCTCATACCTCATATTTTATGTGCATGCAAATTAATAACCAGGCTGAAATCATTGTTATTGAGATTTGCTTTTTCATTTAGTTTCCATTTTCTATTTTTTTCTATGATTTTAGAATAAACAACATCAAAAATGTTAAGTTTATGTGATATCGAAGAAACTCTTTTTTATTGCAGGATCATGGCCATAAATCTGTCAAATGTGAATGCCAGAGAATGGTTTCAGAAACAAAGAGACTCCATCAAACCATGGGCAGAATTTGCAAACACATCAAAGTTCAGGATCCCCAAATCTCTCACGCCTATTGGACCTAGGATTATAAAAAACATAGAACACTACCAGGCCAATTATATATTTGTCTTTTTGGGACTTGTATTCTTTTGCATGTAAGTAAATAATGTTAATGCTTATTTTCAAAATGACGAATAATAACCTGAATATTTCAGTGATCTTTAATTTATTATGTGTGTGTAATCAAAAGCACATTGTGATTTTCCCTAAAGCAGTTCTGGAGAAATAAAAATAAATGTTAATTGCAATTTATTATTTGAGATCAAATATGTTTTTTCATTGATATCATTTATTGAAATATGTACCTAACCCTTGGGTGCCAATTTAATGATGTTCCAAGCAATATTTAAGAATAAGGTATGCTCGACAGCTACTTGTGCTGTGGAAAGTGGATACTAATAAAATGATAAAATCACAGATACTAGAACATTTGAATTGAATCGATCAGGAGTACTGTTACAGTAGATGTTTTTTGTTTTGTTTTGGTTTGTTTATCATTTTAGAATCATAACAAAGACCCTTTTATGATTTGTGGTTAGTTTATGACCCTGAAGACCCTCTGAATCTTGACCTTTATATATGCTAGAAATGAACCTGATTTATCCCTTTCAGGGCCGTCAGATGGGGGGATGCGATGGGTGCGACCGCACCCCCCTTTGACACCCCCAAAAAAATTTGAAATAAAAATTTTTTTTTGATTTTTTCTTTTGGAAATTTTTTTTCATTGACTCATACACTTTGAAAATGCCCAGAAAGAACCAAATAGCATCTCAAAATTGTAAAATTTTCTGGGGGCACCCCTCACACCCCCCACAAAACCATGGAAAAGTTCTGAATTTATTTGATGTATAGTCTCTTTTAAAGTGTCCTGACATCATCAAATTCTAGTAGCTCCATGATATAGTCAATGATTTTTGGAGACTAACACTTAAAATTGTGATTTTCTCAAATGTTTTACTTGACTCACACACTTTGAAAGTGTCCAGAGAGCACCAAATAGTGTCTTAAAATTGTAAAATTTCTAGGGGGAGTGGGCCTCTCCTCATACCCAAAACAAAACAATTGAAAGGTTCCGAATTTATTTTATATATTGTCTCAGACACTTTTAAAGTGCCCTGACATCATCAAATAGCTCCTTGATATAGTCAATGATTCTTGGAGACTAACACTTACTCACCCTCTGGCAACCCCACCCCACCTCGCTCTCTGGCACCCTCCCCCCCTTTAAACCCCCCAAATTGAAAAAAATTGTGATTTTTGTCATATTTTTTGTTGAGTCATATACTTTGAAAGTACCTAGAAAGCACCAAATAGTATATTAGAATTGTAAAATTTTCTCGGAAAGTTGACCACCCCTCACATCCCCCACAAAACAATTAAAATAATTCTGAATTTAGTGTATTATCTCAGACACTTTTAAAGTTCCCAGACATCATAAAATGGCTCCTTGATATAGTCAATGATTTTAACTCGCCCTCTGGCATTTCCACCCAACCTCCCCTCTGGCACCCCCCCCCCCCCCCTTTGACAACCCTCAAAAATTATTTTTCAATTTTTTTTATTGACTCATACACTTTTAAAGAGCTCAGATGCACCAAATATCATCATAAAGTTGTAAAATTTTTTTGGAGAGTTGGCCATCCCTCAAATCCCCCAAAAACACGCCCGGTGATCGTGAATATGGGATGGAGGGGGGGAGCAGGCAATTTCTGTTAAGAAATTCAACAAATCTGGAAGATTTATTTTCTCAAGAAAAAGTTTACTATTGAATTGCTAAATGGATAGGCGCACGGTATGGTAGAATATGTTAGGTTTTCTGGGATTTTTTCTGAAACGATACGCATCTAAGGTATGAGATCTATTAAAAAAGGCGCAAGGCCATCAACAGGCACAAATCAACGTTTTTGCTATAAATCAAGCAACAATGGACTACACGACCTGTAATAAATACTTGTAAGTGATGTTATCATAACTAAATTAATGTCATTGCTGAATTTATAAAATAAGTTTCCATACGTAAAATAAAAAATAATCAAAAATAATTAAAATGGGATGGAGGGGGGAGGGGACGGAGGGGGGGAGTAATAATTCTATAAAGTGAAACAACTTCACACGAATTCTTGTATTTGAAAAATGAACTCATTAACTTAGTAAGAAACTGGATGATATACCCCTGGAGACTGAAAAATGGGGACATTTGGAGTAAAAGGACTTAAAGTCGCGAAACATCTCTAATCATGTCATATATACGTATTGCTCCCCCCCTCCGTCCCCTCCCCCCCTCCGTCCCAAATTCATTATTTTCGATTACTTTTTATTTCACATATGGAAACTTATTTTATAAATTCAGCAATGACATTAATTTAGTTATGATTACATCACTTACAAGTATTTATTACAGGTCGTCCAGACCATTGTTGCTTTATTTATAGCAAAAACGTTGATTTGTGCCTGTTGATGGCCTTGCGCCTTTTTTAATAGATCTCATACCTCAGATGCGTATCGTTTCAGAAAAAATCACAGAAAACCTAACATATTCTACCATACCGTGCGCCTATCCATTTAGCAATTCAATAGTAAATTTTTTCTTGAAAAAATAAATCTTCCAGATTTGTTGAATTTCCTAGCAGAAATTGCCTGCTCCCCCCCTCCGTCCCATATTCACGATCACCGGGCGTGAAAAAATTCTGAATTTCTCTTATTGTCTCAGACATTTTTAAAGTGCCCGGACATCATCAAATAGCACCTTAATATGGTCAATATTTCTGGGGGACAACCACTTGGTTCACCCTCTGGCACCCCACACTTCACCCTCTCATCCTCTTTGACACCCCCAAAAGAATTCCCATTTTTTTATTGACTCAAACACTTTAAAAGTGCCCAGAAAGCACTAAATAGCATCTAAAAAGTGTAAAATTTTTACAAAACAATTGGACAGTTTGGACACTCAAACAGTCACCAAGCGGCATAATGAAATCTTAAAAATTTCTGGCACCCCACCCCAAAAATGAAAGCATTCATTTACTCAAACACATTAAAAGTGCTCAGAAGTAATCAGACAGCATCTTGAATTGGTAGAATTTTCCTGTGCTGCCCCTTGCTCCCCTAAGAAGAAAATGATTGAAAATTTGAATTTCTTTAAATTGATTATATTGATTAAAACACCTTAAAGAGTCTAGAAATCACTGAATGTGATCTTGAACTGGTAAAAAGTTTCGGGTAAACATCTATGCCATTCTAGCACACCTTCCCCCTATTCCAGTGTTTCTCCAAATTGCTCATTCAATATTTAGTCTAAAAACAATAAAATACTACAAAATAGGCTGAATGGCCCCAATGTAGGGAGTAACCGACACTCCCCCCCCCCGACGCGATTTGAATTACGCGGCAAATATTGACGATTTCATATTCTCTGTTGTAAAAACCGCACCCCCCTTGGAGAAAAGTGTCTTACGGGCCTGCCTTTACATTAGAGAGTGACTGCTCTTGTTTCAGACTTACTTCCCCCCTTTTCCTTGTGGCCATAGCAGCAAGTTTGGGGGCCTGTTATATTTTGAATCTGATTTATACCGTTATAGAAAATGACTGTTCTTGTTTCAGACTTACCTCCCCCCTTCTCCTTGTGGCCATAGCAGCAAGTTTGGGGGCCTGTTATATTGTGAATCTGAAAAATCAAGAAGGCAAAGTCAAAGTGTTAGGTAAGGCCATAGGACAAGTTGTACTCTAGGTTATTGTTCTCAGAAATAAATAAAGAGATCCTTACGACGTAATCTATCTCATTAGGTGGTATTAATGTTTATATATTATGTCTCAAATTAAGTGGCCCTGTCTCCAACTCACATCCTATAATACAAAATCAAAAAGTTAAAAACCTGTAACTTACACCTTAATAGACTTTAGAACATCTTTTGTAAATATTGCAGTTTGAAAAGAATTGCTTATAATTTAAATAATATGATGTACCAGTATTCCAAATGATCCTTTTATTCTCTCTTATTGTTGAATTATTGCATTTTCAGGACGTGAACTGAGTCTCGCCCAAACATACTGTGCTATAGGTGTCGCTTCTTTCCCACTGTTCTGGTTAGCTGGAGCAGGATCTGTCGTCTTCTGGATAATTGGTAAGTTGACTTTGTTTTGTTTAAATATCCACTTCATCCAATATCTGACTATTCAACATAATTTTCCTCAAATTCAAACTGTGTCCATTTTTCTGAGAACATGTTTTATTTCATTTAGGGGTCAGTTCAAATTTTTTCATGAACATCATTTTGTTGAGGAGAAGTACTTAGATTACCTTTGTGAATGTAAAAATATTGAAATTATTATATTTTTATGAATTGTCATTTGAATTCAATGTTATTATACTATTTGTGTAATCCTAGTTTACCATCGAAATATATGTGTTTGTGCTCTTTTGCCTATAGTTTCTAACTTTTTTGTGGGTGGTGTTTGGCAGTTGGTGTTTGGTGTCTGTCAGGTGGTGTAAGGCATCCGGCAGTTGGCATATGTAACAAATAGCAGGTGGTGACATCTTGCTTGTCAGTGCCTTGTTTACTTTATTACAGTCTTTTGTGCGTTTATATTTTCCAGGTGCCTCTTTTTTGTCTATAATGCTTCATGCCTCAACACATTTGACTCAATCTGAACAAGAAACTGTGGAACTTTTGGACATGGAGACAGTTTAATAGAAAGACATTGGCCTCTGGTACATATGGACCCAACATAGGAACAAGCTTATATACTTGCAGTATTTTACATATCCATGAACTTCGGCAATTAGAATAAACAATTTCTAGATTTACAAATACTGAGAGTTGTTTGAATCTTATACTGTTAATGATCAGACCTATAGCCAGGTTGGGTTCAGGGGGTGAGAGTGGACCCCCTCCCCTGAACGAAAATTCTTTCAAAATCATGCATTTTTCACCATTCTAAGCATTATCAGGTGATTTTGGGGCGAAATGGTCAAATGTGAACCTCTGGAATTTTTTAATAAGTGAACCCCCTTGCAAAAGCTGGCTGATGATTAACAGTAGAAAATATCATGCATATGTCTCAGTATTGTGATTTCATTGACCTGTTTGATTGATGAAGATGGAACAGGATATAATATTATTTATATGTGTACAATC
This sequence comes from Owenia fusiformis, assembly GCA_903813345.2. Classification (NCBI taxonomy): domain Eukaryota; kingdom Metazoa; phylum Annelida; class Polychaeta; order Sabellida; family Oweniidae; genus Owenia; species Owenia fusiformis. Next base: position 14,982,874 of record CAIIXF020000010.1, read on the forward strand.
ATTAGAGTAAACATGATCTGAGTTGATGCAATACCAGCTGATACTGAATGACTGGTGATGAGATATAGTTTTAATAGTCATGCGCAAGTCTCATTCCCCTCCCCCTACAGGAGTTTTTCACCAATGGGTCCATGGGCATTTATTTGATAGAGGGTGTAAAAAAGAAAATCTTCAAATTAAGGCTCATGTTGGGCATTATTTTCAAGTGCTCATAAATAAACACCCAATGGGCGAAACATTCCTAAATAAGTTTTATGTTAGGGAGGTTGGCAAATAGACTTGATGTAAGGCTACACTTTTTATTTAAGGAAGCACTTAGTCCACAAATAGCCCTGAAATGGTTCAGTGTATATTATGGATGGACTCTTTGTGGCCTCATTCTCCTAGGAGTACATTATGCACAAACTGAAAATAATTTGTGAGAAGAGAGATCTAATGAAATAGATTTTGCAATGACAAATATTAGAAAGTTGCACATCAACTGTGTTGTGTCTGTGTGCAAAAGTTATGTACATCCATTTTGGCATAAGTGCTTAATTAAAAATTTTACAAGGTGGATATCAATCAAAAACACAAAACAGCGATATCGAGGAATGGAAATAAAGCTCTTGGACTCTTTAAGTGGATACACGTTAACCAAACTGTTAAACAACTTGGAACTTATAAAGTCTAAGAGCTATAGTCCTGAACCGAGTAAAACTCACGTTGTACACATATATTATTGTATATAAAAAAAGAATAAATTATTGTTACTCGAAATATTGCATTTGTATATTCTACATTTCAGTTCTAGTTCATTCTGATGAAAGTTTGCCCAGAATTTATCCTAATCATAGACTTTCAGCAAATCTCTATGGGTCTCTAATACTGAAAACTTCTTCAAGGGATTAAATTTGATCACAATGCGAATGCTTATACATAGTTTTTGCTTATTTATTGCTATTTTCATTGGGTTTGTAGAAAAAACTGGGTACGGGGTAGTAAATCCTCCATGCTGGGTTCAAACTTGGTACCCAGTACCCGATCGAAAAAACGGGTACCCCAAAAAACCGAAAAATACGAATATATAACATATATCATTAGAAAACGTGTAAGATTTGTTTTGAATTTACAAAAATGTATGTAGGTTCCTTCAAAATTGAGCTAGAAGCTTCAAATAAAAAGCATTTTAAGGCTCTTTTCTTCCTCTATCATCATGGTCATATTTTCATTGGTTATTGGGGGGGGGGGGGTGCCCTCCTGGCTACGCCTATGACATTGTAAGATGTAACAATTTACACTTCAATGGGATAACTTAAATTATACACAGGGACTTGCTGCCTCAAAAAAGTCCCACTACTTATGAATCCCCCTTCGTATCTAACACTCTAATATGATATGTGATGTCACAATAGCTAAAACAATTGATTTACTGGTCTATATTGGATTATGTATGACCGCCAAAACTCATAAATGCAAATAGTTTTGTTTCTTGTATGTTTATTATCATATTAGAATCATAACAGATTTCGGTCTTTTAACAATGAACAGAATAAAATTTTCAGTCATATATTTATGCCATAAATCATAAAATCTCGGTCTTTATTCCTTAATTATAGTTTTGGTTGTCATTATTGCATGTAGTTGCCAATTCATTGTTCGGCTTGAATTGCCAACACAGTCCTTGAAAGCTAACTTTATTTTGGTGCAATATCAGAAATAATTGTCATTTCATTTCTGAACCCAGCAAGCTCAAAAACTAGTCGCTGCTTGACTTTCATACCAAGAAAGATCCTTGATACTAGTCCCGACAGTTTGTCCTCAACGTGTTGTTGAAGTTATACTGCACTTTTAATTACTTTGGTGCAACTTATTTTGGTGGATTTGCTGTTATAAACATTTGGCAGACTTGAAATATTACAAAGCATTATTGGTACTAATCTTGCATGATACTAAAATTACTGGGAAAATTAAAACCGCCACCAAATAAAGTAGAAGTACAGTAGGTATGTTCACATTTCATGATATGGAGTATGGACCTATTCTAAACAGAACAAGAAATGTTGAATATTTACATAATTGTTTATTTGTAAGAGGGTACAATATATATACATATTATATAATAACTGCAAATAACTTTTAAGAACATCATGTTATCCAACAATAATAGATCAACTGAGGCCCCTAAATGGATCCTATCAAATAAGAACAATCTAGACAAGGCATTAGCATGCAAAATGTCAACACCTGCCATTTGCTACAGATGTTGAATGACATTTATCGGTCCAACCGCTGTCACAAAAATGTAGACGATAGCAATATGTCACTGCTTTTGGTGTTGATATAATAAAGGCATCACCAAGGATATGCAAATCCCATCAAACATCTAATAAGAGTCAGACAAAACTGTTTGAAATTATTCCTCAAAATTTTCACCATAGAAAATGAATTACAAAAAGATAATTTGTCATTCTTGCATGTATTTATATGTAAAATATCCATTGTAGGAGATCTGACAGCCCAATTTTTACTTTGTCCAAGTCCCCACCCATTCCCGCATGGGGGGTCTCACACAAATCTTTACATGTAACATATTCTTAATATTTTGGGATATATATTTTGTTCTGTATAATTCAAGGAGAATTAATACATACTTCAAGCACAGTATACAATTAACATGCATGGTATAATTTTACAAAATGGGGATGTGACACTTACATAATGTGCACTAGACTCTACATGTGTATGCTTTTAAATATTTCAAAAGGTATGACATCAGTCACAATAAAAATGAAGATTTGATTAAAGAAACAGTGTTCATTCAAACTGATATATTAAAGGTGCAATAATTAGTGCAAAGGGGTCATTCAACGATCATGGACCAGTGTCAAAATATATTTAAGTTAGGATATTTCATCAAGACTAACATCTATTTTTATTATCTACAAAGAAACCCCCTAAGCTTAGATAAACATTATTTTAGCTGATATTCCTCTTGAAACATGGTGGATCTTAAAATTATAAAAGTGGAAGTCCCCTTTTTGAAGCTTTGAACTGAATTTACACTTCTTAATGCTGAAATTGATAATTTATCCATACATTTTCAGAAAATAGGTATGTCAAAGAAGATGTCAAACCAAATGTTGCCTTGATAGCTCAGAAAAAATGAAAAAACTTTCCTATTTTCTCTACAGTCCTTATTGCCCCTTTAACTAACATACCATAATCTAAGAAGCGAATTTACATGCATGGACTATGGACTTAACTCTCAACTGGAAATTGCATAAATATAAGGGCAAGCCTATATACAATGCATGAACTGAATTAACGGATTCAAAATAAATCCATTAACAAAAACAGTTTTATAGTTTATCTGTACATTTAAAAACCCATATTTTCCGAACTGTGTACAATACAACACATACCTGTATTGAAGTGGTTATATAAACACGTGTCAAAAAATAATAATTAAAAAATGAATCAGAAATAGGAAGCAACTGTTTCAATTATCGTTTCACTTAATTTTAACATATTTTCATAAACAAATATTGCACTACTTATTTGATAATATTCAATATATATTCATGGTTGAATTTATAAGATGAATTATAGTTTTAACTATCATTAACTGGAACTGTGTTCACAAAATACACTTGAATAAAATGAAAAAAGAAAATATTAGACTTAAGATACACTCAAGAGTTATAAACATAAATTAAAGAGATGCTCAAGTAAGAAAGTAGGTCAACCGACCCTTTCCAATCCAATAGGATAAATAGGATCCTATAAGGGCCCTTACAAAATATTTCTACTAAATGGGATCCAACAGCAGTTCTTTCAAAATATGTCTAATACAACACTATTTTAAGTATTATACACAAAAAGATGATTTGTTAGAAAAACAATTTCAAGAATTGCTTGACATGCCAACATGATTACGCTCAAAATTGATAAATTCTATGAAATGAAAAGTTGGATATCAAAAACCTGAGCATCTCTTTAAACATGAATGGAAATTTTGATTTCTTATGTCTTTGTTACCTTCGACTCAGCACAACACTGAATCCTGCAAATTATGATGATTTGAATCAAGCCATATATGGTGAAAATTTAACAATATATTAATGAAAAATATATTTTTCTGATTATTTCTATGCCTATAGAATCTCTATAGTCCATTCACCTTCAATCAGCAGATCAGGTATATCATTCTACATTTACTGCACATTTCTCTTTTTTACAATCAAGTGGCTGGAAACACACAATATACTCCTGATAGAAACATCAAACGTGAAAAACAACATTCATGTTATACTACAGTTTCGGGCTAAAGTGTCGTTGTAATTCAATGTTTCCATAAGGAGTGAAAATCAGATCTTGTTCATTTTCCAGCAGCTTCTTCTGGGTCAGCTTTTATAACTTTCATTTTTGTGTCCCAGAGTGTAGTCTTTTCTTTAAGTTTTTGCTTTGCCTTACTGATGGGCTGTTCTGTCTTTGTCTTTGTTGAGTAGGGCTTACCCTGATCAATATTGCGACAGATTTGTCGATACTGGAAGTAGAATCAAGATCAGAACATGCATAAAGCCATAGGTTTATTTTGTGCATGAAAATTATCATCTTGTGTAATTTCTTATAGCAAAATTATTTTAAGTTCAGATATTGTGCATGTACCTTGCACTTTCTCAATGTATCACGAAACAGTTCATATCAGAATATCACTGTATGTACAAATGACGATGTTCATGATTTGTACAAGGGTGGACCCAAAAGTCTTGGATGCAAAATGGAATGCCGATTATATATACAGTATCCATTCACTCTAATTGCAGTTACTCACCATATCCAGTTCCTCTCTCAAAGCAAATATTGCTCTCTCCCTATTTGAAACAAGCTCCTCTAAATACTGGTACCTCAGCTTCTTCCTAGCCCGGCATTCCCTCGCACTTTGTCTACTGCGCTCCAGCTTTGCTTTTACATCAACTTTCACAGGTTTACGTCCCCTCTTTGAACTCTTTTTGCTTACATGGACAGTCTCGACTTTGAAATGTGGCTGAAAATGTTGTAAATATTTTAAATATGATTCTGTATTGACAAACATATAATGGCCCTCCTAGTTCTCCTGTCATGGTCCTTAAATGAACAAACCTAGAATCATTCTCAAAGTTTAGTTCCAAACTTCCCTCTGAATGTCTAAGACAATTTTACAGTCCAGCAGCCCTCCTCTAACGCCAGTGGCTGTGACATTACCCACTCAGTGAGCCGAAAGCAAAACATTTCAACAATGATTTAATGCCTATCGATACTGGGTCAACAATGACATCAGAGAAAATGACCATATATAGAAAATTGTACTTCTGACAACGACAAGCTCTGATTGGCTCGGATTTATTTCTCTGACACTAAAGCAGGCCTGTCAACTTGGGAACACCTAACATGAGTGACTTGGAAATGTTGAACACCTCCCCTCTACATGTGGACACCTTGGTCCAAATCTGAACACCTTGATCCAAATTTTGAACACCTTGGTTTAGATTTTATTACATCTTGTCAAATTTTGAACACCTCAAATTTTTTGCGCTCGTTACGCTCGCGTTTCAAACATCCATCAACGGGGGGGGGGTAGGTACGAACATTTTCGAACGGAATGCGTGACATATTAGTGATTCGCGTGAAAAGTCCGAACGAAATGCGTACGTTTTTTTTCGGCGTTCGTATTTTTGCTGTGTAGACGAACTTTTTTAGAAATTTTTCTACAGAAATATTTTTGCTTGACAATTACCAGGTAAAATGCGTATTTGCGTGACATTTTCTGTCACGCAAAAATAACTGGCGTGACTTCAAATTCTTCAGCAAATGCGTGACAAATACGCAAATTGCGGGACAGTTGACAGGCCTGCTAAAGATTGTAGACCAAGCTTTCTTTGAAGAAGCCTAACAAGTTGATGTTATTAGAGAGATTTTGCAACTCACTTATAGCATGTTTACTATTCCCTTTTATTATATAACCCCATATGTATTCCAATTGCTCATTGGCTTATTCAGGGTCATATGATATGAAATAGATGAACTTATTCCCTGCAAGGTTCTAAATCCCTGCTATTAGGGAAGATGAAATGTACTAATCACCAGTTAGGTCATGAGACCAGTCATTAGTATGTTTTATCTTCCCTGATAGCTGAGATTATAGGAGTTGAAAGGCAAAATACCATTAAATGCCAATAAGAACCTGTCAACATTAAATGTTGAAATGAAAAGACTTCTCATTTTGTTTTTGTTTACAGAGTACATATGGGGTAAAGATCCCTAAATAAATATATAAATAAATATCCCCCGGGAAAATATTTTGCACTATTACCCTCAATGGCAGTCACTATTAGTAAAAACTTAAAAAGTAATTGATTAAATCATCACTTATTGCGCAGCTCATATGTCCATAAGTGTGATATTCTTATGTATACTAGTAGATAGACCTGCGGAATAAATTATGACATAATCAAACGCTTATTTAGGTTATATGGGAATAAAAAACATGCTTCCTGTGAGTTGCGAAATCTCTCTATTTCTGAATATTATATATTTGAAGTTTGAGAGCAAATCGAGGAGATCAGTCTTTGGGGATCTACTTATAGGGAGTCAATGTCATCATATATAATCCGAGAACTGTGTCCACTAAATAAATGAATGTATCTATCTTTTTAAGACTGATAACAAAATATGAAAAAAATATGAACTGATTTTAGTTTCACAACAGGATGTGGGGTAAATGAGGACAGATCTCTGAACTGGTGACTCCATGAACAACACATAATATTCGAGATCTCACACCCATTTCTTCTGCACTTCATACGGAGCAAATCCATTCTATTGATCATTTGTTAATACCAGGTGTTTTGATAAAACAAGAAATAACTGGAAAACCATTACGAAACAAATCGTAAAAACAGATGATTTACAAAAACAGTCCTCACCTTTGAATCGTTCTGGTCGTCTTTTTCAATTAGTCTTGAGCTATAAGTGTGGTTCTCCATATAGAATATCTCCCAATTGTTATTTGGGCAATATCTGTTGACGTTTAAGACACCATTCTGACGATAAAATAGAAGTTCTCCAACAAAGAATGATGATTTCTGCCAAAATTATCAAGTACAATAACAAACTGATCACGTGACAAAACAAAAATAGCACGTGATACACATCGATTTCAAACAAAAATCTAAACGAAATCATAAAAGGTGCTCAAAAATACTTATAAAAAGCGCATTCTATAATTTAATAATATAATTAAATATGGATACTAATTCCTTAATAATTTTTAATTTTCATTAGATTTTTGTGAGCAATTAATTGATTTATTTCGTTATCGTAAAGGTTTAATCAGTTTGCCTTTCACTGTCAAAATACCGCCAAATTTGAACACAAATAACAGACTAAGTAATCTAAAACTTGATGAATTTCATAATGTATCATTTGTCTCAAGATGAGGAAAAGGGGGGCTAGGCCTAAATCTAGTGGAAGTCAATAGTCGAAGCCGAAGGAGCGCTCTGGAGCGGATCTGAAAACCAAAATTGAAGAGGAGAGGATCGGGTGCTAGTCTAGATCTAGATTAAAAATTTCGCGGAAAAATCTGAAATATTAGAATCTAGGCTAGCCTTGGCTAAAATTCAGCCTAAAATGTCTCAAAATAGGCCGATCAACAATTAAAATGAAAAAAATGTCGCCACCTAAGAAAAATGATCCCAATGAACCCACGACTGTGGACCTCAATAAATAAATAAGTACAAGCTCAAAGTTTGAAACACAAACACAAGATTTTGAAAAAAAATTAGTCGAAGCAAGTTGAAAAAATACCTTTTTACCTTTTTTACCTCGAGAAGGTCAACTCTAAAAATCAGATATTGGAATTTCTGAGATCTTGACGTAGATGATCTTCAAAAAATTGTCAATCTGAAAAATACCTTTAATTTTGACCTTTTTTAATATTCTAGTGCCAATTGGCACAAGAATGATAAAATATAAGGAAAAACGCCAATTCGATCATTAATGGGGGTAGTCTAAATGATTTTTTAAAAAATCGATCAATTTAAAGCAAGTTGAAAAAATACCTTTTTAAGGCCTTTTAACCACATCAAATCTCAAATATAGTCAGATTTTAATTTCTCAGAAGATTTTAGATGATTTTGAAAAAAGAAACAAGTCAATTCGAAGCAAGTTGAAAAAAGACCTTTTTGACCTTGAGAGGGTCATTGAAGGTCAAATCTTAAATCTAAAGTCAAATTTGAACTTCTGAGAACTTGTAGATAGTTTTGGAAAAATTGGTCAATTTGATCAAAGCAAGTTGAAAAATACCTCTTTGACCTTGTGAAGGTCAAATCTCAAATCAAAGTCAGATTTGAACTTCTGATGATAACTTGTAGATGATTCTGAAAATTTTCATTTGTTAAATTCGAAGCTTTTTTGTTACAGATCTGACAGACGCCAGACACCAACCGCCATCACAAAAAACGGAGACCATAACAATACCTCACCATTTTTGTGGTGACATGATAATGCCCAATAGCGTAATACTAGTTTGTTTCCTGAATTGACCAATTTATGTGAAGGGAAGCAGATACGGGCCTTATTCTTTGGGCCTTGGGGCCAACAAAACGGTAATTCAACGAATACATTTATTATCGATCTTTTCTTTGATCACTGATCTCTGTTCGTTGATTGAATGGCTTACTTTGATTGTTATTCAACTTCAGAATGGCGAGTTTCTTTTGTGAACAACCTGTGAATAAGAGGTCTCAACTTAATGAATGTTGGGTATTCTATTCAATCACATTAATATTTTATGTTTCCATTGCTTATATACATGTACATGTTATAGCGTTGATGATTTAAACTAAAAGCTCTTTCAGTGCTCCTCCTACTGTCCCACGGGATCCAAAAACAATTACTTGATACATGCTAGGCTTCTTTCCGGGCTTCTTTGTGACATCGCTATCATAACAACTTCATATTTATTATGATTTATAGCGCTTCCAAAGGCAGCATGCTTCAGCAAAACAAAGGACTTGACTTCCAAAAAGTTCCTCATATTCCACCACTACCACCAATTTATGCTCCGTCGCGCAAAACGCTTACCGAACCCCTACGTATAGAAGCTTCACACAATAATTCAGCTGACATATTGGGTAGAACAACTGGCAATTATTACCCGACGTCTACTGATGTAAGGGGACAAAACCAAAGGTTCCTAGATGCCAACAAGTTCACTGATACGAATATCATCCATGGATATAGCAATCAAGAAACGCAATTTAGCCAGAATGGATTGTCTGAAGTCAATGTACACGAATTGCCAAGTGGAACTGTTGTTAAATCTGAGATCCATTGTGATCACACTGTTAACTGCGATAATGACGGTACGATAGCTCAAAGTTTGTCGTGTTGCACGTCTGAAAAACAATCATGTAAATTCTTCGGCTTCGCCGGCTTCGGCGTATGAGAGACTCGAGAAAGCAATGTAAAATAGTATATATCAAAAGATGTAAACATGGTAAAACTTACCGTAAAAGACAATTTGAAAGTATTTCCCTGCTTTATGTTGACGAAATCATGATATTAATTGTATCAAACTATATTTTGTAGATGGTTCGTCATTGTGCAACCCATTGAGATCAATTCACCCAGAAGCTAATACCGCGACAGGCAGTCTTGAACTAGAAGGCAAGATGGTTGACACAGCTATAGAAAACGTTCTAAGTCTTCCACAAGTTGTGTCTGAAGTAGCGTCCATGCAGAAAGATCAAACTGATGAAGTTCAACGCCAGACTGACATATTGGAACAATTGGAGGTAGATTCAAGCTATTTGATCTTGATAAATCATGCCATTATATTTGGGTAATATAAAGTAATGTACTTTTAAAAATTAGACGTATTGCTTAAACTCTCTAAAGTTTCACGAAACAAGTTTACTAAAGTTGATATTTTATTGTATGACTTCTGTGATGGTAATAACTGTAGGAGTTATCTATTGAATCCTTTGGCACCGGTTACTGTATGGCATTAATTTAATTATGGTTTATAGGTGTGTTACATGTTTCCTGGATAAATGAAAATTCGCAAATTATACGTACATTATTAAATAGTGTTGCCTTCTGATTATACATTTTTCATTTTCGTTTTTAGAAAAAACTAGCAGAGGGTATGTATGTTTAATTTAAATTCACATAAAGTACTGTGGAGCATATCATGATATCATACCCAAAATAATATTAAAGGTAGAGACTTCATAGGACATTATGACCTTTAGGTCAACGTTTGATTGACCACGTGAATGTGGACTCTGATTAATTAATATTACAATTTTTTTCTCTCAGCAAGGTGATCCAAAGCTACCGTTGTTTTATGTTATAAAAATTACCTTTTTGTATTTTACTTTTTGGCCGAAAAATCAACGGTTTCATTGACATTTAGTTATTATTACTGTATCGTTGACGATTGCTCAATTAGTAAAGCCGATAGAAAGGTACAAGGGTTTGATTTGTGAAGGTATCACTAAACTGGTGTGAAGATTATTGCATTTTATGCAAATTGGCTCAAGATGTTTCTTTTTACAGAGTCAGCCCTGAAAGAGGATGTCATCAAAGAAATACAGAGTATAGTTAAGAAGACTTGTATGGTTGAGGGAGAAGTAACGCTAACCAGAAAGGCATGCAAAATCACACAAACAGGTTTTAAAGAATTTTAACCGTTTAAAATATCACTTTAGCCATGCCTCAATTTGCCAGCCCTCAATTAAAAATAACAATTGGGGATTGATGGGATTCACTTATCTGCTAATAGCTATGTTTTCTTGAGTTTTGAGCAACACCAAAGTTGCCATTACAAAAATATACAGCATATGTTCTATTCTATACGATCATTTTGTCTTGTCAAAGTCAGTATTTTTGCCTAGTAACAATAAACAATGTGGAATTCAGCGTTCAATATATTTTGTAGAATTAGATGAGATAGTTGACAAAATAGAGGACACCAAATATGAAACAAGACTCAAGACAATTTGTTTAGATTCGAACGCCAGGTAAACTCTTACGTGCTTTCCTTTATATGCTTCTTTTTATCGTACCTAACAAAAGGTACGATATTGTAGTCAGCTTGGCGAGCGGGCGGGCGGGCGGGCGGCGGGCGGCGTCTCACTTTTCAGCTTGTCTACAGGTTTCCAGCCAAACCATTTGAGGGATTCATCTGAAATTTTCAGGGATGTTTCTACATATCAACGTCAAGAACTGATTAGTTTTTGGGCATTCTGGATAAATCTTAAGGTGGCCATTTTGGATTTTCCGTCCTAAAATCTTCACTTTCAAGACTTGTCTACAGGTTTCCAGCCAAACCATTTGAGGGATTCATCTGAAATTTTCAGGGATGTTTCTACATATCAACGTCAAGAAGTGATTAGTTTTTGGGCATTCTGGGTAAATCTTAAGGTGGCCATTTTGGATTTTCCGTCCTAAAATCTTCACTTTCAAGACTTGTCTACAGGTTTTCAGCCAAACCACTTGAGGGATTCATCTGAAATTTTCAGGGATGTTTCTACATATCAACGTCAAGAACTGATTAGTTTTTGGGCATTCTGGGTACATTTTAAGGTGGCCATTTTGGATTTTCCGTCCTAAAATCTTCACTTTCAAGACTTGTCTACAGGTTTTCAGCCAAACCACTTGAGGGATTCATCTGAAATTTTCAGGGATGTTTCTACATATCAACGTCAAGAACTGATTAGTTTTTGGGCATTCTGGGTACATTTTAAGGTGGCCATTTTGGATTTTCCGTCCCAAAACCTTTACTTTCAAGACTTGTCTACAGGTTTCCAGCCAAACCTTTTGAGGGATTCATCTGAAATTTTCAGGGATGTTTCTACATATCAACGTCAAGAACTGATTGGTTTTTGGGCATTCTGGGTAAATTTTAAGGTGGCCATTTTGGATTTTCCGTCCTAAAATCTTCACTATCAAGACTTGTCTACAGGTTTCCAGCCAAACCGTTCAAATTTTTACATATGTTACACAGTGATAAGTTCTAGAGCTGATTAACTTTTCTGCGGCCATCTTACTTTCTTGGTCAACAAGACCACAATGCTGTGTTTTAGGTACGATTTTGTTCACGTCTGTGCCTTGTTATCAGAAAATCATGGTACAAACAAATATTTCAAGCATATCTTACCATCATTTTTAAGAATAGCTTTAAAGGCGATGTTCTTTACATTCAGAGGAACACAGGCCTAGTGTCTGGCTAAATGTTTTGAATCACTGAAATAAGCTATGTCCGTTTTGTCAAAACATACATTACTGGTAAAATTTCCCTCTGTTGTTACTCCAAGGATTTTTGTTTAATTCCAGACTGTTCAACATATACAAAATGAAAATGGAAGAGTATAAGAAGAAGGTTAACTTGGCTGAGGAACAACATGAAATCCACAAGAAGGTGAAATTACAGCAAGAAAAGATCCATTCCCTGCAACAAAAAAGTAATACTTAATATTAAGTTTGATTCAGATTTCCAATCAAAATAAATATGAAAACCACATACACAACCAAACATTTCTATCATTGCAACTGTGCAATGATTTCCATTTGTCAGAGGTAAAGTTAACGTTGTTTTCATATTTTGCAGGCTTTTTCACAAAGGACGATTTTCGGTTTGGAGAACAGCCTCCTGGGCTAAAAATTTTTTCATGAAAAATATAGAAATATTACCCAAATTAAACTATGAATATTCAAAAGAGGACAATTAAATCTACAAGATGTAAAAATAACAAATTGGTCTGAAGCAGGGATAATGCTCAAATAGACCGATTCAATAAAATACAAGTCTCGATTTGGGGAAAGAAGTTAGAAATATTACCCAAATTAAATTATGACTATTCAAATGAAGACATTCAAATCTATATTATGTAAAAAAATCAAATTTGTCCGAAGCAGGGATAATGCTCATTTAGATTGATGAACTTCGTTCTCCAAACCGAGAATCGTCCTTTCTAATTTTCTTGTTTTAGCATTTGCTTTACCACGGGCTGTTAATGGCATCGAAAGATTCGTCCGCTGTGACGGAGCATGATGAAAACACTAAAAAACTTGTTTAACTTTTTATTAATGGCACGTTATAGTGACTAGATAATATTAACGTTTGTTTTAAGCATAACTATGAAGGTATTAATGAGATGTTGATGTATTGGGTCTTTTTAATTCTTTTATAAAAAATAATGTTTATATTTTTTGTACGCTGTGACGGAGCAGTTGCAAATGTGAACTGTGAAACTGCTCCATCACAGCGGACAAAGAATGTAAACATTTTTTGTGAAAAAATTAAAAAGACCCCATACATCAATATCTCATTAATACATTCAGGGTTATGCTGAAAACATGTTAATATCATCGTGTCAATATATCATGCCATTAAAAAGCTAAAAAAGAAATGGTACATTATCAATTATAGAGTTTGATACTCTGGCGCCGTTTTCAATAGGCCTGGCTTTTACATGTAGCGTTATTGGATGGACTTCAATCAGAAGTGAAGGTTACCCGCAAATGATATATCCATTGCATGAAGTAAGTAATTTTCTTTAATATAACGAGACATTTGAGTTAATAAATCGTGAAGTATTCTTAGTGTTTTTTATGAAAAATAGCATACTACGTCACAGCGGACAAATCTTTCGTATCTTCAAAAAGTGTAGCTTCCAGGCGCATTTATGTACTTCAGCCCCGTAGCCAGGATTTCCCAAGGGCGTGTACTTTTTGAAAATTTTCACTTTTTTTTCACTTTTGACAATATTTGTCCAAATATGGCCACAATTACTGAAAACGTACTAAAATGGTGAAAAACTGCAGGATATTGAAAGAATTTTTGGCCATGGGGGACCCCCCCCCCGTGGCTATGGGCCTGTAATTCTCATCAAATACTTATCATTTAGAAAGGTCTATAGAGGGGAACCCATTGGAGACTAGTCTTATTCTGTCTGGAGGGAAGGAACGTGCCTTGCAGTCAGAAATAACAGCCCTCACGAAAGAACATAAACGATTGGAGAAACTTGTTGATCAGAAGAAAGACCAGGTACAATGAAGTATGGCGTCCAAGTATTTTTCTTTATTTTGCTTGACGACGTTTGTATTTCATTAACAAAAATTTACCTCAGGAGCGAGACTTGTGCAGTATATAGTCCACTGGAGGATCCAGAAGCTAACAGGGGGGGGCAGTGTTTATAATATGGCCTAAAGTCCTGAAAAGGCCCATTTTGAGGCCTAAAAATTTTCTGGGCCAAAAAATGGTGGGGGGGGGGGGCTGGATCCGCCAGTGTAGCCCGTAATTATTTATATCATTTCTAAAAAAGTTGAATAAAAAGATGCAAGCGCGGGATGCTCGTATAAATTCGAATGGTGTGTTTTCGCTTTTTATAGATAGAGAAAGAGAAAGGAAAACAGTGGAAGACAAAGCAAGATACGGATGTTCTTCATGTAAGATCTTTTTACATTACGTGTCTAAACTGTTCACGTCTCTTTGAATAATACATAAAATCCAATTTAGCACAAACAAATACACGGTTCTTACTAGTCATATATCGGAAGACACAAGCTAATAAGGCAAAGACCAGAAAATTTAAAATATAACACAATGACAATGAAATGATGAAAACATGTAAAATTTCCTTTATTTGACTGATTGCAGAAGAGGAATGCAGCGCAACTAACACGACTGAAACGTCAAGTAAATGAACTGACGTCAAGAAAACGTCAATGGAACGAGCAGGCATCACAGCTGGAACATGATATTGCCAAAATCAAAGAAACATTCGGACATGACTAACATGTAAATAGTACATCATATGAGCCTGTTATCATGGTTGAACTAGTGGATATTTCAACTGTTCCAACTGAAAGGTTTGACAGAGAATACGTGAGTGATAATATCACCTTCCAAATCATGAAGATATTTACTGTTATCAGTATCATATAAATCGTCATAGATATTGTTAAAAATCTTGATGGAGTTTTCTGTAACTATTCTATTATCTTGGGTTATTAAATTTTCATTTGATAAAAGCATTCAGTGTTTTTCGCAATTGTTTTTCCAATCCATACTAACATAACTACTTTCTGTTTAGGAGCATCTGATGACATTGCTATCTCTCATATATCGTCTCCGCTTTCATTTTGCGGTCGATTGGGTAAATCGATAATTTTTGCTTTTAAGTTATAAACCCTAGTGGTAAGGCAAAGAACTGCATATTCTGTGAAAATTTAAATTCAATATAATGAATAAAAAACGGCATCGTTCGATGAGGTCATGGTGGTTCCTTATATTTTGATGACGATTTCTTCAAAACGAGGAAAAAGTAGGAGCCGCGACCAATGGTTTAAAGTACCAGTATGGACCCCATAAAATGGACATAGCCATTAGCTATAGTTAGTTCATTTTCATTTTTCATAAAACCGGACAGACGGACGAGTTTGTGGTTTTTAACATATAATTTATTTCCTTCATAATAAAAAAATACACAAAATATCTACTACCAATCGCCATAAGCATTCTAGGTAGTTTAAATTACAATAGAGGATTAATTTCAGTAATCATAGATGGTTATTGGTAATGTGAGAGGTTGGGAGGGAGGGGGGGGGGGTGTCACAAGATACAAATGAGAAGTGTGTTATTCCATATGTTGAGCAAACGAGAGATGCACGTTAAACTTCAGGCAAATTCTTTTATGAAAATAGAAAGGCCGTTGCCGTAAAATTTTACTATTCCATTTAAAAGGTTTGATCTGGTCTGCTTATCTTTGAATAATTTTTCAGATCACATTTATCTGGTCGCAACCGCAAACCTGATTTAATATACCATACTGATACTGACCCCCTTAAAAAGGTGGGATTTGTTATGACAATCTGGCAAGTCTATCTCCTTTTTTAAAAACTTTAAATACAGGGGTATTTCATAAGGGATGCGAATAAAATAACATAATAATTGAACGCCAATTTTATTTATTGGTTCGAACTATCGCTATGGAAACACGTATTCAAAACATTTTTCAATGTTGCCCTTTCAAATTATATCAACAAATTCTGAGATGTTTGTCCATACCTTGGCCATTTCTCAAGTGCTAATGCATTTTAATTTGGAAGTACTGCAGACGTATTTAATCATTATAATGTTGCATCTTTTTGTGTCACAAAAATTCTTGACAATGTTGAAATATCATTGTGACAGGAAATGTAATATATGTGAAACTAACGAAATAGAAACATTGGATCATCTTTACGTTTCTATAATTCCATAGATGAGGAGAGTTGCACTTCCTAATTTATTTAGAATTGGTGACGATGACGTGATCAATCCGAGGATGAAGCAATGATTTTGAAAGCCAAAGCCGTATTTCTAACGTGTACACAAAGCGTAATATGCTTATGCAAATGTAATATGTTACTATTGTACTTTGTAAATGTACTTCAGTTGCTGTAATAAAGGATACAATACAATATAGGGCGACGTGGCCACTTTCGAGTAATTTGACGTTAATGTTACTCCCGTTTGCTTATCATTCTTATGAATATTAATCAATGATAAATGTGTAGTTTGAAAAATGTGAATTGCAAAATATCTGAATAGTACAACGTTGTTATTGGTAAACTAACACGTGTTAGTATTTGTTCACGTGACCATATACTGCAATTCGATTGGTGACATACATAAACTCATGATGATATGTAAAAGGTTATTGAATATTCCGGAAGTTCTTCTCAGATACAGTCGGAAGGCATCTACGATGACTGACTCGATTCTTTGGTGGGGAAGTGGAAGCGTGCCTTGTTGGCGAGCTATGCTTGCTCTAGAAGAAAAGAGAGTAAAGTATGATGGCAGATTGATCAGTTTTGACAAGAATGAAACGAAGGGACCAGATGTCATGAAATACAATCCCAGAGGAGAGGTGAAAGTGCAAAATATTGATCTTCTTTTTCTTAACGGTCTCAATCAGAGGCCTAAGAATTAGGTATTGTATGAATAAATCATGTTTTGCAATTTCATGCTGATCGTGAAAAAGTGGATTGGATCCTTGTCCATCAGTGGATAGTCTAGCTAGCTACAAGCCTTTGTGACACAAGTACCTACCCGGGGAGTACCTAGTGGCTCTAGTGTCAGTTCAGTTTTGTAGATAGTCCAGAGGTAATACCGGGAGGTAATATGAATATAGAAGCAGAGATTCGATACTATAGAAAATTTTGGTATCTTCACATTTTCCTCACTGGCAACATGGGCAAGAGCAAGGGGTTTGAAAATAGAAATTGGATTTTTCATTATCACTAGCTGGCATCAGTGGCGGATCCAGAAATTTATAGGGGGAGGGCAAAATTTGAGTGCGAAAAGATTTCCTAGAAATTTTTTTTAGGCCTCTAGAATCCCAAATTTTGAAAAATTAAGGCCCATTTTTGATAAAATTATGGTCCTACTCTTCATATACTACTCTTTATATGGTGACCTCTTTCCCTTATTATCTTATACACAATCATGGCCAGTAAGGGCCCGGTCAGAAAGGGGACCATGTCCATGATCCCTGGGGGACCATAATTTCTTTCACATAGACTTACAGAAAAAGTCCATTAGAATACATGTAAGTGCTGTTGTTGATGTTGACAGAGATTTTCAGACATGTCCAATGTTGGGAAGGTCCTTTTAACTTAAATTACATCTTTTTGCGCGGTTTAATTTCATATATACCGTTATGTATCTAATAGTTATGCAAATAAAAATATGCCAAGTAAAAGAAAATGTTATCTGTCCAACAAAAGAAAAGATATTTCACTTTTTGTGATTTTGTAACATTGGGTCTATGGGGAATCAACCCGAACTAGAAGTCACATTTTCAAAAAAATTAAATTCTCAAAATTGAAAAACAATTTAGTGGACGAGTTGTCAGGTTGTCAATGAGATGGATCCTAATTATACATGGTATACAACATCTTTGTTTACCATAATATATTCTATACCATAGTATTATGATTCCTTTTCCAGGTTCCAACATTTGTGGATGGCGATGTTGTCGTTAATGAGTCGATGGCAATTTGCGACTATCTTGAGGTTTGTGAGAACATAATTTTTTAAACCAACCGATTTGATTTACATTATATGCATTTGTCATCGTTTGTAACATTTTCTCTGTTTTTAGTTCAAGTACAATGATCAAGGGAACAGACTTCTACCCACAGACGTCAAGGAGAGGGCAGTGGTCTTACAGAGGCAATACGAGGTACATGTAATACTAATTGACGGCACTGTATACTACTTACTATTTCTCTCAACTAAACAAACTATATCTAGTACATGAAAACTGTGTATCTTAATGATTTTTTTTGAATACCATATGGATAGTGTTAGATTCACCAAGTCCATGATCAGTTTGAGCAATATAAAAACGGATTTATATTTTCGAGCAATGATTCAGTTTTACTCTGTTCTTGACACGGGTTTTGGAGTTGTTACAGTATAACTCTAAATTCTGTACTTTTTCCACTCTTGTGAAAGATTGTCCTTAGTCTTGTGAAAGATTGTCCTTCTAGAAATCTCAATTTTTCATGCTGTTATTACTATTGTGTAAGGCTCTAAAATGTAACACTGTTAAATGTACGAATACATTTTCACAAAGCGTTTTGATTTTCTAACGATTATCGTCCTATGTTCGTATGATAATGATTCACCCGTTTTTACCCTTTCTGTTTCATTTTTAGGCACTCAACTTGTTTAAAAAGGGCCTGGAGCAACTCATATACGAACTCATGGAAGACTCGCCAGATCTACAGGACCAGGTAAGATAGTAGGCCGGCTATAGTGTACTGTCTCCGACCAGTATACTATAAACACTTATTGGCAATTGTAGAATAATAAGTCACTGATTTGCTTGTCGTCCGATTCGATGGTATGTATATCTTCCAATGTTGGCCATTTCGCCATTTTGCTATTATCCGTATATTTCAGTCATGAAATACCTGTTTTCACCTAAGTTTGACTGTAGATGATGTTGTACTTACAGGAGACACTGAAGGCGCGCTTACAGGTGTTATCAGATGAGCTGAAACTGTGGGAAGGCTATTTGCAGACGGTATGTCTTATAATTCGAACTTTTTTACCTTTATGATTTAAAAAAGGCAATTACTATTTAATTGCTATGTGAGTCATTTTTCAAGCACTTATATTAACAGTAAAGCAGACGTGTATCGAAGATTGACATCTTTTATAATCTGTTTTATTTCCTTATATCATAGTTTACAATTGTAGTCGCTCAGAGGTTAGCATTTTAGAAGAACAGAATATGTGAAAAGATGTATTTTACTGACAAATTGGTTTACGGGTATTTGCTTGGTAATGGTGCAGGAGCAAAATGATAAAATGATGTATTTAAGGAATAAGAGGCCATCTTGAGGACTTAAGTAGAATAGGCTGGTAAAAATTTAAAATTCTAAATATTCTGTTCAATTGTGAGGCCTGGATGACCAAATGAAAATGTTTTGATCAGACCAACTTTGTTTAATTTTGAATGCTACCTAAAAAGTGGAGAATATTAACATTTAGGTTATGAGAGTTCAAATTGAGACTACAATTAAAAGATATATGCTTGACAGTTTAGTGAGTCGTGAAATTATGAGCATACATTTGCGATTTTAAAAATAAGTCAACTCTCATTCGGTTAAGTATGATTTTTGAGATCGTGATAAGGTTAAACTGGAAGTTGATATATTTTTGTTTTTATACATCTATTTGATCTCTTGTTTGAGGGAGTAAGAAGTTGGGCTATTTTCGATATTGTTGGGAACTGAGTCCCATTTTTGGGACATGGTTCACGTTTCAAGTATTCCATTTTTTACAATATTGTCTAAGTAATCATTTTTATTTTTAAGTCCGAGGGTTACATTGCTGGTCAAAGTTTCACCATGGCGGATGTGATGTTCTTCCCACTTGTTGCTTTCCTTGTGAGATTAGGGCTGCAGTTAAAGAAGTACCCAAACATAAATAAGTATTATGAAAACTTGGTGACGAGACCATCGGTGAAAGCAACATGGCCACCTCATTGGGTTGATTCTGTCGGAAAAGACTGGTTGAAAGATGCTTAGATTGCTGGAGATGAGACAGGAGATCACATTTTAATATTATCTAGTCAACAGCGGACATTATTATCTCCTGCACCTCTAGTTTTGAAAGTCAAAGCACTACTAGCTGACAAAGATTTGATAGGGTATTTGCATGGTTTTTCAAAATTTGTAATATTACGAAGAAAAAAAAATGTATACGGCACAAAAGCAAACTAGCTAAAAATTGCTGAGTAGTATTGTTATGAATATAGACTAGAGAACGATGGTTAATGGGTCCATTGCTCTGCTGTAGCAACATATCTCATGTGTTAGTTCGAATTTCGTTAGCAATTGATTCTGTAAATATTCATCTGTATACGGCCAATAGATGCTTGTATTATAATTATGTATATCCCGTTAAATGCTTTGATTTATCATTAAACTCTTAAAACCAATATAATATTTTGTTCTGTTGTTCATAACAAGCGGTAACATACAAAAGCTGGTGAGAGGATTCTGATTTGCAAGTGCAGTATCTTTGCAACTAGACGCCTTCTTTCTCAAATCAAATCCAAAGAATTTGGACATTGTCGCGGTGCCCTTTGATTTTATAATACAGTAATCCTAAGTTGAACAAAATTAGTACCTCTAAAATGTGTTCCACCAATGCCTTTGTCACATTTGCTCCGATTTTCACTGCGGCGCCCGGCCGATTGAGTATTTTGTTCAAAATTGAATACAGAATAAACAAAACACTCAATCGGCCGGGCGCCGGCCGATGGATCGGAGCAAATGTGACCCAGGCATTCGTAGATGTTCCACTTGTGGGGTTCATTTAACCAGTAACCTGTAAAGTACTATACAATAGACTTCCATGTTGCAAGTATCTCAATTATGCCTGGGTCACATTTGCTCCGATCCATCGGCCGGCGCCCGGCCGATTGAGTGTTTTGCTCAATATTGTATTCAATTTTGAACAAAATACTCAATCGGCCGGGCGTCGTACGTACTCCCGTGCAGTGATATATCACTGCGGCGGGCAGGTATCTCACCGTAAGCATGGTAACATCGTAATAAACAACTGACGTGATTGGCTCTAGTCCCATGCTCAGGTCGCGTGATTGTAAAGTTTAGACAATTTCATTGGTTGAATTGCGCGTATTAACTAATAAACAACACGTGCGGTAAACTTTTATCAACATAACTTTTACTCAGAATTCCTTCCGCGGTGATTTCCTCTTATATTTCATTGATTTGGGAATATTTTGACAAAATAATTATTGGTGAACATAAAAGAACATATATTTTATAAGTTGTGTGAAAAACAAGTACATCTGTGACAAAAAGGGGGACTATCTTCCCCAAATTTTGGGGATTCCATAATCTGCCAGCCGCAGTGTCTATACCGAGACACTGCATAGGAGTTCGGGCGTCGTAGTGAAAATCAGGGCAAATGTGACCAAGGCATTATTGAAAATAGAACGCCTTTCGAACACATAGGAAACAATAAAAGGATTTTCTCCATCCTGGATTAGGCTTATTTTTACTCGCTATTAATATTTTCGTGGCCATTCATCACACTTAAATGTGACATACATGTACTTTACCTGAGTGAAAGACCCCTTCGAATTAAACTTAAGGTCAGACTGACTGGATGTTTTGAAAAGTAGACCACTGAATAGGTTATTCATACATAATTAACGATAAGAGTATACATCTGATCGTACTTATACACGTGACTGTACTAAGAGCGTTCAAAATGGCCGATACAATATTGTTTTGGGGAAGCGGTAGCGTACCTTGTTGGAGACCTATGCTCGTCCTTGAAGAAAAGGGAGTGAAATATGACAGCAGACTGATTAGCTTTGGCAACAAGGAACATAAAGGACCAGATGTCATGAAATATAACCCCAGGGGACAGGTAAGATGAGACTAAGCCATAAAGCCCAACATGGCTAGCGTTGTCCTTGTATGTAAATACAGACTGGGCCAAGAAATATGTCCATCTTTCATATCACTCTTTACTAATTTCCAGATTTTTGCTATCTAACTTGTAAAAGCAGGTAATTACAGACTTCTTCCTTCAAAAATAGAGAGTCTAAATCAAATTGTAAATTTCTCGCCAGAGAAGATTTAGTTACATGTTCACCGTTTTCCAGGTGGTCCACTTTAGATGTAGCTCTCTCTAAAATGTCATAATAATATGAAACTGTGAACAAGCTAGCTTTTTTCCTAATGGAGGGGGATAAAAGCACTAAAATGAAGAAAACGTAACATCACTTAAGGTCAGGGTGCATGATGGGAAATTTTCTGCATTCCTCAATTGAGTCACATGTTATTTTTCAAACAAGAATCACTCCTTCCCTTCATTGTCTATATCTTCCAGTTTTGCACAATGAGTGCACTTATGTGCCTAGAAAAGACTTGTGAGAAGAATGTTTTGATAAAGTGTATAAAAAACAAGAAAATTCAGTGAAAAAAAATCAGAAATTTTTTCACTGAATTTTCTCATTTTTTATACATTTTACAAAACAAACCTTCTCACAAGGCTTTTCTAGGCACAGAAGTGCACTCTTTGTGCAAACTTGGAAGATGTAGACAATGTGGGGAAGGAGTTATTCATGTTTGAAAAATAACATTTGACTCAATAGACTTGATGCGAGTAGAAATAATCTTGATTTACGTCATTAAATATTCAAAATTCAGTCAAAGTGATGTCATATTTGAAATCTACATGTTTAAGTTCATCTAGAAATATATGGTTTCGAAAATTGTCTATCAAGTTTGAAAATTTAATTTTTTTGAAATGTGACTTCTTGTTCGGGTTGAATCCTCATAGACCCCATGTTACAAAATCACAAAAAGTGAATTATCTGTTCTTGTATTGGACAGATACCGTTTTCTTTTACTGGATATATTTTAATTTGCATAACTATTAGATACATGAAGTTTATATAAAAATTGAACCACGCAAATAGATGTAATTTAAGTTAAAGGGAACTTTCTACTATACCCGCCATGCTATCTGACCCGAACGAGCCACCTGGTGGTGAATCTAGTAACTACCTACTCGCATCTGCGTTATTGAGGAATGTAGAAAATTTCCCAACATGCACCCTGTCCTTAAGCCTATTTGTACAACATTGACATAAAGGTGCATCTATCTTCTTGACAGACAAAATGGATATAACTGTTTTGAAGTAATTCTGCATGCCATATCTCACATGTCATACTGACATTCTTTATTGGCGGCATAACATTTATATTCGGTCCTGGTGTCTGACCTACCTAGATTTTGACCTCTTCTGTTGTTTGGCAATGCATTACTGTAGATTGGTAGTATTCTAGAATTTACTATAGTCAGTAGTTAGAAAAAGGGGGCTTTCAACCATCTTTTATACAGAACTCTATGGAAGGGTGATAATTATAAGTAGGGGGATAATAAAGGGTATTCCCCTTTAATCAACTACGTCATCGAGGGGATTCCCATATTTCTACAATCTGGTTTAATCCGGGTTTATGTGTTATAACCATTTAGTATAAAATAATGCATATATTTAACTAGGGGTCATCTCGAGTTACTAGGAGTGTAATTAAGGACATTCTCTTCGTTTTTAGGAAAATTTGATAAGAACAACAACATCATTTTTCAATCAGTGTATCAGGGCATTTGAATTAACGATAGCATAATATGGAGCTTATTTGGATTATAATTCAGAATAGTATGATTCTACTTTTTTACAATCTCTGTCCTTATTCTCATAGTTGAATCTTCCTGATATCTAGACATCACCACAATCTGACTTAAACATAACACATTCATTAATGTATATATTTATATATTCTATTCATTTATTTACACAAAATATCAAAGATTATACATAAACATTTTATAATTACAATGGTGTTATGTCAGAATCTTTCACCCATGAATCAAACTTTTTAGGCCAAAATTTCCATCGAACAAAATGTTCCTTTTGGCCTCTCCTTATTCTAGTTTTTAAAAATTTTTCAACTTTCCACAATTTATCTTCATCAATATGTACCCTTTGAAGCTCTGGTTGATAGAATGTTCCAGTGATCTCGTCACCATTATAATCTTTTAAACGATAGATTGGTAATCCTTGTCTGATAAATCTACTGGCTACTTTGAATATTTCACCTGTCCAATGCTCATCATACTCTCGACTAAATATAGATCTTTCATGGGTGATTCTTACCAATGCTCCAATGGGAAACTTGAAAATTTGATTCGATTTAGTTTTTACAACACCTTTAGGATAATACATTCGCCACCAAATAGTCATTTCATCATTTTTATTTACATTATTAGGGGGCATATTTATCCCCCTATGCCAAGTGTTATTGTAGCTATTTACAAAACTCTGCATTTGGTCTACAAATCTATAATTTTGTTTATATGTTACATATCTTTTGATTTTAGTGCGAATAGTCTTAATAAGTCTCTCTGCATAATTTGCTTTTGGGGAATTTTGTGTCACAAAATGTCTTACACCCCATTTTTTGAATAGTCTCTGTGTAGTATGGGCTTTGAACTCTTGACCTTTATCAGATCTTATAACGTCAGGTTGTCTGCCTTCTTTAAATATATCATCAAATGCGGCAGCTACAGTTTGTCCTCTCTTGTCTTTCAGAGCTCTCAGCCATGCAAAGCGCGACATAATGTCAATGACAACTAATATATATCTGTATTCGTCATTCCATTTGGCCATGTTGGATACATCCATCAAATCTGCATCCCATTGCTGGTCAATGTGAGACACATAGACTTTATTTCGACGGAATTTCTGTTGATTTGGTCTTTGTAAGCTATAGGCTTCTTGGCTGTCTAACCATTTTTTCACTCTATAACGTGAAATGTCCAACCCCTGCTCTTGTGCAGCTCGATACAGCTTTTCTGGACCGCTGAAACTGGCAGCATTGTCAGGATGGAAATAGATATTCGCTAACTGATCCTTCCAGGACATCATTCCTCATTGAAAACTCTTTTTATTATGAGGATAAGTAGTTTGTTCACAGTTTATATTTGTGGTGATTATTCATTGTCTGAATCAGTCTCTCCACCAGATTCTGCTTCACTATTTGACCTATCACTTGATTCATTTTCTGAGTCCTGGCTAAACAGTTCATCAAATTCATGTCTGTACTTGGACAACACCCTCCTAATAGCGACTTTCTCTGATACATCATTTGAGAGCCTCTTTTGAATAGCATCTATGATCTTTCTATGCACTGTACTCTCTTCAATGTGTATATAGAGTTTGATGAAATGTCTGTATTTATCCAAGAATTGGTTAATATCCTGAGTCATCAGTTTTGCTTCTGCTTTTTCTACTGCTTCCTGTTCTGTGAAGCCATTGTCCAAATACTTATTAACTTTACTCTGAAAGTGTTTTTCATTCTCTTTTCTAGCATTCACTTTAAAATAGAGATAAGTACTGTTTTCTCTTATATCTTCATCATCTTCTGCTGCACTTTCATTATCATCACCATCATCATCACTATCGCCAAGAACTTCCCACTTGGTTGAATGGCTAGTATTTTCTACATCATTTTCTGAATCCATCTTTTTCTTTTTAAAAGCTGGCAACTCATTCTGTTCTGGGCACCATTTTCGAATATGTCTTTGCAGATCATGAAGACTCTCAAAGACAACTCCACAATCATCACAAGATACCATGTTATCTTCTCTATGCCAATGGTCCAAATGAGGAAACCCCTGAGTGATGCTGCTATTTATTTCAGTTGAAGTTTGTAGTGCTACGTCATCATCAACATGCTTTCCTATTGGTTGATCTGAGTGAGAAGACTTGAGTTGTTCTGCGTTGTTATCAGCGAAAGTAAATGCATTTGGTTTCAACCTTTCGTGCTCTGGTGTCTGTTGCTTTAAATCCAATAGTAAATAACCATATGGTACATCAGTTGCATTGTTGTATGCTCTTACAAGTTTTCCACCACTGCCTGGATACATCTGTCTTGATAAATGTGCCACCTGCTGACGATCTCTTGGATTATTGAATAAAATCAAATAGTGTGAGTTCAAACTCATTGTTCTGTTTTCCTTTCCTTGATGATACATGTTTTGCATGAGGCAAATCACAGATAGATTCCGATGGTGGCTTCCTTTTGTATAGAGGTCTGAAATGCGTTCATCTTTAGTCGCTGCTCCCATGAGGTCATCTAATACAAGGAGATTGGGTATGGTAGTATTGAGGAATCTCGGGTTGTCTAATTCATCAGGTATTCCATGAATGAATTCTAAGCCAGGATAGCTCTTCATTTCTTCGTAGGCTGGTTGCCATTGACTGTAGCACCAAATTATTCTCTTAGGAGTGGGGGTTATGTATTTTCCTACATGCTTAATTAGCTTCCTCATCAACCACGTTTTGCCTGACGATGTTGGACCAGCTGCAATCAAAGTAAATGGGTGTTTTAATACCATCTCTGTCTTAACATCTCCAGCATCATCTTTATAATCTCTATGAAGTTGATTCATGTGTCTGCTCAAATTATCCCTTCTTGTGAAGTCTATATTACATTTAAAGCAAGTAAAAGACATGTTGCTCCTTCAAGATCTTATTTTAGAATGAACATAATCTAGAACACATGGGCTTAAATTTACATATTTTCATCCTGTAATCTGATTGGCTTAATTATCAGTTACTTAACAAAATGGCTATACCAGTTAGAATAAGAGAGGAGGAGGAGGAGGAGGAGGAGGAGGAGGAGGAGGTGGAAAGATGGAAAGAGCAGTATATTGTATTCTCACTTTTGAATTCTGTAATGTCCGTGTGCAAGTGTACCAACTCCATCATCAAGAATAAAGCGTTTGTCATCATAGGGGTTAAGGCCAATCTTGTTTAATTCCACCATAAAGATATCATGTTTAAATGACCTGAATTGTTTCATCGATGCCATTTTCAATTGTCTCTCCAGGATAGCATTTCGATAGTCGCCATGGGTGATGCTATTCTTCACCACTGATTTGCTAATGCCCTTTGCTGTTTTCTTAACTTCATCTCCCACAAGCAGAGAGTACATCTTTGGCTTAAGACCAACGAATTCCAATGGAGGTTCTCCAGCAGTTTCATCCTTGAATTTTCCAATAACCTTTTTATTTTCAGTCGAAAATAATGGGTGCGAAGATGAAAAGTTTGATGTGTCATACAAGTCCATGTCACCCTTCATATCTCTGTAGAGATCATCAGTTTTGATGTAATAGCAAAGTGAATCTGTATCAGTGAAGCAAAGCGTGGCATTTTTACCATATTTTGGTAGTATATATCCATAATGGTGATCAAATAGCAGTGTTTTACTGATGTCAAGGATAGTAAATCCACAGTAGATAGGTTTGTCAAGATAGAGCTTTGTCTTCAACTTCTCAACTGCTGCTAGGTCTTCAGTAAATATGCTGAACGCGTGGAATGAGGGTTTACACGCTAATCTATGAAGCCTCCTCTCCTTGTTAACCAACTCAATGTCACGGCGTTTTCTAAGGTTCTCCATCGTCTTGCCAAAGACGCTAAAATAAAAGAATCTGTATTAGTATGGTTAGACTAATTATATATATATATTTTTTCATATATAAATATTTCAAATCAGAGTATTTTTCTCGAGTTATACAAACTAAACTCCAATTTCTTACTTACCTGTTATTCATTAACTTGAAGAGATCTTTTTCAAAGTCATTCTTGGCGAGTTTACGTCTATTGGTATTCAGATCAATGTATGACTTTAGCCACCTGGACTGTTTAAAGGTCATCACTCTATGGATTTTACGCAGTTTCAACCCATACTTAATATACTGCTGGAGGTTTCTGTAATGAACTATGTAGTTCTTCTTATCCATTAGATTTGGTACTAGCTTTTTGGTAGGGGTACCACCAAGTGCAAGATCTTCAGCTAGTCCTTGGCAGAATGGAGATATCAAATCCTTGTTGATAACCATTGTTTCTGGTGCTAACGGGTAATCAGAATGACTGTCATGTAGATCTTGGGGATAGTCCAGATCAACTTCCAATATATAGCCATCTTCTGAATCTTCATCAATATCACAGATGTTAAGGTCATCCATTTCCTCTTCTTTTAGCCATTTAAAACCTTGTGTCGGAAGTGGCTTGCTCATGGCCCAACCATACAAATTATTTGCATCTGAAACCATAAATGAATAAGTTTTTATTGAGAATATTTTATTTGTCTATGTTTTTTATAAAATTTTTTTTTTATAGTATAATGATTTATAGTGGTTTTAACATTATAAAATGGGTTGAACAAGAGGTAATTGTCTATTCTTAACCCTCTTCTTAAGGAATAAGTTATCAGACCTTACTATTAATTAAACCTAATAAGGTATATATCAAATTTGAGTTTACCAAAAGTAACTTACCAATGTAACTAATGTATGAGTTTGGTTTTGTTGGGTCATATTCGGGGAGGTATGGATTGTTTGCTCTTGCATGTCTATGCGATATCATAGATATTCCTCCTCTCAATCCAGCTTCCACAAATAGATACATGTCAGGATCAGTTAGTAATTCGAGTCTCACCCCTGTGTATTTTAGAGCAGCAGCCCAACTTAGACCTGGAAAATGTAAGGTGTTTTATAATATTTATGATTCTCATTATATCCTAATTTAACATTTATTTTATCAATTCTATATATCTAAGATCAAAGTATTCTATAACTTACCTGGAGCTGTATAGTAGTGAGCAGGATCTAAACCATATAGATCAAGGCACAACTCTCTAAAGTTCTCAAACACATCAGCAAGTAGAAGAGTATCTGTTTTCATGTAAAGATTGTGATAATCTTCAAATGTCTTCATCTTAAAATGTGACCAAACACATTGAGCATGATCATAGTCTTCTTGACTGAGATGCTGGTCGTTAAGATCATTGTAGAAATTGTCTTTCAAAGGAAGGCCCATCTCTTCAAACTTTTCCCTACTGTCAAACCAGCTGTATGGGAACACCCCTTTTCTCAGAAGCAAATTCAACGTTTCATCATCAGAAAATTCGTTGGATAAATGCTTGAATTTTTCTTTCCCTTCTTGAACCAGATTGTCAGTAAGTCTTCCAAGCGAGGCATTGAGAAATTGGTATGAGTCAATGAAATCCATACTTCCCATTGAAAAGCTGATATACTTTTCCATATTCGTAGGTATAACTCTCAGTCGCCCATGTTGATACATTCCTATACTCTTCATTATCAAGTGAGCATCATAATTCTGCAAAATATGAAAATCAACATTAGATATAGAGACTACATGTATTTCGTACAGATCAATATGTATATGATACTATATTAGAAAATAGAAAATCAAAAATTAGATATAGAGACTATTTTATCATATAGATCAAGATGTATTTGAGTACTATACAGGGTGACCCAAAAAAAATGCAACCCTCCATTTCATCAATATTTTTCTTAAATGGAGGTAAATTGCTATGAGATTTGGCACACAAAGACTTCATTCTATGTGGGATCCTTTGGCAAAGTTTTAATAATCATAGCTTTATATTGATAGAGTTATGGTTGTTTCAAAATATGCTCCAGATGTCGTCAATTTCGCTGAAAACAAACCTGCAATGTTCAAGGAAAACTGTTCATAACACGTATGCATTCTTCCCCATGGGTATGGCTCAAATTTTTGCAGCCATTGCTTATTGGAGTTCTGCAATTGAGGTAGGGTTATTTTCATACACATTAACCTTTAAATAACCCCGTATATAGAAGTCAGAGGCATTGAGATCAAGACTGTGGGATGACCATGGGTCCTCCGTCCTAGGAGAGATAATCTTCTCATAAAAATGACGAGTGAGCCAGGTTATGCTATCATTAGAAGTGTGAGGAGTAGCTCCATCCTTCTAGAACCACTGTTCTTGTCTATTGAAGCCTCTGTGTCACTCTAAAACTGCCTGGGAACGCCAATATTGCGCTGTGTGTTAACAGTAACAGTGTTGTCATTATCAACCTCAAACCAAAAGGGGCTGATGATTTCATGTTTGGAAATTGGCAGCCCAAGCTGTGCATTTAACAGAATGTAGGGGCCTGTGAAGCACTTTATCTGGAATTTGTGATCCCAGAACACATTATTTCTTGAGTTTACATGTTCAGAAAGAAGGGAATGTGACTCATCCGAAAACCTAACATTGGAAATGGACGACATTTGGAGCATATTTTGGAACGACCATAACTCTATCAATATAAGACTATGATTATTCAAACTTTGCCAGAGGATCCCACATTGAATGAAGTTCTTGTGTGCCAAATTTCAGAGCAATTAACCTCCATTTAAGAAAAATATTCGAGAAATGGAGGGTTGCATTTTTTTTGGGTCACCCTGTATTATTCATTTTTAAAAGAAGACAATTACCTTCAGGTTGTGGAAGACTACTGGGATTCTGCCTCTAAACTTGAAATTTATGTTGCATGTATTGTGTGCAGCACCTCTAAATTTCCCTGTCACATGATCGTGATCTCTGACGCGGTCATCCCCCATTGGCTTGTTGCATATGTGACAGTTCACAGCCTTGCGAAAAGCAGACCAATCTTCAGGCTGCATGTCTATGGGTTTGGTGTTTTTATACCATAGGTCTATTCTATCTTGTATTTTCACCATATGCTGTATAAATGTATCTGTGACATTCTCTCCACTGTATACAACAGATGGTTGAGTATGCTCTGATGTGGGACCCACTACTTTATATGAGAATCCAGACGGTGTATGTATGGTTCTTTTGTCAGAGTAGGACTGACTTGGATCTGGTTGACAACTTTGTATTTTCTCACAGCAACTTTCGAAATCTGCATATATCACCCAAGGTGCTTTCAATTGTTTTGCGGTATCCTTAAATTCTAGCCACTTGTTCTCTTCAGACGGCATTTCTATCCTTTGTGGGCCATACATTTCACAATACTTTACATGTTCCACAAGTAGACTTTCCTTTGAAAACCCATGAAGGCAATAATCACAGAAGAACCTTTTGCACTTATGTTTTGTGGTGTGGCTTAGTAATCTGCTCATATTCTTAATGCTGCAATAATGGCTACCCCTCTTATTTGAGAATATGATCAGATTTACGTGTTTTTCCGATTTCTGCTTTGTAATATGTAAGGGGAACACCTCTTTGTCAAATCCGAAGACATTTACAGAGATATTGTTGTTATTCTCAAATCTTGTTATATCTGTCAACTTGACAGGATAAGTTATACCATCCATATTTAGAGACGATGCATACTGTTTGTATTTTGATACTTGATCAGAGTGAGTTGTTGCTGGATAAAGTGATGACAACACAGACCAGAGGAAACATTTTTTGTCTCTATTCTTCACATTAACAATTGCACCCTTGTATCGTAACTTAAGTGGAGTTTTGATATAGCTTGATCCTCGGATTGGTTTCCAGATGATCATATGCAATGTAAAGTTCATCACAAAGTCCAATAACCAATTACTACCTTCCCGTTGATACTTGATAAACGAGTCATACATCTTTTTAACTGTTTCCTTCCAAGCTTCATTGAAATCCTCAGGCTTCATAGCTATGTGACAATGACCTCGGAAGTGGGGTTTAGCTATATCCATCCTTTCTTTATTTTCCTTCCTAAACTGCACTTGTATAGAGCCATACCACTTTACCCCACCTTTTCTTTTCATCTGCTTTAGAAGTGCGCTTTTAATCCTAGCTTCTTTTTCTTTCATGAATCGGAGTGGATCAAACTTTGATAATCCTATGGCTTTGAATGTCACAGTCTTTAATGTTCCACTCACTGCTTCCTCCTCAAAGTTGCATTCTTCAGGTTCGTTATCCTGATCATTTTCTAGTGGCGTATTTGATATCTCAGATTCTAATGTATGATTTGGAAAATCTGTTTTGTCTTTTTTAGGCTGATCCAAGGAGCTTGAATCAAATTGCTGTGTCTGATTGTGTGTTGGTGCCAAGTCTGGATCAACACCACCACCGACTTGTACATGTGTACGTTTGTGCTTGGTTAAATTATCCATTCTGTTAAATTTCGCATTGCATTTATCACATTTGTATTCAACTCCATTATGTGTAAGCTCATGTCTTGTCAATCTATCCTTTCTATTAAAGGTTTTCCCACAATGACACTGATATTGTATATTGTCATGAGAATGTTCCAGTCTCTTGTGCCTCGACAAATTACTTGCATGTTTGAATCTCTTTCCACAGTGGCACTCGTAATTAGAATGGTCTGCTGCAGGCATCTTCAGGTTTTCTCCTTAGTAGTGCTCCTTTCCAACAAATACTATGAAATGAGCAATCGGTGTTGCTGTTGGATTTTTATACTTAGTTTTTATATCTGGATTGATCCGGTTGGAACTGGATATATATCGAATCATAAGAAGTCTATGATCTGTCTGATAATCAATCACTAATTAATATTTTTGAATAATTAAATCTATCCATTTCTGATAATCCTTCATCCCTCAAATAGATGATTCTATTTCTAAACGGATAGAATGACTCTCCAGGATTACCTAGGATAGTAAAATGCGTAGTTTGCTTCCAATTGATCAAAGATCACTGAAGGTTTAAATAGTACATGTATTTGTAACATATGTTATATGGTGGCCTTGAGGTTTTTTTGCTTCACAGGATGTTTGATTATAGATATGTTATTTTTATAGTAAAATCTAAAATGATATCATGTTTCTCAAAGCTTAGGTACATCTAAATAAGGTTGAATGTATTACATTTATTTATAATGATAATATTTCAAATAAGTTTATGTACAACATATGCAATTATTAGGGTATTCTTATATATGCGTAGTCTTTTACATAGAGTGTATTCAGTATGGTATTTAGTAAATACTGCACTAGCTTATAAACACTACTTTACCAGTTTACTGTAACACAAATAATCCCGCTTTACAGTCATAACATAAACGTGTTTGGCCTGGAAACATGTATAAGTTAATCATTTGCTTACAGGTCAAAGTCTGTTTATTATTAGATTGTAGACACACGTATAGCTGATAACTATGAATGGCATTGTGAAGGCCTATAATACAATAAAAACATTCATAACTTGGTAAGTTTTTAATTTAAAGAATATTCTAAAACAGCCTGAAGTCATGGTTTAAACCAGTTTAAACCGGAAATCTCCTCGTTGACGTAGTTGATGAAAACAGGGAATACCCTTTTGCAAAACGAAATGGAATCATTCTGTATACTTCAGTATTTTAGGATCATGTAGAATATAAGCCTCAAGATAAAACATTCACACTTGGCAAATTTAATTTACAGAACATTCTATGATAGTCTGAAGTCACGGTTTCCAAATATAAAACCAGATTGATGAAACATGGGAATCCCCTCGATGACGTAGTTGATTAAAGGGGAATACCCTTTAATATCCCCCTACTTATAATTATCACCCTTCCATAGAGTTCTGTATAAAAGATGGTTGAAAGCCCCTTTTTTCTAACTACTATAGTCAAAACAGTAATGTTTGTGACTACTTTGAATTTAAAAAATAAGCAATCAAATGACCATATTGAAACAGTTTATGTAAAAATAGAAACATTAATATTTATCCTAACTTTTGTATATTTCAGATAGTAATGTATAATTTGAAAATTTCATAAGAATCTCGTTAATGAAATTTGAATTTCATGAACAAGATAAAGTGACGAATTTACATATGCTTGCGTTCCAGCCAATAGCGTTTCAACCTCATTTAAATAATGAAGTTGTTATATAAGGGTAATATCCCTTACTATCGGTCTATTTAGCGCTTTCGACAGAATAAAATTAAAATAAGATTATCCCGTGGGATAAACACATAATTCCATGGTGGATTAAAATTATGTACTTGTTCATGAAATTTTCAATAAGGTTTTGTTTCATCTTACCATATACTGTATGTGAAACTGTTGATCTTCCTTCACTACTTGTGAAGTTATCTAAAGTTGTTACTGTAATATACTTCATTTCCTGTGAAGTATCATAATTCGATTATTTACAAGTCTATCGTAACATTCCGACAGGTCCTTCTCTACCACTTCCAGTGGGAGTAAAGTTTGATGCTCAATCATGTCCTTTGAGAGTACAATATCTTCTACCAGATATGGATTTGTGGGATTCCAAAAAGTTTATACATCGCCATTTAGGCCTCTGTCCTCATTATGTTGAGTGAGCTATCCCCTGAAAGCATAACAATAAGTAATTAATGTTATGTAATGTGGGAGGGCTGTGGAGGGATTATGTATGTAAATTCGTCACTTTATCTTGTTCATGAAATTCAAATTTCATTAACGAGATTCTTATGAAATTTTCAAATTTCATTTCACTCGCTAAAGTGACGAATTTACATATGCTTGTTCAAAGATAGAGCTCACCTCAATACTAATGATGAGAAGTCTACAATTTCCCTTTTATAGAATTTGTGAAAAGTTTCAGCATTGGACCAGTTGGCAGTGTTGACAATTGTATTGATCGACATGCCACTAGTCCATGCTTTTGAAGTAGCTGCAGATCTAGTAGAGTGACCTTTATAATTTTTAGTATCTATACCTGCCTGTTCCATAACAGATTTGAGCCATCCTGCTATTGTACAAGTTACTACAGGATTGAATGGTCTAACATTTGATATGAACAGTCTAGATTTTTGTTGTTCAGTTTTCCTAAGTTCACTTGTCATTTCTAAGTAATCTCTGATACATTTGACAACACTCTAAGTTGGGATTTTCTATGAAACTTTGAAAAATCAGAACATTATATGGTTTCTTAGGTGTTGATGTTTTGCAAAGTCCATCTGTGGGGGCTTCTATTTCGAACCCTTTATCAATGAAAAATTGTGGATTCATTTTAGACAGTTCTGATCCTCGACATGCACTTGTTAGAGCCATTAACATGGATAGTTTTTGAGAAAGAGATTTCCTACTAAGAGTTTTATTATCTCCTAAGTCATTTATGTGATTCAAGACCAAACCTACATCCCAAGTATGACCATATCTTGGTTTTGGTGGTTTTGTGTTAAAGAAACCCTTCATTAACATGGAGATTGTTGGGTGTTGTCCTACCTTAATTCCCTCTATTGGTTCATGATATGCTGAGATTGCTGATCTATAGTTATAAGAGTAGGATATTCCTTACCTGTTTCATAGAGGTATGTTAGGAAATTGGCTACATCTGCCAGAGGGGATTGAAATGCATTAATGGAGAGGTTAAGCTTTGCATATATAATCGAAACTGAACCTGTACGTATCACTCGACCATATACAAATTCATGTAGCCTTCTCATATAAATAGCCGTTCAAATCCAGTGTTTGTTTAGACTACACCATAGCGTGTAATGATTGTATAGTATGTCATTGATGCGGTTTTATAGCTGGTTTTCTAATATATATTTTAAACGAGCTCGTTTCGTAAGATTTTTGGCGCTAAATCATGCATGACATACATCATCGTGTTCAGCAAGAATTCAACTGTACATCGAAATCAAAATTGACAGCATAGTGTTCAATAGACACGAGTAAAATGGTTCCCGTTGACCCAACGTCAAATATTCAAATCTCCCGTTCTAAACCCGAAACTCTGAAGCTGAAAGAGTATCTGAAGTAGACTAAGCGCGCATAAAACTATGAGCGCTCGATACATTCCTTTGTTAATTTTTGTACTTTGCGTTCACGGTTACGTTGTGAAAAATATCGTTAGCTTAACCTCTCCAATTCCCCGTTCAGTACACCAACTTTCCCACTTTCCCCAGGTGTAGTTATAAGCATTTGTTGAATCTTCTAGATTTAATGATGAATTCTGAAGCATTTTTTGAAAAACCTGTTGTTTCATAATGTGACCTGAGATTTTCCATGCCGCTAGTTGCATGTTGTTTTGACTGATTAGTGGGTGTGATTGATTCTGTGGAGATTTCAGTAAGTTCTCTGAAGTTGGTAAAAGTATTGGATTTTTGATTGACATTTGTATCAGTTGTGGGTACCATGGCTGAGATTGCCATATTGGGGTTATCAGAACTAAATCTGCTTTCTCCCTCCTTACTTTTTCTAGTAATCTGTTTATAAGGCAAAAGGGAGGAAAGGCATACAGCAGTTGATCTCTCCAACTCTGTGTAAATGCGTCCACCGCTATCGAGAAAGGATCTTTCTTCCAGCTGTAATATTTGGTTGTCTGAGCATTCATTCTGTTTGCAAAGAGGTCTATTTTCATTGGTCCCCATATTTTGTTCAGTTGTGAGAAAATGCTCTTGTCCAGCATCCAATCTGACGAGTCCTTGAATACTCGTGATGCATTGTCTGCTATCAGATTGGCTTTCCCTGGAAGATATTCTGCTGTAATTGTGATCTGTTTCTTCAGACAAT
This sequence comes from Owenia fusiformis, assembly GCA_903813345.2. NCBI lineage: Eukaryota > Metazoa > Annelida > Polychaeta > Sabellida > Oweniidae > Owenia > Owenia fusiformis. Next base: position 15,019,319 of record CAIIXF020000010.1, read on the forward strand.
GTGAAAAGATTTCTTTGGTTAATTCTATTAGTTTCAATGATCTGGTCCCCCCCAGTTTGATTATGTGACTCATTGAGGTTATGTTGTCTGTTTTTATCAGCACATGTTTGTTTGTCAAGTTTCGAGTAAAAGTGATCACTGACAGATGAATTGCTTTTAGTTCTAACCAATTGATGTGTTGAGTTTTCTCTTGAGGTTTCCACTGACCCTGAATTATCTCCCCTTGACATTCTGAACCCCAACCTGTCAGACTGCTGTCTGTTGATATGATCAGATCCGGTTCGCTGATTTTGATTGCTCGACCGTTCCATTGATCTAGTTTGGTTACCCACCAAATGAGTTCCTTTTTGATTTCTGGTTGGAGTGTTACTGTTGCTGAATATGACTGATTGGATCGTTTCAGGCCTTGTGTTTTCAACATTTGTAAATGTCTGAAATGAAGGGGTGCTGGGAGAATTGCCATTGTTGATGCAGACAGTTTGCCTATTATTTGAGCTATTTCTTTCAATGTTACTTGTTTCTGATGATATAGGTTTTTGCAATCTGATTGAATTTTGTTTGCTTTTTCTCTTGGCAATTCTATTGTCATTTTTTGAGTGTTTAACAGAAACCCCAGATATTCCATGTTTTGAGATGGGACTGTCATGGACTTTTTCCAATTTATTAGAAAACCTAGATGTGTTAGGAGATAAATTGTTGTTTGCATTTGATTTTGCAATTCTTGAGGGGACTGATTTAGAATTATCAAGTCGTCGAGGTAGATAATTGTTCTTAGACCTAACTTTCTTAAAATTGACATGGGAACTTTCATCAATTTTGTAAAAATTCTTGGACTTGATCCCAGGCCGAAAGGTAATGCTTTCATTTGATAAATTTTCCCCTGCCATTGGAATTTCAGGTATTTTCGATGATGTTTTGCTATTGCTATGGTCATATAAGCATGACGTAAGTCGATTTTTATCATGAAATCGTTTTCTATTATCATATGTTTCAACATTGTCAGACTCTCCATCTTGAAATGATGATATTTGATGAAGGCATTTAGAGGTTTGAGATTTATTATCGTTCTTTTCGAACCGTCCTTCTTCGGTCTGAGAAAGAGATGTGACAAGAATTGATCTTTTGATGGATTGCTTTCTTCTATTGACCTTTCTTCTAAGAGATTCTGAATTTCTATTGACATTTCCTGTGTTTCTTTTTGACTGAAGTTTGGCCAAAAGGGGGTTTTGTTCTGGACTGGTTCTTGCATAAATTCTAGCTCGTACCCCTTTACGATGTTGATAATATTTGTATTTCTTGTTATTTTTTGCCAGTTCTTGACGAAGAAAACAATTCTTCCCCCTACATATTGAATTTTGGGGATTGAGTGAAAATTTAATTTTTTCAGATATCGACTTACCATTCCCTCCGTTTGAGGATTCTGCACCTCGTTTGGGTAAGGTTCTGAATAAGATGTCAGATTTAGATTCAACATACCTTGTTTTTCCACCTCTGGGTGGTCTTTGGCCTCTGTTGGTGTTTCCTCTTCCACCTTGGCCTCTACCAGTACCTCTGTTCTCTGTTCATTTCTTGCCCCTCGGCCTCTACCATATGTCGAAGGGCCCCTTTGAAAGGGCTTGTTTTTGTGGAAATTTCGTTTGATTTTTTCCATCTCAATTTTTTCAGTGCTTTCATTTTTCAGAGCTTTATAAGTTTTCTTGTTTAACAACGTTGCATGTTTCTTGATGTCTTTCTCATTTTCTCTCAGAAAGTTTTTAGCCATTTTTTTTATCAAAGCCAAAGATTGGTATCAAGATTTCTAACCTCCTGTAATAGGTTACCATTTGGAAAGCTTGTCCTAGGAGTAATACTGATTGATCTAAGAGAAATTTAATCATGTCATTGTTCAAGTCTGCTCTTTTGGTGTTATAAAGTTTCCAGAGGGCACCCAACGGTCCCATTACATCAGATATTTTGTTCTGGCTAGATTTCCAACTTTGATCAGATTTTGATGCTGATCTTGAGGACATTTTCTCACTGTATTTATCAAGTTTAGGTGGTTTAAGGTATTTCAACTTTGGTCTAGCATTCTTCTCTAACATATTGTCAATATCATCCATTGACAACAGTTCTTGAGACCAGAAACGTTTAACATATTTCTCTTGGTCTTTAGATAAACACCATTCTTTTGATTTTAAATCTTCATGTGGATCAAACATTCCCTTTGACATTTTTTTAGATTTTCTTTTATGTCTATCTGAGTCAGAAGAGTCAGAGTCTGAACTATTGCTAGTTGAGCTAGACGAATCACTACTTGAAGATGAACTTGAGCTTGAACTAGATGAAGTGTCAAAAGACCTTGACTTATGTCTTTTCTTTCTTGACGACTTTGATGTTTTCTTACCTTTTTTGTGTTTGCTATGTCTATTCGACCTACCAGGTCTGTAGCTCACATCTGATAAATTGTCATGAAAGACAAATTGATCATCGTTTCTCCTAGTTCTTTTTGTATTGGCTATCAGCCTATCTGGACTTCTAGTCCTTTTATTAGTATTTGATTCTTGGCAATCAACTTGTGAACATCTATCATAGCCATCATCATCTTCATGATCAGTTTCTACACGAATATTTTCATCATTCCTATCTTGACATCCACCTTCTTCAAGGTTTGTTTTTTCTTTGTCCATCTTTGTGAAGTTAGAACATATCTCCTTGTAACTTATTCCAGTTATAATTTATGATTTCAATGTAATAGAATTGAGTTATTCAAATTTTTCCGAAAATTTTTTAAAAAATTTCCACGTCACGCCATTTTGAAAAAGTTTTGAATTACAAATTGCAGACCCGTATTATACTCTCAAAGGACATGAATGAGTCTTGCTATTTAGGCGTGTTCTAGTCGAAAGCGCGGAACAAATAGACCGATAGTAAGGGATATTACCCTTATATAACAACTTCATTATTTAAATGAGGTTGAAACGCTATTGGCTGGAACGCAAGCATATGTAAATTCGTCACTTTAGCGAGTGAAATGAAATGTGCAGCAAAGCTGTGGCCCATTGTAATTTAGAGAGAACAGCCATGTAAATTTTTCCGAAAATAACATGGCAGAGAAGTATCAAAATATAAGAGGACACAGATATGATAGTTAAACTAGAAAACAAACTAAAATATACAAAAGCTAGGATGAATATAAATGTTTCTATTTTTACATAAACTGTTTCAATATGGTCATTTGATTGCTTATTTTTTAAATTCAAAGTAGTCACAAACTGACAAACATTACTGTTTTGACTACAATGTATACAGTCATTCTCAATCATTTTGGTAGCCTTGTCCAAGTTATTTTGACAAATGCCGGTAAATAGTTTGTTAGATGCATAGAAATTCAGACAACTTGTGATTCAGTGGGGTTGACAAGATGGATTTGCCATGCAGTATTTCTCTTCACACATACTGATATAGATAAATATATTGGTCAAGATTCCATGGTCGCTGGACATGTTAATATCGTGATCATGTTCTCGAATTCAGTTTTATTCTTAGTTGACGTGTTTCGTATCTCAGTGCTCATCGGATCGATTCATATTACAGGCTGAGATTTTAATAGCAGCAGAAACTGTCAGACTGTAAATCATGCTGACATGAATTTGTCAACTTTTCAATGTGGTCAGTGTGGCCCGTCAGTTAAAGTGGCAAAGGCCTTTGTTTTATTTTATTCAGTAGATTTCTACAAATTACTATAGATAGATATAGTACTTGTAAAATCTGCACACGTAACAAAAGTGTAAAGTTGATTGGAATTCCATCCGAAATATTAAAATAACTTTAACAACAGCTTAAAATTATTATTATTTTACATAATGCACGTGAGCACTGCGTACTTTATACTCGTTTTTACAGGGCAGTAGACAAAAATGATTTTTTATTTATCATAGAATCATTTGAGCTGTGTTGTTGAGTGTTCTCCGCATGTTCAGACTTTTAATGAGTTCCTAATTCCAGCCCCGTATTATTTTTATGCACATACTCATTCTGTACATGATTACGATCTTGAACGACATTTAGAAAATTGAATGACCTACAAAAATGTAGATTACTAAATTTTCTCCTTTTAATGTCCAGAATACTAGTATTTATTAACCCACAGCCTTCTCTCAGTTTCCTTCTAGAACCTTTCCTTCTTGTGCATAGCAGAGATGGTCTGAGTGTCAGAATGATTAACCCTCAACTATGTACGTTTTACAGGTACCAACATTTGTAGATGGGGATATTGTCGTCAATGAGTCGTTGGCAATCTGCAACTATCTTGAGGTAGGCTTGTGCAAAAATAGTTACTATTTCATTTTAAAAGAGCAACAATGTCACAATTTTACAATATGTTTAGCTCACAAAATTCCATAACAAGCTGTTTTTCAAAAACAAAAGCTCCAGTTTTTTGACATTTCATGATAATGTTTTGATTGGATATACTATCGATATCTGTATCATGCTTATTACATTTTACACTCTGATATTATTTGCTGTCTATTTAACTGTGTAATTCTAGTTTCTATATTTTCCTAGTACAAGTACAGTGATCAAGGGAACAAACTTCTTCCAACCGACGTCAAGGAGAGGGCATTAGTTTTACAGAGACAATACGAGGTAATGCTTCATACTGAGGGACGGTTGCCTTAGTGCCTATATTTGATATGTGAATGTGAATTTTTAAACTTCGACTTTAAAATGGACGTCTATGTATTCATTGTATTTAAACCTATTTACTTCAACTTTGACTATGTATGTCTATATAAACCTATTTACTGTTCTTCGATCTTAGGCTCTGAACCTGAACAAGAAGGGTATTGAGGATATCATATATAAGCACATGAGAAACTCACCAGATCTTCAGGATGAGGTAAGATTTTGAGACAACGTAAGTATTAGGTTGAACAAAATGTGCTATTTTATGTTTAAGCTTCAATAAACCACTACCGTCTGTTATTTCATGTATTTACTGTTTATGTTGGCTATGTTTTTATGTCACCACCAGAAACTTTTTGTTGTTGACATTGTTCGACAGTCGGCGTTCGCCGTCTGTAATAAATCTTACAACTTCCAATAACTTAACAAGTTCTGTTAAAAATGACTTCAATTTTTCTGTGAACATATATAAACATGTTATGAGCTCCAACGCATATCTGTCAATATATGCTACCATGACAACAAATAAGTGGACTTGTAACATTTTGTAACTATTTTAATCTTTTGCAATAACTTACAATGTGGTGACATTTTTGTCAAGTAAATGCCTTGTTCCGTTGTTATGTTGTCCTTCAGACTTATCGATTGTAAGGCCCAGCTGACAATAACTAGTAAGTTGATACATTTTCATATACTTGTAGGAAAAGATGAAAGCAAGTATACAGGCATTGTCAGATGAGTTGGCCCTGTGGGAAGGTTACTTACAAACGGTATGTTTTAAAACATTGCCTTTACACATATGTACATGTACTATAGGCCCTAGCCTATATCGCTTTTGTTTAAAATATGTCCCGTTTACCTGATTGCACCCTTAGATGTTTTTTCATTCAATTAATTCATTGATTATTTTATGCATCCAGTCTGGAGGCTACATTGCCGGTAAAGGTTTTACAATGGCTGACGTGATGTTCTTTCCTTACGTTGCGTTCTTCGTGAGAATGGGGCTGCAGCTGAATAAATATCCAAACATTAAAAACTACTACGACAACTTGGTGACTAGACCATCTGTGAAAGCAACGTGGCCACCTCATTGGGCAGAGTCTGCTGGAAAAGAATGGCTCAAAGATGCCTAAATTCTTTAGAAAGACGCAATCCGCATAATCTAAAGATCCGCATAATTAAAAAAACGATTTTGTTTATAAACTTGTCTTATGGCTTAGATGGATAGGGTACAATAAAAGCGAGATGCTTATAAATATGAATGTGAAGAAAAATATGTAGATGTATTATGTGAAACAAATCAGAGTAATAAAAAAATTAAAGTGAACTGAGTTCCATATATAATTGTAATATTATTGTCACTTTAATTAATAATGTAGTTCTTATAAGAATGGATTTGGTCTTACAAAAGAGAAATCAAACCATGGGCCAGGGGAAAAGATCAGTATTCAGAATGGAATGTCCTATGATGTTATGGTCTCCGATTGTGATAATGGTAGTCGACTGTTTCTTTTCATGTTGGATTCTAATTTTGGATAGTTGGGGTTTGTTTTGGATAGTTGGGGTTTGACTGGTTCCCTTAGATGCTTTCTTCTTCGTGTTGTATTCCGTAACCATTTTTAGTACTTTCCTTTGGCACTTGCGCATACATATTAAATTCAATTTTTCCTTATTACTGTATACACAAATATATTGAACATCCCAAAACTTCACCCATAAATGTAAAAATGATTTGTCAAAATAAAGATCTCCCTTTAATAAATGTGAGACGATCTATGATATACTAACAGACTAATTCTATGAACCGAAGTTCAATTTTGGGGCATACTTTGTAATTAGAGAGGTTAAGCAACACTACTTTTACAACGTAAACCGCGAACGGGAAGGCGCACGCAGGTTTTTCTCAGAGTGTGACGTCATATTGTTCTACTTATTTTCCGGTTTACGTATATCCAAACGTGAAAAATCAAAGTCTAGGTAGGTCGTTCCGTAAAGGATTTTTAGTACTTTATCAAGTTCGATCGAGATAAATATGATATTGGTCGAATGCATGAATATGTTGGACACAAATCTGTGTATATATCGCGATCATTTGTGTCCGATCTTATCAAATAGAACTTGAATATTGAGGCACCCATTTCATATGTAAAATCTGATGAGATTACATGCATGGCAATAACGTAGATGCGAGTAGGTAGTTACCAGTTTCACCACAAGGTGGCTCGTTCGGGTCAGATAGCATGGCGGGTATAGTAGAAAGTTCCCTTTAACTTAAATAACATCTGTTTTAGTGGTTCAATTTTTATATAACCCTTATGTATCTAATAGTTATGGAAATTTAAATATATCCAGTAAAAGAAAATGCTATCTATCTAATACAAGAAAAGATATTTCACTTTTTGTGATTTGGTAACATGGGCTCTATGGAGAATCAACCCGAACTAGAAGTCACACTTTCAAAAATAATTAGATTTTCAAACTTGATAAACAATTTTCGAAACCATATTTCTAGAAGTACTTTTACATGTAGATTTCAAATATAACATCGCTTTGACTGAATTTTGAATATTTAATGGCGTAAATCAAGGTTTTTTCTACTCGCATCTAGTCTATTGCGCACATGTCAACGCATCTTAATTCTACAATACATATTGTGACACCATAGTACTTTTCGCAACGTTTGACATGTAATCATGTTTTAAAATGTTTGAAACTTTCCACGATTTTGAAAAATCGCGTGCACCTAAAATGTTACGCGTGACGGCGTATTTCTAACGTTTTGACTAATGAAGGACGCTCTAAAATGAAGAAACTCATGTAAAATACACAACTGAAGTTTTAGAAGGAACCTTTCCGAAGATTTTGCAATATAACATGGGTATGTTTGCCTTCAGAACTTTCCCAATATTTACATGATAAGAAACTCGAACGTCAAAATTTGAAATAACTAGTTACTTTGACAGAAAGTCAATATAACAAAATGGATGAACTTCCTGGTTTCGAGTTTTTTGTTTTCTCGATTTAAACCTACTTTTAAGTCAAGTTGCAGATTATAATTTGGCACAAAGCTAGAAAATAGTCAAGTTTTAATAAGTTTCTTCGATTTGGATTTTGTTTTATAAATGAAGTTGCAATTCATATATATATGTAGCCCCTCGTTTTGTTACATGCGATGGTCTAAATGCATGAATTGCAGCTTTATTTAAAAAAATCAAATTCCAGAGCCGAGAGCATTTCTAAAAGCTATAGACTTTATTGTCTAACTTTGTGCCAAATGATAATCCGCAACATGACTTATAAGTAAGTTTAAATCTCGGAAATTCATCCTTTACCACTGAGCAAAAAGTGGTGACATATTGTTATGGTTTCCGTTTTTTATGGCGGCGATCGGCGGTTGGCGTCTGTAACAAATTCTGAAAACTTCCAATTAGATTTAGCAATTAGACAAGTAGACTCACAGGCTGGTATCGAAAGATTTGTCCGCTGTGACGGAGCATGCTATTTTTCATAAAAACACTAAGAATGCTTCACGATTTATTTTTTAACTCATATGTTTCGTTATATCAAAGATAATTACTTACTCCATGCAATTGATATATCATTTGCGTGTAACCTTCACTTCTGTTTGAAGTCCAATAACGCTAGGAGTAAAATCTATTGAAAACGGCGCCAGAGTATCAAACTCTAAAATGTACCATTTCTTTTTTAACTTTTTAATAGCATGATATAGTGACACGATAATATTAACATATGTTTTCAGCATAACTCTGAATGTATTAATGAGATATTAATGCATTGGGTCTTTTTAATTTTTTTATAAAAAATAAAATTAATATTTTTTTGTCCGCTGTGACGGAGCATTTTCACAGTTAACATTTGCAACTGCTCCGTCACAGCGGACAAAAAAGTTAAGCATTATTTTTTATAAAAGAATTAAAAAGATCAAATACATCAACATCTCATTTATACCTTCATAGTTATGCTGAAACCATGTGTAAATATTATCGTGTCACTATATCGTGCCATTAGAAAGTTAAACAAGAAATGGTACATTTTGAAGTATGATACTCCGGGGCCATTTTCAATAGCTTTTCTTCCCAGCGTAATTGGACTTCAAACAGAAGTGAAAGTTACCCGCAAATGATATATCCATTGCATGGAGTAAGTAATTTTGTATGGTATAACGAAACATATGAGTTAAAAAATAAATCGTGAAGTATTCTTAGTGTTTTTTATGAAAAATAGTATGCTCCGTCACAGCGGACAGATATTTCGATACCAGCCTGTGAGACTGACTTCGGGTTTTTTCAAAATCATCTACAAGTTTTCAGAAGTTCAATTCTGATTTTGGAATTGACCTTCTCAGTGTAAAAAAAGGTCAAAAAGGTATTTTTCCAACTTGCTTCAAATTGACCAATTTTTTTCAAAATCCTCTACACGTTATCGGAAGTTGAAATCTGACATAAGATTTAAGATTTGACCTTCATTGACCTTCTCGAGGTAAAAAAGGTCAAAAAGGTCTTTTTTCAACTTGCTTCAAATTGATTTTTTAAAATCATCTACAAGTTATCAGAAGTTCAAATCTGACTATAGATTTGAGCTTCAATAACATTCTTAAGGTCAAAAGAAGATTTGACTTTCACTTTTTTCAACTTCCTTCAAATTGACCATTTTTTCAAAATCATCTACAACTTCTCAGAAGTTCAACTCTGACTTTAGATTTGAGATTTCACCTTCAATGACCTTCTCGGGTTCAAAAAAGGTCTTTAGTCAACTTGCCTCAGATTAACCAATTTTTTCAAAATTAATTATAAGTTCTCAGAAATTCTCGGAGAAGTAAGTAGAGAAGTAAGTCTTAAGAGGTAAGGCTAACCATCTGACGGATCCAGGTGCTAACGAGGGGGACCATCATGATAAACCATGACATCTCATTTCTTCCAGGCCCGTAGCCAGGGGGGGGGTTCGCAGGGTTCGGACGAACGCTCCCCCCGCCCTGGCCAAAAATTCTTTCAAATTTTATGAAAATTGAACCCCCCCCCCCCCTTGGCAAATCCTGGGTACGGGCCTGTCTTCTCAGCCCTGTTTCAGGTGAAACAGAAAGATGCTACGAGTATCAGAATGAGGGGGGTCCCAGATTACAAGTTCTAAAATATCTTCCGCACTGCAGTGCTTACAGTTATCATGGGCTTTCAAGAGAAATTCTATTGTGACAAACTTTCGTCTGTACTACATAGACATCAGACATATGATAGGATCACGGGGGATAGTGTCGGGGGATAGTGTCGATTGACCAGGGCTTGAAAAATTTCAGAAAAAACTTCATGAAGTATCCACATTAAGCAGTCATACACAAGCCCAAGATACTAGAATAACACCCTAAATGATATAGGAAAGAATAATTCAAACCTCAATCTTGGCATTCTAGCCAGGATTCTAGGGCCAGAATACTGTAAATGCAGGTGGGTCCGTACTGGCCAGGATTTACCGGGGGGAGCGGTTTTACCAAGGGGGAAGCTTTTGCCAAGGGGGGTGGGCTTTTTAAAATGACAGTTTTGGCAAAGAATCATGCGAAAAGTGCTCAGAATAGTGAAAAACTGCATCGCGCCGGGGGGGGGGGCTTATTTTTGACGAATGGGCCATTCGGATCGCGAGACGCATGGAATGCAGGGGGAATTTTACTTTCATTAAGGACTTTCATCCTTGAAGTATGGAGATACGAGACCTACACTTATACAGTTTCATCAGTAGAGTAACTAACAAATAAACAAGAAAGAAATGAAACTGGGACATGTACGTTTAACTTACAGTATTATCATGTATTTTCCCGGGACTATTGTTGCAGTTTTTCGCCCAGTGTAAACTAAGTTTCCGGAAGTTGCGCCGAATAGCTGCGCGTGTTTCCTCTAGCAACAAAATGAGAAATATTCAGTTTTCCTACATTATATTACGAAAGAACAGTATTTCTGACATCCACGACTTAAACCAAAATAATTGAAATGTTCCTGCATAAGGTATGTAAGATTTTAAAGTGAAATATTGTCATATGGAAGTCGATTTTTGAACGAAGCTGTCGCCAAGATAAACAACATGGCGGAATTTTTTTAGGCCTTACGGTGGAATTGAATTATATAGACTACAGTGTAGGTTTCCCACAGTGAGCACTATCAATCTTCAGATATTAGGCTGATTTTATTATATTAGATAGATAGTGCTGACTTTGAGGTTTCCTCATCGTGCTTGTGCTTTCTATCAAAATGTTTATCGACACAAACCTCTATTTCTATTTATTTAAGATGCAACAGGCTTACTCGAGTCTCTAGCCAATACTTGGCTAGAGGGGATTCATCTGGAATACTGTGAACTCTATTTGAAAAAAGCTGCCGGGGTGTCATAAATTTATTGAATATTTTAAAAATCGCCAGATAAATAAATCATTAATCAAACCGGACCCAGCTCGGCTCCTTGATGAGATATGACATGATTTCATCAGGATTTCGTCTAAAATTAAAACAAAATGGCTCCAAGAAAAATGGCGATGTTCGAAAACTGGACGAAATGTCGTTACGTCTGACATTAGTAACTGGCTGTAAATTCTAAGTTAGCGATCCAGAAGATGTGAACTAATACACTGATCACTTTGTGTGTGTTTTGGAATTTTTGGTGAGGTAATAAGACCAAAACTCGCAATTCAAATTGTGATGTGGAAAAATGGCGGACATATGATTTCAAATTTTATGATTACGACATGACCAGTTGTTCATGCAGGAATATATCTGTACTGGAAGGCCACGATACAGTGGCCTTAGAAGAAGGTAACAACAGGCATATTTGCCCACAATGCAAATTTCAATACATACATTTATATAAAATATTAATATTAAATTATCTATAAGTGTAAAAAGTTACTAAAATAGTTAATGTTAATGTAAAATGCATTAGTTGACTAGAGCTAGTGGTAAAATAAGTTTACTAAAAAAAAATTGTCCTCAGCCAGATTCCTAGATTTCTAGCCACGGACATCTAATACGTTCTTCGAACTGCCCTGGAACTATATCTATACCAGGACTGGCATCCAGATCCAAGTAATTTTTAAGACTGCCGACTCTCGTTGGGCTATTTATCCCTATTGACTCAGTTGTTCATATAAATTTACGTACCTTAGATGCTTTGTAATCGTTGAGATAGAAAATATTGTTTCCTAAATTGTTCTGAAAAGCGATAATTATTACTAAATGTACTTTGAACAGGTCGACTGACCAAAAAGTCGGACTTCTGGCACAAGGTCACGTGACCAAATAGAATTTGTATAGATAATATTGATGACGTCACCGCCATCGGTGTAGGTCAGGTCAAAAGTCATCCATCTTGCCATTTGCCCACCGTATTCTTACCAGTCGACAAAAAACGATGAAATCACGTTGAAAATAAAATATACACTTTAAAATTGAGGCTGATTGAATATGACAAGACTCCATTGAATACAGCTGTGCAATTTACAGTCACCAAGATGAGCTAATTTCGGAGAGATTCGGTGAGATTCGGGAATTAAAAAAGGTAAGCCCTTCCGGTTTCCCAACTTCATAAATTTAAAATCCCAGAAGCTCCTTTCGCCAGAAACATTCTCTCTGACTGTGTTTCTAGCCTTAAATTTAGGCCTACAGTAATCTAAAAGACATACCACTGTCAGTATCAGGCCTGTCAACTTGGGACCATACATGAGTGACTTCGAAATGTTGAACACCTTCCTTCAAATTCTGGACACTTTACTGAACACTGGTCAATTTTGGACACCCTAAAGTTTTTCCTAAAGTTCACAAGCCCGTCAAAGGGAGGGGGTGCAAATATTTTTGAAACAAAAGCGTGATTTATTCACATATTTTGGACCAAATGCGTGACATGAACGGCAATCGCGTGCAAAAACTGGATGGAATGCGTTCGCTTTTTTTCGCCTTTCGTTAATTGTATTGGCATTTTATAAAAAAACTATTTTTAAAAATATCAACAAAATGCGTGATATTTGATCATACACACTATGATGTATGATCATACATTATATGACAATCATGCCTAATGCGTGAGGGTTGACAGGGCTGCAGTATGCACTTAATATGGGGCAAGCCAAAATCATTAGTCTACATTTTCTCTTAACGTAAGCGCCTATTGATAAAAGCATAAACTACATGTAGCTGAGCAGAAAGATAGTGTCAGATCTTGGAGATTTCTGATGATCATGACTTCTATTCCAGAGATCATATGACTAGAGATTCTGAGAATGTGACGCCACTTCAGATGATGTCACCCAGAGATAACCAAGACACGTCATGCCGTTTCTTGAAATCATAGAAAACATAACTAGGGCTTGTTTAGGCTACGTGATCAGTTGCTTTTATTGACTGTTCAAAGCCATACATTATTATTCCTTGCTGAAAAATTGAAATTATTGTTCCAGTAAAACTCTATTTACAGCATCAATAACTAATATCTTGTCTATGTCAATAATCTGCAAAAGGCTTATAAGCTCTTTTAAAGGAGATATATAATTTAACATGTAACCATTCAAACTGAAATATGAAGAGAATACAGGGCGAATATTGATCAGTCCATGCTTGAGAGATGGTATAGGTAAAGGTCTGCACTTGGGTCATATTTTGGGTAGTCATTTTTGGATTTAAGATTTTTTGGTTTTGTGTCTGGTCTACTCATTATTTCATTGAGCCTACTACTAATTGGGACTGGATCTTGCTCAAGGTCTTTGATTCAGGGACTTTTTAAAGACAGAGACATATAAAACTATATGTATTTCATACTTGAGTGGGTTTGGGGTAGATATCACCCGGGAATATATATCATATCTGAGGAGCGGGCAGGATATATTGTATATGTCCCGCTCTAGGCCAAATGCGGGCAGATATAATATATCCATCCCAAAAGTTTAAAAAAGTTTAAAACTTTAAAAAATTTAAATTTCAGAAGTTTAAAATTTTTCAAAAAGTTTAAATGTTACAATTCTATAGTATTGAACTGAAGGAATATTATGAAAATGTTATATATAAATTGTGCTTTTACAGTATAGGCCTATCTTGTCATTTAAAAAAGGTGGTAAAGGTTATATCTACCTCAAACTCAATTAGGAGATACACCAGTTATGTACGGTCCGTTTTGGATACAGTGTTTATCCCGCAGGAAATATGTGTATCTCACTCGGTCCCTGCGGTCCCTCGTGAGATACACATATTTCCCTTGGGATAAACCCTGTATCCAAAACCTCCCAGTACATAACCCTTATATATGTCTCTGTTAAAGACCTCTAATCATTGATGGTTGTGGGAGTCATGTGTTCTTTTATGTTCACCACCCTAAACATATACATACAAATACATGTCACAGCCTTTTATTTGAGTTGTGGACCACTCAGTTAAACACTAAGATCACATAACTCACAAACACCAGTGAAGTGCAAATCAAACCCTGGTTCAAGCGATAGTGGTAATCTTCGCTCTGCCAATAAGCCATAGTGGGTGGACATTTAAAATAGTATACAAATGTATATGTATTCATCAGGATTTGTGTATGATTCCTTGAGTGAATTTGAAATAGGATGAAGTTTGGCATCTAAGACATCCCAGCAGTTTTAATACAAGTTGAAACCTTGTGAATCAAGATGAACCTTTCACTCCTAAAATATGAGTAAAATGTGTATCGTCTAGTTTGAGTTCTAGTTCTCAATATGATATTAATTCTTGAATCAGAGGTTTCACTAGAATTTCTCACAACGGGCTAAATAAATGAAAACAACAGGCAAAATTAATGGAAATTATTTTAACACTGAAAAGTTGAAAACCACCTGTTGCCTGCCAGGGTTGCATGCTGCTAATGAAACCCCGTGAATGATGATTTTTTTTTAATTTCAGACAAAATGAAGGATCTATTTGTGATAACTAAGGCCATCGAGTAGACTCAGTGACTCACCATGCCTGTTGAGCCAGGAATATCTTACCCCCGCTACAAGCCAGTGCCAAACATACAGCCTGATAGCAAGAACCAGGAGGGAATGTATAATGAAACCAATTTAGGATTCAGCCAAGTAAGCAATACTACAATAGACCAACATGATTTTGCTGGTGTTGCATCAAGTCCTCATAATTAACCCATCTCTATCTCTTAACCAGATCACCTACATTCAGATTTAGAAAGTATAAAATTAGGGGGAGTACCCTAAGCTATCATATACTTGATGAATATCACTAAAACTCAGGCCCATAGCCAGTTTTTGCCATGGGGAGGGGGTCCACATTTTAATTCCAGGGAGGGATTCACTATTGACAACATTGGCCCATAATCACTTGAAAAATGCTCAGAATGGTGAAAACTGCATGCGTTTGAAAGATTTTTTACCAAGAGGTGGGAGGGGTCAGCCCTCTGAACGCTTGAAACCAGACCAACTCTTGAACGGAAACATCTCCATTGGTTTCCGCAATATAAGTACCTCATCCAGTCTTTTTCTGTGGGTTGAAATACTCTTTTCTAATTTTTTGATTTTACTTTTTTGAAAGAGAACTTTACCTGCTGCCCTATTTCAGTCCATTGATTTCAAGATCATCTTTTGATCCAGCCATACAGATTAAAAATCTAGGAATATGGTCCAATATCAAAATCCAGCTACCCAACTAGAATTACAGTCTGATAATGGATTAGAGAGGTGTTTAATTTACAGATTTCACTGTATATGTGTATGTTAAGGTCATTAATAACATTAATGTTTTGTATTTGTAGAAAGATGTACAGGGTCGCTATGAGGCAGTGCTGGGACCTTTGTCTCTCTTTGCACCATATCCGCATGAAGATGGTAATTAAATATCTTTAGCCGTCAGTCGTCACACTATAATGATACACATACTTTGATACTTGTGAAAACATTTCTCAGTACAACTTGTATTTCTTTGTCTCTACTTTGACTTATTTAAAACTAAAATGCATGTTTTATTAGAATTGATAAATTCCTATATGTAATCAAATCAATTACTGGAGTGAAAAATCAGTTTTGAAATTGATACATACTTTAGACTAGTGCACTTAAACAATACTAACATCTGTGTGTCTTTTCATATGCTAACATCTCTTACCATTGTAGTTGATATCCCTCACAATTTTGGTCTTGGTGACAATAGCGACTATGGTCTAAGTATGGCTACATAAATATAGATATTTTGTTTTGCATAATATTCTTTAAAAGTTAAAACTGGCTATAAATAAGAAGTACTAGAGTAAATTTCTTTGAAATAAGGTAGAGATAGAAGTCATGTTCAATGGTGTAAATTACCAACACAGGCCCCAATTGAGCTTCGTTCAGATGAGTTGCAGTTTCTTTTTGTGCAATAGTTTTTGACAGCTAGATGGACATGATGGTCATTCCATAGTTTCAATATGAGCCAAAAATGGCAAAGGGCTCATAAATAAAACCAACTTACCTTTGTGATTAATATACATGATGTAATCCTTGGTAACTCAAATGCAAATTGTCAGATTTACTTAATGTCATATGTTAATGCCATATGGACATCTGCTCTGCTCAAGAAATCATTTTCAAAATATCACTGAATAGAATCATGGGATTTCAATAATCTATTGAATTTGGTTCAAATTCTATGGGAAAAAATTCTTATGGGAATAGGACTCTGCTCAAAGAGGAGTTTTCAAGATGGATGCTGAATTCAAAAAGAAGAAATCTGATTGCACGGTTAGCACAGTTGTCAAATTTCTTATGGGCATCAGACCTTTTTTAATATGTTCTCATGTCACAATCATATGTGAAGATATGCCAAAATGTGACAAATACTATTGCCTGGTTATTTTTATCATTCAAATTGAGAGTAATTTGATAAAATAGGTTTTCTGTGGGATTTGTTACATCAGGGAATTGCTGTTTTTCTAGTTGAGACTCCTGAGTTCAAGGCCAGCCATTGGAAACTTTATAAATGTTGTGTATTTGAAAGAGTACTTACTTAGTATAGTATGCTATTGCTTTTTACCTTTAGGATTGCCTGCTTTTTTCTGTCTTAGACATATTGAATTGTTTCAAAGCTGTTTATAGAACACTAATTCTTTACATTTTTAATATTATGATTTTCAATTTGCCCCAATTGAAAAAATTATTGAATTTCCTGTTGTTATAATTTGTAAACGGATATGGTTACATATATTTTAGATACATGTATAGATAAACTACATGTACTGTGTATATTGTGTACTTTGCTATTCACTGCAACCTGCAGTTACATTTAACATTTTTTAAAACTTAGTTTTATGTGGAGGTATATGATTTATCCTTTAGGGATGGACATACAACAGTTCTTAATAGTTAATATATGTAAATATATTGTATAGGATAGGCCTAATTTAGATATATTTGAATGTTTCTCTTCTCCATGTTAAGGCTTTTTATGTAAATGAATGAGATTCCTAGTTAAACACTCACATTGAGCCAATTTAAAATATATAAATTTTGAAAGGGCTCAGTACCTATACCAAATTAAAATATCAAAATAATTTATGATTAGCTTGCAGTAAAAGACTGGAGTAAATAGGGGATCAGAGTTAGGGAATGAACTGTATTTAATATCTACAAATCATATTGTTATTAATTTAGAAAATATGCTATGAAATATTTTTAATTCCCAAGAAATAATACATATTTTGTGAAAATATTACGGGTGCACTCAAAAAAGTCATTAATCTACTTTTTTACATGTTCATCACAATAAAATGTATTTTTACAGTACAAACTCCAGAGCCAATGCTTCTCAACAGACCTGTCACACCTATTGATGTAAGTACAATATCTTCAAGATTACTAATATACATGTATAATATAGTTAATGTCCATAAATTTTTCAACTAATCAATTTGGTATATTTGAATTATCCTTTGGGTGCAAGCAGCTGGGTACAAGGTAATCTTACTCGGCACACAGTTGCTACAAAGCTGTTGACACTGTCATGTTATGCCCACTCACAACCTTGTTTTCAATATGTAAGTTTGTATAGCGTTTAAAATGGGTGAATTTATATTTATGCAGGTAACTTTCTAATAACTGAAACTATGATAAATTTATGGGATATTATCTCATCTTGCCCTTTTTAATGCTCTTATTTTGTGTTTTAGGAAGAAATCAGGGCACCACCTAAAAACTTTTCTAAGCTTGCTCAGTATGTACGACGTAGAATCGCAGTCCGCAATGATGTCCAACACATCTCATCTGATGATCAACAATATCTGGTAAATACATTGATGAAATTATTTTATCATGGATAATGAAACTATACAGTGATCTCCCCAGCATTAAACAGGTGGGTGCAGCACCCATCTGAGATTTTAAAAATAGGCTTGCACTCACCTAAAAATCCATTTGCACCCTCTTGAAAATGAGAGAAAAATCATGAAAATTTTCATATTTTGACCAAATTTTATCTGTTTTTTAAAAATAAGAATTTTGCACCCACCTGAGAAAAAGTCCATTTGTAGCTATTAATAATATTAGCTAAGTCCATGGAAATGATGGTTAAGATAACAATAGACTTATGAATTCATAAATTATATAATTATATGTACATGTACTGTATATGCTAATTGCAGGCTGGCACAATCATGGGAGAAGTCAATGCAATATGGGAGGACATCAGGCTGCAAGTCGATGACCCTTTCTTGGTAATACATCAACTGAATGATTCATTCACAGGGGTTTCGCTAGAATTTCTCACAATAGGCTATAAAGAAAACAACAGGCAAAATTAATGGAAATCATAAATTCAACATAAAAAAGACCCTAAAAACAAGAGGCGATTTTGTGAAAACAACCAATGAAAATTTCCTGTGCCTGCTGCTATGAAACCCCTGCATTCAATTAATGAGACACATACTACATTAGGAAGATGTAAAAACAAACTGCGAACTATGTAGAATGCTCATATTTAAAAGTGTGGATGGAAATACACGAGTATAGGCTGACACTTGCATGTCAGATATGCATGTAGGAAATATTACATATTCCTCAATAAAGTGTGCATAAATTAATGATTTGCTTACATTGATGCACAATACATGACCATGTTTTGACAAATGTAAATGTATAAATTTTATTTTGTGTATACAATCCATACTTTCCTGCATTTCCTAGCTTTCGAAAGCTAACACATATGTCTGATATTTTTCACTGCATCTACTGTATATTTTAGACTCCTGTTGAGAACAGAGAGCTGAACAGAAGGATTATTGTTCACATTGTCACTGTTTGTGAGGAGCTCTTCAAACATTATTTGGAGAAGGCAAGAGGTAAGCTTCGATTAGTCTTTATATGCAAGGGTATATAACAACATAGTCCTAATTTTTTAGCTTAAGTTTTCATTTTTAGCACAGATATTTCCCAAACATTTGAGAGAATTTTTCTTACTTTCTTACATTTTTTTGGAAAATTTCATTCTTCAGATTTTCAACATTCTACAAATATTCTCTCTGATTTACCATTGTTATCAATCACCACTTATACATTATATTTTAAAATCAATATCATATTTCTATAATATGTTGTATTGATATTTCAGTGTTGAATGCCAGGGGGATATTCTCTGGTCCTGCGAACATGAGTCGTTTAAAAGCCCAGTTAGCATTGGATGCCAACAAATTGTAAGTTGAATTCAGTTTCCGTGTGTATTTGATGATAATCTTTGGATTATATAGATAATATGAAAAGATAATCATTGTAATCAGAATGGAAAATGCCATCTTCTAATGTTTTTCAATTAATTATTAAATGTTTGTTAACCATTCAGATTTGACATAATTTTAATAAAAGTTCAAATGATTTTTTAGATTTTTTGATTTTTCATGAATAAGTATTTAAAGCAATATTGTATATGTGTGCAATTATATTTTTAGTCTTAACTTTCTTACCATACGTCGCTACATCGTCAGTGACATGAGGGAAGGGCGCCAGACAAAAGATGATAAAACAGATGATGGATTTGAGTACCCTAAAAAGGCAGCGTTGCCAGAGCAACCAGCCCCATTGTTGTCATATAGAGGCCTGGTGAGTAGAAATATCAACTTTAATAACTTATTTTTCATTAAAAGTAATATACGGTATGCAATTAATATACATATTTTTATATTTTGTGGTTGTATTCACTTTTTCACTCGTTGGTATTTTTTAATTTAAATTCTAACATTTACCTAGAGTTTTGAAGGTTTTTAGTTCTAAAGGTGTTCACTAACACAGGTTATGCTGTATGCTTTTATAAGATGAACTATATCGTGATCATATTTAGATATGATATTTAGATAAAAATCAGGATTTGAAGATTTTGATTGATCCATTGTCAAGACACATTGGTTAATGGAGAGTAATAAAATCAATCAATTAAATTCCATTTTGTCTTTTCAACAACATATGATCTTTAATCTTGTTTGAGTGTCTTGAGGTGCTTACATTACATAGAGAACCTGTCTAACCTTGTTTTAATTAACATGTTCATAGCAAAGGAAGAAAAAGGTTTGTATAATGTTTATGTTTCGTATGGGAGGAGCACTGTGTGTTTTACCGTGCACCATGTACACATTTATATTGTGCCACACTTAGGGGACATCTCAAAGGTTTTACACTGAATTCTACACTATAACTGCCAAACGACCCAAACACCCTCGTTAATGTGATAAATTTTTAAATTAGAGGATCAGTAAAGATGGGAAGCAATCTTTTTAAAAACGATTTTTATCATCAAGTCTAATTTAGACATGTTGAAGGTTTAAAGGAAAAAGGAATAAGAATGGATAGAGAGTGCGAAACTTTGGCAAACAATCTATTAAATTAATACTAGATTATAAGACATAGATTTAAGGCCATTTCAGTTATTTGACAATTTTTTGAAAACTTTTTCTCAACTCGTCTCTATTTTTTCCTTTAACCATCTGGTCTCATAACCCCCCCCCCCATTCTCCTTCCTAAATAAAAGTTATTATTAGTAGAATTCTCTGTAAAACATATGAGTCAATGCTTTATGCACATAAAAACCTATTGTATATTCTGACTTTACTTAGTTTTTAACAACCCAATATTTTGAATGTACATGTACAGTATATAGCAATTCCAGGTTGATAGGAGTCTTTTGCATGAATACTTTAGAAGCATGAAAAGTTATTGCTTTTCTTCCTAGACTGTTACCCTGTACTTGTTCTCTTCTGATCATCACAAGGTCTTTATTGTAATTAGAAATACAGGGTGTTACTGAAAATTGCATGTTTTATGCTTGCTCAAGTTTGAGCTGCACCCTCTGCATGCTTTTTTTAATAAATGTATTTTCAAAATCTTGAAAATGGACTATTTGGCAGATCTTGAAGTTAGCTATACTGTAGTGTCTAATATATGGATGCTATATCATAAATTGAAATAGTTTTGAAAACTTGCATGCCTCTTATGATAAAATCCACTGATACTATGATACATAAATCTATGTAAATGTATAGATTCAAAAATGAGATACAATTTACATTTTACACATTGTTTTTTATATTTTTGGAATTTGCTTTGCTTAATATAGCAGTATATGTAAAATAAAGAGGTATAGTGAATATAGATTTTCCATTATTACTTTTGTTGTGCATTTTTTGCCTTTAGCTAGCTAGTACTCAAATAATGAAATAATTCCCTTGTTATGTCAAATATAAGCTACTTATTTTGATTGGGCTTTGATCTGGTCAATAAAACAGTCACATCATGAGGTCATCCAGTGAATACAAGTTAAAACATGGCATGTATTAAAATATTACTGCCAATACATGTACATAAAATTCATTTGATTTTGCCGCTTTAAAAGAGCGCTTCATCTACAATGTAATATTGATGAAAAAGCTCATGCAGGGTGATTCATGGGACAAATAGTATCATCAATATTTTATTTTGTTCGCTGCATGCTTAGCATTAAAAAAATTAGATTTTAATTTTTTATTGTTTTGTTTCAGTTAAACGCCAGTAGGCCAAAGTCCAAGTCTAAAAAGTACAAGTTTAGAACAGCAGAAGAAGATCTCCAAGAGGTACTGTACTATATATATCTATATGTTTTGTCATTTCGGGTTGTTTTGTCCTTTATGTTCAATACTTTGTTCCTTACGGAGTATGCATTTTATTTATTTCCTCAAAATGAAATTATGAATACATGAAATGTTGATTTATGTTTTTAAATCATTATATCATCATCATTTATACAATTGAAAAAGCCTTTGCCTTACTCCAGTATAGAAAATCTGTTTCACCAATCAACTTTGTTTCAGATGGAAGATAACTTGCCTGTGTTGGACACAGGTAAGCTATTAGGTATCATATCAGACTTGCCTGATCGCAGGGAGGAATTGGAAGAAGAGGCGGAGCTAGTCAATGAGGAGGTCAATCACAAGAGAAAACTTCGAGACACTGAGTGAGTCTGAATTTGAATGTACTACATAAGTGTGATTTACATTTACAGGTGGTAGTTAATTGTAAGAAAAGTACCAGTTGTGATGTACCTGTTGAATACATAGACATGTAATATTTTCATGAATTTTATATAAAAGGTGGCATCACTCACTTAAGGGTGCCAGAAACTGAACTAGAAATGATTGTTTACTCACATTTTAAACACATTCAATTATATGCATGTACTTCAGACATTTTGAGCAAAGACTTTCTAGTTTTGAGCATACACTTTGTATATTCCAGGCGTTTTGAGCTGAGCTCTCGGGAGAAGATCATGTTAAAGCGCTGTGGTTCCCTGCCTCAGATCCACTATGGAGAGACCCTTGCTGAGGAGCTTGGTCTTGATGAGGATCAGAGAGACATAATGAGCCAGATGGAATATGCTGGCCCATATGAGGAAGTAGAACAGGAGGTGTGTATTAGAGTGTCATTTGTTGAAATAACATTCTGCAAATTCTATTTTAGATATTGTCCTTATGGTGACATGCTTATGTGTGACATGTTTCTTTTTTCATTGTCACGATACATATTTCTTTATGACGGTATGCTTGATTTTTGATGTTTTATTGGTTGATCTTTATTTTTATTTCATTAAATTTATTGATTTTCTGTTTCACTCATTCAACAAAATATGGCATATGTGACTTATTGACACCAATATGAAAAACACTACATAGAGTATTATGTCACCACCACAAGTGCTATCATATTGTTATAATCAACCTTTTTGTGGATGGTGTTTGGCAGATGGGGTTTGGTGGTCAGTGTTTGGCATTTTGTGGACAGTGATCAATGTCGGTAACAAATGGCAGGTGATGACATTTTGCATGTTAATGCCTTGTATTCATATAATGTCTGTGTTACTATAGGATGATGACATAGATGAAAATGAGAAGGCCCAGTTAGACTCCATGGCTTATGCAGCTCAAGATCTTGCCAAGTTAACCATGCGATATGATGAGAAACATCCGGAAGAAAAACCAGATGAAGACCTACCTCCCTTATTACAGGTGCGCAATTTAACCTTACTGTAGAACATGTTACGATAAAACTGTAAATTTGAACATTTATAAAATGGGCACTAAGAAAGATATACACTGTTATTTAGTTCCCTTATTTAGATGTCTCATTAAACGATTACATGACATCAGACCTCCAAGTCTCAATTAATCCAAGCCCTCGGGTCTAAATATTTATAACATGAAATGTTATTCTCAAAGGTAAATTACACTGTAAGAATTGAGAGTTTAGAAAATGACATTACAGGTTTGTAAATACTGAATACATGAATGCTTTTGTAGGCTCTAAGTAGTACATCCAAGCATGACAACAGGAAAGAACACCTGAAAAGGCAATTAGATGAACTAGAACGCAAGGAGCAAGAATACCAAAAGCAACAAAAGTATGTACTTTTATATGTTAGCTATTAAGCTACATGTAATACTGAATATTGTGTCTTCTCAGATGTTGCACTTTTTGTTATTTCCACATGTACTTTACATTGTTATCTGTTCACACAAATGTGTTTTAAGTCCGTTACATTGCACCTTTAGCTTATTGATATAACGTGGATGTCTGGCATGAGCTTGAGCACCAATCCGGGTACATCGGAATTTCTAGATTTTGCCAGAATGATGACAGTATGTATTGTAGATGTATTCAATATACCATACACATTTTACACATGCACAGTATAA